>CM038707.1:39846191-39861191 GCA_021613375.1 Megaleporinus macrocephalus | reverse complement strand
TTTTGTGTGAAAGTCTCTCCTGTAAAGTTGGAGAGATGAGGGACAGCGATGAGATGGAAGAATCTATATGTAATATGATCCTTGAGTCGTATGTTCATTTGAATGTGCCTGTATGTATTAAAACACTTCATATGTGTCTGTATTTAATAGGGCTGTATGTATTTAATAGGGCAATATGTATCATGGTACAGCAGTCACGATTCAATATATCATGATATATTTCGATACTACAAGCTAAGTGATATGTATTGTGATTTTTTAAAAATCCTACTATTAAAACACACCACTATATGAACAGGTTTGTCAGTGCTTACAATAGCACTGCGCCCTTGTGCTGCTTGTTGATGTTGGAGTGGAGCTGAACATGCATTACAACACCGCCAGCTAGTGGTCAGAGGTTTAAACACAACACACAATGATTTACAGTCTGCCAGGAATCTGTGTATCGATACTGTGTTTTTGAGAATTGATACAGTATCACTAAACATAATAGCCTGATATTCGATATTTCGATATTATCTTACACGCCTACTATGTAAGTACCTGTATAGAATGTAGCCCATATGTATTATATGCATTAAGAATGTAATCCTTGTTAAAGAATTAGAATGCAGTGCTGGTTATATTCTACCTTGTTCTAATCACAATGTCAGTCCTCTCCAGTAAGAACTGTGCTAGTGTCTCATTCCTGTTTAGCCCAGTTATGAAGTGAGAATCAGGACTGAAGTCCAGGAGACTGTACTGGTAAATCTGTTGAGCCAGTCGCACACAGACACACTACACTTGTCGTCCTGATATGTGGGAGTGTCGGTACTGTGTTCTGATTGGACGTTAAACGAGTGAGTTTAAGAGTGGGCTCACAGAGGGGAACAGAAGGGTCTTTCCAGACACCAGTGTGATTCTTAAGCTGTTAATAGTGCAGCTGGATGCTTAACCAAGACATGGCTGAGTAGTGGTCTCATGGCTAGTGCAGGGCCCCCCTTGCTCTCTCTCGCTCTCTCGCTCTCTCTCTCTCTCTGACCGTCTACTAACCCACACATAGCTGTGCCCTGTCTCCTAGGAGACGGAGTTGGTGTGGACGGGTCTGAGGGACGGCTCTTTCTGACCCACATTCCTGCAGTAAACGGCTCTCCCTGTAGTTCCCATTCACTGAGTGTCTGTCTGTCTGGATATCTCTCTCTCTCTCTCTCTCTCTCTCTCTCTCTCCTCTCTCCTCTGCACTCCCTCTCTCTCTCCTCTCCCCCTCTCTCTCTCTCTCTCTCTCTCTCTCTCTCTCTCTGTGTCCTCTCTCCCTCTCTCTCTCTCTCTCCTCTCTCTCTCTCCCCTCTCTCTCTCTCTCTCTCTCCTCCTCTCTCAGCTCCTCTCCCTCTTCCTCTCTCTCTCTCTCTCTCGCTCCTCTCTCTCTCTCTCTCTCTCTCGCTCCTCTCTCTCCCCTCCTCTCTCCCTCCTCTCTCTCTCTCTCCTCTCCTCTCTCCTCCTCCCTCCTCTCTCTCTCTCTCTCTCTCCTCTCTCTCTCTCTCTCTGTGTCTCTCCCCTCTCTCTCTCTCTCTCTCTCTCTCGCTCTCTCTCTCTCTTCTCTCTCTCTCTCTCGCTCTCTCTCCTCGCTCTCTCTCTCTCTCTCTCTCTCTCTCTCTCCTCTCCCTCTCTCTCTCTCTCCTCTCCTCTCTTCTCTCCTCTCTTCCGCTCCTCCTCTCTCTCCCTCTCTCTCATCTCTCTTCTATCTCTCTCTCTCTCTCTCTCTCTCTCT
Organism: Megaleporinus macrocephalus; assembly: GCA_021613375.1. Classification (NCBI taxonomy): domain Eukaryota; kingdom Metazoa; phylum Chordata; class Actinopteri; order Characiformes; family Anostomidae; genus Megaleporinus; species Megaleporinus macrocephalus. Next base: position 39,859,444 of record CM038707.1, on the reverse strand, counting down.
CCCTCTCTCTCTCTCTCTCTCTCTCTCTCTCTCTCTCTCTCCTCTCTTCTCTCTCTCTCTCCTCTCTCTCTCTCTCTCTCTGTTCTCTCCCTCTCTCTCTCTGTCTCTCTCTCTCCCTCTCTCTGTCTCTCTCTCTCACTCTCTCTCTCTCTCCGCCCTCTCCCTCTCTTTTCCTCTCTCTCTCTCTCCTCCTCCCTCTCTCTCTCTCTCTCTCTCGCTCTCCCCTCTCTCTCTCTCTCTCTCTCCTCTCCCTCTCTCTCCGCTCTCTCTCTCTCCTCGCTCTCTCCCCTCTCTCTCTCTCTCCCTCTCTCTCTCTCTCTCTCTCTTCTCTCTCTCTCTCTCTCTCTCTCTCTCTCTGCTTTTCTTTTTTTCTTTCTTTCTCTTTGTCTTCATTCTCTTTCTTTTTCTTTCCCTCTCTCTGAAGGTGGAGTGTAGAGACGCCTCCCTGCTGAGTTTGTGTATGTGTACAAAAAAAACCAGACCTATCAGCATTTGAGTTGCAAACATTTCTCTTCAGCGCTCTCTCTCTCGCTCTCTCGCTCTCCCTCTCTTTGTGTGACCGAAACCACTCTCCAGCTCGGTGAGCAAGTGCAGGGTGGCATAGCCAGGCAACAAGTGTTGGTGTGAAAGGGCTGCATTGTTCCTGTCTGAGGAGAGACTGTCCCGAGGTCAGCAGCCGTCACCACTCAGCTATCAAACAGGAAGAACTGTAAGCCTCACGCTGGCTCCACATTAGCCGCTGTGACCAGCTGCTGAGCCACAGGCTCTAAAGAGGGCCCGGCTCGCGGAGGCGGACGCATTCAGTACCGCTCACGCTGCTGTCTGTGTCACTGAGGTGTTTAATCAATGCTTCACACTGACTGAGCATATTTCTGTGGTGCAGTTTGAGAATGTGGCCTGCGTGGGTGTGTTTTTCCTCCTAAGGGAGTGGCAAGTGTTGCGAATGCTGTAGTGAAAAACATCCTAATTGTTTTTGATTCATTAACGTATTTAACATGTGTGTCCTGTCCTTTGAAGATGGAACCATTCATGCTGCTGCTGTTTGAATCCACTCAGATTGTTAATATTTAGATTCAGGGTTCACCCATACCGCTGTCGTTCGCTGGTCCCCAAAAGATTTAAAATGCCTCCTGTCGTTTGGGCAGTAGGGCTGTGTATTGGCCAGAACCTGACGATACAATATGCATCGTGATACAGCGCTCACGATTCAATATATATAGTCATATACTACGATATTGTAAGCAAAGTGATATATTGCGATTTTTAAAAGACTAGGTTTGTCTATGCTTACAATAGCATTGCACCCTTGTGCTGCTTGTTAATGTTGGAGTGGAGCTGAAAATGGATTACAACACTGCCATCTAGTGGTCAGAGGTTTAAACACAAGTTTAAAGTGTTAATTAATAATAATTAATATATTTTATATTTTCTTACAACCCTAGGGTGTAGATAGTTTACCCAAAAAAAAAAGTAGTAATAACACCAGGGTGAATATAATCATTTCAAGTAACTATACTCAGCTGACACAGTTGATGTCAGTTGGTGACTCATGTGCAGCTGCAGTTAGTCAAGGACCACCGTCACAGTTGTCAAACTGGCTGACTGGCCTTTTTATGGACAGTACAAGTACAAAATATTAGTAAAATATTTGATACTGTGCTGTATTGCTTTTTCCCCCTCAACCATGGTATCAGATTGGTATCAGTATTAGCAGATCCTCAGGGTTCAGTATCAGCATTGAGTGGTCTACATAGATGTCTACATAGAAAGTGTATTGTGTTGATGAGAGTCCCTGTGATTTGGCAGGGATGGGTCATAAAGGAAAGGGATAGTGAGCTGTTCCTCCAGGATTTACCAGGACGTTTAAATATGGAACAAGTGTTCCACACGCTGAGGACCCTCATCACGCAAACACCTGCCCTCTTCTCGCTGGTTAGACGCGTCGCATGGGCAGGATTCATTTACACGGCCGCGTTTGACGTAACCAACGCTTCCCATTGAAAATGAATGGGATACATTGCGGTGCGTCGACACAACAGAGTAGTGTAAATGCAGCATAAGAGAAAACCCCCAATTAACAAGTTCCCCCACAGCTGATAAAAGCCCTTTCACACATGCACACACTTTTATTTCTGGGAATGTGACAAATTACTGGGATGGCTCATGTATGAACAGAGACTGAAACACTACCTGGAAATAAAAAGATGCCTACGCTACAGCTGACAGAGCTGGACTGATTTTGTTTACAGTAAAACAAATTTGGTTTAGTTTCGCAGATGAAAACGTCACTGAGAGGAATTTATTAGGGGTGGGTGATATTACAACACAATAATAATATCAGTAATATTATTTTGTGGTATATAAAGTGCTGTAATAACAAATATTGCAATGTATTAACTTTTGTAACTGTAATAGGTTTAGTATTAGTATCTTTAAAACTATTTTTTAAAACTATTTTTTTTTTAACTATTTTTATTACATTAATATGATCAAACAGTAATACAATATTGTCAGATATAATAAAATCTTGATACTCGACATACTTGATACAGTATTGCCCCAGTTTTATCCACCACTCTGAGTATTTTGTACATGTCTCTAAAGAAAAGTGGCAAAAAAGCAGCATACGCGACTGCTTTAGCGCCAAAGTGGCACGGCAAGACTTGCCACCCATCTAGGAATTCCCTGGATTGTCCAGGCTTTTAGTTCAGTTCTGTCCAGGAGTTCTGTTCCTGGATGTGAGATCTCTTTATCCTAACAGACTGGTCACTTCAGTGTGGTAGCTGAGAAGATTAGGTTGTCTCGCTGAACTGACCTGAGTTTTTCAGAGCCGAGGTGCTCCATGACCAGTGAAGCAGCACGCTGTGTGCTCGTTTATGGAACACGTGCATCTGTGAAATACTCTTTAGGGGCCGTATGTGTAAATGAGCCCCAACTATTTATTTTTAAGCCATAAAGTCATCCGCGTGACTTTTTACGTCCAGGCTAATGTGAGTAATGCTTGTCTTCCAGCCTCCCTGTTGGGTGTGTATGTGCGTGCTAATGAAAGTTGGCTTTGGGGTCAGCTGCTACCGCTGCACCTCCTGTCCCATCCTGCTGCTAATGCTGAGCCAGCAGTGTGCTTCTATCGAGCAAGAGGGGGCATAGTGCCATTATTGCATTTCTCTCCCGAGAGGGGGGAGGGATGCCCCCTTTTCCAGAAATTGACTCATCACAGCGTGTTTCCCCAAAGCTACTGACCAGCCCAGCGTTGTCTTTCAGTTGAATTCTTATTTAATTCTTATTATTTTTTTATAAGTCTATAAACCACATGTATTAGAAAGGCCTATGAAATACAGATGTTACAAGATGCTTACAAGAGTCCTAAATAGAGATGGAAGGATCAATCAGCTATGTATTGGTATCAGCCGATTTCTGATCAAAATATGTGATTGGCCGATATTTCTTCAATTTAGCCAATCCTGAGAGCCGATTGATGGCGTTAAACAGATGAGCCTAATTTCTGTATTTCCAGCTAGTGTTTCATCCAGGAAGAGGAGACCTCCGTGAAACTCCCTCCGGCCAGCTCCCTGCAATTCCTATCTGAACCACTAGGTGGAAATACATACAATTGTGGTCTCGTGGGGGAGCGAAGAGAGACATTTAACACTACTAATCTGGCATGACACTTAAGAGAAGACCATGTGGATGAGTACAGTGAGTATCAGCAAACAACAGAGCTAGCACGCACAGCTAGCACAAAACAAACAACACAGAACACCATACAGACCAGATCTGACCGGTACTAACAGTACAGCAGCAGAAACAGCCAGAGAGCTAAAGAACTCACAGCCAGAGTTTGCCAGCCAGATTGAGTTTATAGTTCTAGATAACCACGTTTTAACCATGTTTCATGACTTGCTTGCACTAATAATTGCATGTAGCCTGACGTGGAATATAGCCCCGCCCTCGATCGGTATCAGCTATTGGCCAATCACGCTGAAGGTGATTGGAATCTGGCTCAAAAACGCTGAACGAACCAGCTCTAGTCCTAAACATCAGTAGAGGTTTGCAGGTCTGCGCTTGCCAGTGATAAATGAGGAAGCTGTAATGAAATGTAAGAGTGCATTACACCCTCGTAAAGGACTGCGCAAATGTCAGAGACCACCCTTTATAAAGAGAGAGGGGGGAAAAACTGATATTTAGAACAACCATGCAAGACCTGGTAGACCACCAAAACTGTCCACCAGTGTTTCTGTCCATCCTCCTGCTGTGAAATGACACCTCATAGCTATGGGTCTGAAAGGATGTGTATGTGTTTAAGAAGCCCCTCACTGAGAACTTCAGAGGTGTTGAAAAAGCTGAATGCAAATTTCTTTATGAAGCTGATTTAGTTGTATTATGTAGTTGTTGAGGCTCCTGTCTGAAAACTTCATAGTGAATTACATGATGATTGTTTACACTAGATATTAAATTCACTGTACTGTGTATTGGCAAGAACCTGGCGATTCAATATGTATCGTGATAGAGCGGTCACGATTCAATATATTGTGATATACTGTGATACTGCAAGCAATGATATATTGTGATTTTTCAAAACCTACCATTAAAACACACCACTATATGACCAGGTTTACCAATACTTACAATAGCATTGCGCCCTTGTGCTGCTTGTTAATGTTGGAGTGGAGCTGAAAATGGATTACAACAGCCATCTAGTGGTCAGAGGTTTAAACACAACACACAATGATTCACTGTCTGTCAGGAATCTGTGTATCGATACTGTGTTTTTAAGAATCAATACAGTATCACTAAACATAATATCCTGATATTCGATATTTTAATATTTTCCCCTATATATACTGTATATATCATGCTTTGTTTTAGTGGAGGGTGCAGTGGTGTGAGGTCTTCTGTGCCCTCCACCCCACCCCCCTAAACCACACACACGTTCAGGACTGATGTCTGGTAAAGACGGGGGTCTGAAGGGGGTTGGATGTGGTCAGCGGTGCATTAGTAATGTGGTTAACCCTTCATTCTCTGTGTATGTGTAAGGTACAAAGCTTTGGCAGGTCCAGACTCTAGGAACAAGTAATCCGGGTACACAAACAGGCTGCTAATCAGATTTAGCTCGGGCTGTGCTGCGTGGGGGCGTGGTCATGGCCCGCGCTCACACAGGCCAGACCTCAGCTGAGGTAATGGCAAGTCTCTGACTCGATTGGCCAGGCAGAGCTTGAGCCGCCTGCAGCGTTTAGCCAGCTGTGTTTGTGCACGTTCCTGAGAGGAGAGCGGTTTGGAGAGCATAGTGGGCAAAACTGATGGAGCTTAATAAACTGCCCGGCGGTCTGGGGCTAAAATATCTGGTTGATGTTGGTTATATCTTTAGGTTTGTAGGTTTAGAGCTGTATGGATTTGTTCAAAGTTATCTCCAACATATCTAATTTAATGAAGCCCTGATTAGCCAAACCATGTGTTAGATGATAACCACACAATGAGAGAGTTATGGGAAACCATTAACAAATCAATACAGAGCAGCCTTGTGATTATTGTGTCAGTAATATTTATATTTATTCAGATATTTATATTTTTTAGACTAAAACGCTAATTCATTACGTCATAACATCATTACGTTTTTTTAAAACTGACCCAGATACAGTAAAATTCTGGTGGATGCAATTAATGCACAACAGTGAGGATAATCAATTATTCAAATAATAATAAAATGCTGTTATGGGGTTAGTGGTATCTCTACTGTGGTCCTCAAATTCGAAGGAGTGCAAGGTTTGGAAAGGTGCCAATCCAGACCTCTCATTTGAAAAGCTGTCAGCTAACTGCATCTGCCCAGAGAGAACCTGGTGCGAGCTACACATCAGCACTCAGGCCTGGTGAAACGAGGCCAAGTAGAGGAACAGGTGGTCTCTGCTGCAGGATCAAGCCTGCGTTTGGTCTGGACAGGGGGAGGGCTGCCATTGAGATGGAGTGATTTAATAGATTAAGAGATTTGTTAGTTAATTAGTCAGCAGAGCGTTTTATGCCCCGAGGGACGAAAACTAATTACCTCAAAGAAAAACTGTTGGTTGCACAGAGTTCCTTATAGCATGTTAAGGATCCCACCTTGTTCATGGCATTCGTTTGCAATATGGACATAAAAATGTACAGAGAAAAGTATAAAAACTAAAAAATGGAGCTTTTAATAAGAAAAATGCTTATTGTTTGTGATGTATTTTAAAAATGTACATGTAGTCTGTGATGGATTTTTAAGTGAATTCATCTGCTTGTAATAAGGGCTGGCGCGATTCATTGACTTAATCGACTGTTAGCATAACGTGCGAAGAGGGCCGCATCTACTGAAGCATGAATTTATCCAGAGCGCAAGCTGCAGCTACAAACAATCGCTTCTGTGCATCTAAAGTTGTGGGAGTGTTTCACACAGAAACACAACAGTGTGGTGCTCTGTCAGCTCTGCACAGTGGAGATGATCACAACAGTACAACTGCTATACACGAGACCTTGAAGCTCAAACATCCCGTAGAGCTTCATCAACACAGCAGCAGGACAGCACCTGTTTACCTGTTTATCTAATCTTAGCAGATTATTGTAAGATTATTAACACGTGTAACATGTTTCTTTCAGTAGAGTCACTTGAAAAGTCTCATTGTTAACCGTTTCTTAATCGTCCAGTGTAGAACCTAAGACTGTTCTAGATACCGCGGGAGCTTTAAAACACACGTAGCTGCTTCTCAAACAGCTCTCTGCCAAAATATATAGTCCACAAACTGTTTGAGTTCTTGTGTGTGAGGCGTGTAGGCTACGTGTCCTTTGTGCCTCTAAAAGTCGAGTCAGAGCGTAAACCTTTAGTCTTTAGCCATTTATAGATCACATGCGTTTTAGATACACTTTAATACATTAAGTCTAGGATGGCCATGTGTTTTCCTTGTGCTTCTGAGCCCCTCAAAATCATTCATTGGTTACAAATCCATAACAAAATAATACAATTTTTAATTCCTAACAACCTCACATTAGAATAATCTAAATATTATCATTACATTAATCGACTAATCGAAAAAGAATCGTTAGATTAATCGATTAGGAAATATAATCGTTAGGTGCAGCTCTAGTTGTAATACTGAAGGATTAAGAAACTCAGTGCTGAACAGTGGTATATGGGAACATGTGTTTTTGTATGAAGTAGCACACGTGCCCTCCTGCTGTCTTCAGCTCAGACAGCGCTGGGATTAGCCATGGTGTGGAGAGTGGTCCAGCCTGTGTCCAGGACCATGACACTGCTCCTGTGAGCTTATCAGCCTGAAGTCACTTTTGTGTGTACAGTATAGATTTGAGTTTGAATGTTTCTACTATTTCAGTGTCTGTATGTTTAGTTAATAGTTTGGACGTTCACATTGATCTACCAGTTGTTAGGGTCACAACAAGGATCTGCTTAAACTTGATCCTTCAAATATTTGAAATCTTCAAATCCCTTTGAAGTACTGATACTTCTGCTGCTTCCAGTTGGTGACAGGCTTCTCTCTATCAAACCAGATGCTATCTATCCATCACTTGGCGTAGACGCTTGTCCGTTATTGCTCAGCTCTCTTTATATTTTATTATAATGGCCGTGAGTGCTCTCGCCCAGTCCACCGCTGGTGTGGGTGGAGGTGTCTGAAGACCAGCTCAGCGAGATGAGAAGGTGGCATTAGCCCCGAGTGCAAGCACAGTCTTCCCAGCATGCTCCTGGTCAGCTCTGACAGCTGTCAGCGGGGCAGGGGTGCAGATGCCAGCCGGCCACGCTATTTTAGGCAACGGGCTGGAGAAGCCTGCTTCAGAGCTGAGTTCGCGTCTGCTTCCGTCAGCCATACGCAGCAAAGTCTGACTGACACTGATTGGCCCATGCTGTCCTTAGAGTCCAGGTGTTGTGGACCACGATTATTATTTATCGTTTTATATCGATTATCATTATATCTATTTATTCTGTTTCTCAATATTGCACCAAAGAGTTTAGCTATTGCTCATCTAGATTTTATTAGGTCAGAGAGTGTGTGGTTGTTTGACCTCCCTCTCCCACCACATCAGTTGTCATGGAGAAACCAGTCTGCTAGCTCATATACAGCGTTCCTCTCAGGAAGCTGCAGAGCTGCAGTAGCCACAGCAGCAGTATACAACTCACCTACATTAATAAGAATGAGCTAAACATTTTCCAAGCTGTACAAGACACAACACTCTGGGCTTGTAGTTAATATGTGAGTGGATCACAGTGATACTGAAGTTATTGGTACAGATTTTATATATATATATATATATATATATATATATATATATATATATATATATATATATATATATATATATATGATGCTGTTGGAACGAAATCTCATCTCAATTTTTTATGTTTTTTAAGGATTGGACAGAACATTAAAGGCTGATCACCATTTATGGCCACCCCTGGCGATTTCACATAGATACTGAAAATATGTAAACATGACTTAAAATGAAATTTGCTGCTTAATTTGCTTTAAAATAGACGATTTTAATCAATTTGAAGGAAAAACCTGAGCTCTCCACGGAAATCCCTGAACCAACTGTGTGACGTCACTGGTGGACAACAGTGAACAGTGCGGCGGTACAACACCATTATAGCTGACTGGGACTGAGAATGTTCCAGAGCTGCTTCTTCAGATTCTGATGATATTTCTGAACATGAATTTAAAAGAGCTGTATTGTAGAAATAGACCACCATATCACTTAGTCCTGAGACTTTTAGTCAAACCACACCCACAACAGCAGCTCATCCTGAGTGTTAACAGTATCTAGCAATATAACCAACATTATTCATGACAACAGCCTAGCAACCAGGTAAACTCAGATATAGAGGTTCAGTTATTGTTGTAAATATGATCAAAGTGTAACTCGCACTCATACGACTCTATACATCTTCATAACTACGTTAGCTTAGCATAACTTGAGCCACTGGACTTAGCAAGTGAAGCTAATGTTAGCTAACATCAGCTAAAGCAGGCTCAGTAACTGAGCTTACCTGGTTTACCTCCACGTACACGGAGGCTCTTGAACTCCTCTCGCTGGTTTCCTTACACGCCCATACTGAACAGAGCCAGTCTTAAGATCCAGTCGTCGTGTAAGCCTACGTCCCATAGTCGTGATAATCTTCAGACGTGAAATGATTTGTACAGATGATGGAGTGAGAGGACGGTCCTTTCCAATGTGTCTGTTTAATGTTGATAGGTTTAGTCCACTTCCTGGATATTTGGGGGTCTTTGGGCCGTTTGTGCTCAGGGGTTCTACTGTACATCTAATTACTGCAGCCAAAAACAACAACACCTTTCTATCATTGTGCATTACTGTAAATGCATCTTCTTGCTTGTTGTCCACCATCTACGTCACACAAGTAACACCTACAGAGTCTTTTAAGTCGTATTTCTGGACTTAAAGAAGGCAAAATAAAACGTTTTCTAACTTTAAATAATCTTCTTAAGTTAGGATCTGAAATACTTTCAACTTATGTTCTTTTGAATCAGCGAATGGACCAAAAGAAACAGGCCTACTATACATCGTTTCTTTAGTGTCCTTGGTGCTCATCAGTAGATAAAATGTTTAAACAGTCCAGTTTCATGTAGATAGGGTAAGTAGTCTTTCCCCTTTGCACAGAGCTCCTCTCCCACCAGCACCCAGCCCCCCACCCACTTCCAAACGGGAACCTCCTGGCTGATTTGTGGGGTTACTTCTGATCAGCCTTATGTAATTGTCAGGTACAGGAACTTGTTTTGGCATGTTGGAAACGGCACAACATTTCTCCCAGGAACAGTAAGCACACAACATTGAGTAAATAATAGACGTGACGCGACACTGGGGAGCAACACAACAGCACAAATCAAAATGTGCATAAGCAGCACTGTGGATAAATATACAAGGCACAGGAGCGCAAACACATTTCACAATCTGGCCTGTGGTTGTGTGGTGCAGAGCATTCCCTTCATTATTCCGTAATTAAATTCTTGAGCCAGTTCTTTCGCCGCATGCAGCTTTTCTCTGGCATTTTAGCCACAATTCAAATTAAATTTCTGTTTACTAGGGGTACGCAGTCAGACTGATTTTGTTGTGGAGTTCATAAACAACTAATTGTTAACTACACGGAAAAAGAAAGGGAAAGGACTTTGACTGATGTTAGTGTGTCATATTTCCTGCTCCTAATGCAAAAAATGCACTGGCAGGCTAATAGTAGGTATAGCAGGTAGCCCAAAATGAACATTTAGCCGCAAACCGTGTACATTTAGGAGAATACTTTTACTAAAGAATAGTCAAGGTAAATCTTTTCTCTGTGTAAGTAAATCTTTTTCAGTGGGGACTGCCCCTCCAAATGAGCTAACACTAGAGCTGACTGTTGAATCAGTAGCTGGTGAGGCCTTGTTGGCTTCTAAACCAGTTTACTCTCCACGGTGAATGATGTAACATTGAGAACAGAGAAATATCTTGACGTAACATTGACAGATCATTGTTTGTTTTTGGTTCCAGCTGGACTAGTTAGTGATGTTACAGCTGCGCTACCTGTGCCTTCTCTCTTTCTTACTAGCATGTCGTTTGCAACGTGCTGACTTTAAAGCACTGCTGTTTTTTTATACTGGCACTCTCTCTCCTGCTGAGACCCAGTTCTGTACTGTAGAGCTGTTGTGAATGCAGATGCACTCTATAATCTGTACAGGCTGATTGCACATGGATCAGTTCGGTATTAGACACTATCGACACTTTACTGGACACTATCGACACTTTACTGGACACTATCGACACTTTACTGGTAAACACTATTTAATTTTTATATAGCTTATTGTTTTTTTGTACTGTGTTTGTAACTGCTACTGACTGCTAAATTTCATTCAGGATCAATAAAGTATCTATCTATCTATCTATCTATCTATCTATCTATCTATCTATCACAGTATAATTGTATATCTATCTATCTATCTATCTATCTATCTATCTATCTATCTATCTATCTATCTATCTATCTATCTATCTATCTATCTATCTATCTATCTATCTAATGCAAATCCTTGAACTTTGAGCAGATGAGCAGAACTTTAGCACATCAGGTGGCAGTGTGCACGTTGTGCTTTCACAGTGAAGAGAGAGGGATTGTTCTAGCCATTCACTTGCAGCTTCACAAATCAGTGGGACAGTTAGAAGACTAGAGTTTGACTTTAGGCCAACTTTACATTGTAAAATTTGCATGCAACTAGTTTAATGCAATTGATTGAAACATGGAGAAAATATATATATATTATATATGTGTGTGTGTGTGTATATATACACTACCGCTCAAAAGTTTGGGATCACAGTGAAATGTTCTTGTTTTCAATGGAGTATCTTCTTCCTTAACACAACAGTGGACTGACGGGTCTCTAAAGAAAGTTTCTTGTTTCTTTCTGGACATTGTGAGTCTGTCAGCAAGCCATCAACTGCTGATGCTTCAGATACTAAACTAACCTAGAATGTTGTTCCCTTTTATACTCACTTATTAGTAGAATGTTTTTCAGCTGTGTATCACAATTGATCAAGAGTGTCCTAACAACCAATTAGTCCAATAACATCCTTAACTTGGATTGGAGGCCGTACCAGGAGATTTAGACAGAGGACTGAGAATTACTGATAATAGGACTATATGCAAAATAAGCATATATGCAAAAATAGACTTTAATATAAACATTTTTATTCTTTAAAAATCATCTGATACACTTACATTAATTGTAAAATGGACAATATTGGTTGTGAATTACATGAAAATTGCATGAAAATGGGTTTTTCTTTCAAAAAGAGGGAAATTTGCCAGTGATCCTAAACTTTTGAGCGGTAGTGTGTGTGTATAGTGTAGTCTGATATGGAGATCACTGCCTCAGCTGCTGTGTTTGTTTTGTGGTATGTTGCATTACTGTTCTCACACTGTGTACTCATTAACTGTTGGTTAGCTATTGAAGGTAGACTGCAGCTTAATAATTTTACTCTTCGTGTTAGGTTGAGAAGTGAACTTTTCAAAGGCTATCAGTTTTTTCGTGTGTCGTAGACGTGTTGGTTGTGTTTTCTAGCCCGTGGCTCCTGACATTTCTTGCTACATGATGTCATGTGTTTTGCATGTGTGTCTCGTGTGTGTATCTCATCTGCGGTCTGCAGTTTTGTTTGGCAATTTTGTCCGTGTGTCATGAGCGAGTCCTCCCACAACCTGTTAGCACATCCGCCGCCGTGAATGAGGGCTGTGTGAGAGAGGCACAGAAATCCCAGCTATTTTAATGAGTTTCATTATCGATGAGCCGATGAAGCGTATCAGGCGGGGACAGTGGAGCAGTGTATGGTGAGAGAATGAGGGCCTGTCTGAGTCAGCCCGTGGTGATGATGGGTAATGTTAGGGAGGCAGTGTCCTGTGTGGTCTTGGTGGAGGCTATTGAAGCTTGTAGCCATCATTGTTTGTATCTGCGGTTAGTCATACTCCCTAACCGGATAGTCCCGTCAGCGTGGGGGCGGGGACTAACCGTAACAATAATTTCTACAGTTGTCTCTAGTTCGCGATTATAGATTGTATCACAAAAGAAAGCCATGCCTCGTCTGCTTACTGTCGCTGGAATTCAGCGGTTGATGTCTTTTGGGAAAACTATATTTTCAGTTTCAACCTCTGGAACACTTAAGCAGTACCTAAGCTATATATCGTTGCTGTCCAATGAAAAACAAGCATCTCCAAAATTGCAACTTTACAGGAGAGACCAAAAACATACTTTACTTTTAATGTAAGTCGATGGAACCAGAATTATTTCCAAGCTATTTTGGAGCACTTCTATTGGTCCATTCATCATGAAATTTTCACTCAGTGTAAATGGCCTTATAAATTTGTCTTTATCTTTCTCAGCCAGTTAAAGGTCCTCTGGCAATGGCAGTCACGATTGGTTATCTCTAGATATGCGTGCCACTGCTTTTTTATTATTATTATTATTATTATTTATTAAATTTTTTTTGCCCCGGTCAGTTTAGGGGCGTGGCCTGTTTGACGTTTGGATAGATGTCACTTTTAAAAAGTTGTGTGAACAGCCTGATTTTACCTGCTGTGTAAACACAGCCAAGGTTCCTGGTCTAGAGCCAAGTTCACGGCACTGGGGTGATATCCAGTTTTAGATTGGTGGTTCTACTGCAGAACCACAGTGAAGCAAACTGGACCCCCAAAGCATGCCAGCTTTTATTGTTGTAGTGTGAAGTCCAGGACCACAAGACTGACAAACAGTTTC
>CM038707.1:39833691-39841191 GCA_021613375.1 Megaleporinus macrocephalus | reverse complement strand
TGTTGTTCGAGTAGCTGTGATTCATAAGTGCCTCAGAAATATTGAACATCTTGTGCTTAATGGCCGTTTTAGCTGGAAATGAATTGAGAAATCTTAGAAATTGTATGACACCATGTCCGGGCATATAAAGAGAAGTGTAAGTGTGTGTGTGTGGAGACTGAGCTGGGCTCGGTCTGAACAGTACGTCTCCGGGAGGAGTCTCGGTCAAAGGTAGGAGAACGTCTGAGGCTGAGCAAACACTCAGCTGTGACTCTGACCCTGACTCGCCCAGTTTCAAACGCATTCCTCTGTGTGTTTGTGTATTAGTGTGTTTTCACCAGACTTGTACTGCGTTATGCTGGTGCGTGGGTGGGTGTGTAGAGCATTCCTGCGTCCCCCACTTCGCTTCAGGGAACAGTAGAGTATGTTTGTGGTGTTTTCCCATACATGCTCAAGTAGTTGTAATAAACATGTATATGCAGACGTATCCGTTAAATCAAACTGCAGCCGGGTCGAGACGTGCTCTCTGACGTTGGGCTCAGACGAACAGAGCTGGTGCCATCAGTGTTTGAAAATTATGTCTCTGTTTTGTTCTCATAAAGTCCCACCACACACACACTACACAATATAATCAGTGCAGACAGGAAACCTCTCCGTGTGCAGAGAGGAAGCAGGCGTTGACCCTCCTGACCTCCCCACCATTGTTCTTGTTACCATGGAGCCTTCATGCTAATCGAAGTGAAGGTCCACCAAAAATCTTTTGAAAAAGTCTTTTAAAGTGCTAGTATGTACAGAAGTACACAGCTGTTCTGTCTCAGCCGCTTTGGTGTTTGAAGTTTGCTTCTTTAGTTTTGTGTCACATGCTTACGAAACAAGCAGTCGTTGGCTAAAGTGTCAGCACGCCCAGTTGCCTGAAGGTTAGGGATCCGGTCTTGAGACCAGAAGGTTGCTGGTTCGATCCCCAGGACCTGCAGGCCATGACTTAGGTGCCCTTAAGCAAGGCACCTAACCCCAACTGCTCCCCGGGCGCCGTGGATTGGGCTGCCCACTGCTCCGGGCATGTGCTTATTGCCCCCTAGTGTCTATATTTGGCACACACTAAAACACATGTGGCTAATTCTAGTTCTAAATTCTAAAATTCTAAAAATTCTAAATGACATGCTTTGTTGATGCTCTACAGGAAACTTAGATATAATGTTTTGTATAGAAGTTACTCAAATCTCAAATAACTATTATATTTCATTTTAATTAATTTACAACATTTTTCATTTTTAGTTGGACTGCTGTTAACCGACTTCAATGCTTACAATAGCATTGCGCCCTTGTGCTGCTTGGTAATGTTGGAGTGGAGCTGAAGATGGGTTACAACTCTGCCATCTAGTGGTCAGAGGTGTAAACACCTAACCCTAACACACAGTGTTGTGTATCGACACTGTATTTTTGAGAATCGATACAGTATCACAAAACTTAATATCGCGATATTTGATATTTTGATATTTTCTTACACCCCTAATGAAAAAAGTGTATAGAACGAGCTGAATATTACATTTTAGGAATCTTTCACTTCTGTGTACCATTACCTATAAAATGATAAATACAGACAGAGTATGCCTAGCTAGGTGCATAGACTGGTGCTCTTTTGGATCTAACCTATTGGAACTTTCTGGAAATCTCTGTGTATCCACATATATAACAGTCTTTACACCAATAACCAAAAAACGAGTGTTTGGCTGAGACGAGAGAGTTCGGACACACAGCGGTGTCCTCCAGGCTGCTGGTTTAGCTGGTTTGTGTAAGACAAAGACTGCCTCGCTAGGTATGTCATTACAGCTATCCAGATAATCAGAAGAGGCTTACATTGCTCAGATAATATCTGAAATTGCTCGCCTGTGTTCAGATGGGAGAAACGCCCGCTCAACTATTGTATCACGTCAAAAGGGGCTCCCCGTGTGCTGTAACCGCTGCGTGCGGAGACAATAGCGGATCTCCTTAGGCAGCTCTCGACTCGTCTCGTCCCAGAAAAGAACCTCCTGCCCACTTGGCTCAAGTATCGTCCCCCGCTCCGGGTTACCTGCTGCGTTGGCACGCTCTCACATTCATCACGTTCTGACGTTTTCTTATGAGAGGGAGAGGGAGAGGGAGAGGGAGGGAGAGGGAGAGGGAGAGGGAGAGAGAGAGAGAGAGAGAGAGAGAGAGAGAGGCTCAACTGATATTAATATGTCTCTTCCTGTCGTCCTCCAGGAGTTGGAGTTCCATGGCGTGATGCGGTTCTACTTCCAGGACCGGGTGGCAGGGAACTTCGCCACCAAGTGCATCCGAGTGTCCAGCACGGCCACCACGCAGGATGTGATCGAGACGCTGGCGGAGAAATTCCGGCCCGACATGAGGATGCTGTCCTCTCCCAAATACTCTCTGTACGAGGTCCACGTCAGCGGGGGTGAGTAGCGCCTCGGAGGAGCTGGAGCCTGTGATCATATTCAAGTGATGGGTTGGCAAAAAGCTTGTTCATCACCAAGTGTGCTTCAGTAGTAGTTGAACTGACGTGGGGGTCAGGGTGTTCCTTGTCTTAGCTGTGTAACATGCTTTTGTAGTGTTTTATAGACAGCAGTTTGTTATACGGGGTCAGAAACCAGATTGTGATTGTAAAAGCAGCACCGACATGCCTTCATCTCTAATAGACACAGTTATCTAAGAACCTAAAAGCTCATACCCACCTGCTCAGTACCTGTTGGTAGTTATGTCTCCTGCCTCTGGAAATCAGTTTAATTGAAGATGAATGACCACATCACTTCCCAGGTGAAGGCGGTGTTAGAGTGGGACACTGTAAATCCAGCTTTTGTACTTTTGTAATCTGAAAATGGAAACTAAAATTAATTTAAGGCACATTTTTAGCCACACTTTTTTTGGCTGTATGGATAGTAGGGCTGTGTATTGGCTAGAACCTGGCGATACAATACGTATCAAGATACAACGCTCACGATTTAATATATCACTATATATTGAGGTTTTTCAGATCCTACTATTAAAACATCACTTTATGAACAGGTTTGCCAATATTTACAGTAGCATTTTCACCCTTGTGCTGCTTGTTAATGTTGGAGTGGAGCTTAAGATGGATTACAACACTGCCATCTAGTGGCCAGAGGTGTAAACACAACACACAGTGCTTCACTGGCTGCCATGATTCTGTGTATCGATATCCTATCACCACCTACTTCCATACTACACAGTTGGGTAAGGCAGCAGGCGAGTGCAGCTATTGTGTCCGAATTCACAACATTAATCAAGCAGTTTATGAACAGTACCCGAATAAGATACTGAATAACATACTGAATAACATACTGAGCCATTTTTAAGTATGTGAATGCGGAAAACTACTATGCCAATAGGACTGTGTATTGGTAAGAACCTGGTGATACAATACGTATCGTAATACAGCGGCCAATATAACGCAATATATTGCGACACTGCAAGCAAAGTGATATACTGCGATTTTTCAAATCTTACTATTAAAACACACCACTATATGAACAGGGTTGTCAATGCTTACAATAGCACTGCGCCCTTGTGCTGCTTGTTGATGTTGGAGTGGAGCTTAAAATGGATTACAACACTGCCATCTAGTGGTCAGAGGTATAAACACAACACACAGTGATTCACTGTCTGCCAAGATTCTGTGTATCGATACCATGGTCGAAGTATTTAAAGATCTAGACATGCAGTTTGTGCAGAGCTAGTTGGGGGGATATGAACCGTCACTGCTTGTTAAACGGGGACTGTTTTTGGGTGGATGGTTGATGTGGGAATGCTGTGTTATTGATTTTGTCTGGTAGTTTATAGAAAGCACATCAAGATAAACTGACCAGAGTATGTAGTCTTAGTAAACGTGTGGTCAGCTGTGTCTGGTCCCCTCTGAGAGATGAGCGCTTGTACCAGTGCTGAGGTGTTAATAGCTGAAAGATGACCTGTGAACTCCCCCTCTCCGGCAGAAGAACGGAAGCTGGACCTGGACGAGAAGCCGCTGGTGGTGCAGCTCAACTGGAACAAAGACGACAGAGAGGGGCGCTTCGTCCTCAAGAACGAGAACGACATCGTCCCAAAGGTGAGCTCCAGCCTGCCTGTTATGTGTTTAGTGTCGCTGTGTTTTGGTGATCACGTTCGGTTTTCACTTTACTGCAGACGTACACACACCCATGACACACTCAGATCAGATTACGATCGGAGTGCTTGCACCACAATCAAAAGTGGTCAGTGGCTGTGTCCAGAATCAACTACTTCCATACTACACAGTTGGCTAAAGCAGTAGGCGAGTCCAGCTGTTGTGTCCGAATACACAATATTAATCAAGCAGTGAACGGTACCTGAGTGACATACTGAGTGACATACTGAGTGACATACTGAGTGACATACTGAGTGACATACTGAGTGACATACTGAGTAACATACTGAGTGACATACTGAATGACATACTGAGTGACATACTGAGTGACATACTAACATACTAAGTAACATATTGAATAACATACTGAGTGACATACTGAGTGACATACTGAGTGACATACTGAGTGACATACTAACATACTAAGTAACATATTGAATAACATACTGAGTGACATACTGAGTGACATACTGAGTGACATACTGAGTGACATACTGAGTGACATACTGAATAACATACTGAGTGACATACTGAGTGACATACTGAATAACATACTGAGTGACATACTGAGTGACATACTGAATAACATACTGAGTGACATACTGAGTGACATACTGAATGACATACTGAGTGACATACTGAGTGACATACTAACATACTAAGTAACATATTGAATAACATACTGAGTGACATACTGAGTGACATACTGAGTGACATACTGAGTGACATACTGAGTGACATACTGAGTGACATACTAACATACTAAGTAACATATTGAATAACATACTGAGTGACATACTGAGTGACATACTGAGTGACATACTGAGTGACATACTGAGTGACATACTGAGTGACATACTGAATAACATACTGAGTGACATACTGAGTGACATACTGAATAACATACTGAGTGACATACTGAGTGACATACTGAGTGACATACTGAATAACATACTGAGTGACATACTGAGTGACATACTGAGTGACATACTGAGTGACATACTGAATAACATACTGAATAACATACTGAGTGACATACTGAGTGACATACTGAGTGACATACTGAGTGACATACTGAATAACATACTGAATAACATACTGAGTGACATACTGAATAACATACTGAGTGACATACTGAGTGACATACTGAATAACATACTGAATAACATACTGAGTGACATACTGAATAACATACTGAGTGACATACTGAGTGACATACTGAGTGACATACTGAGTGACATACTGAATAACATACTGAGTGACATACTGAGTGACATACTGAGTAACATACTAAGTAACATACTGAATAACATACTGAGTGACATACTGAGTGACATACTGAGTGACATACTGAGTGACATACTAAGTAACATACTGAATAACATACTGAGTGACATACTGAGTGACATACTGAGTGACATACTGAGTGACATACTAACATACTAAGTAACATATTGAATAACATACTGAGTGACATACTGAGTGACATACTGATTGACATACTGAGTGACATACTGAATAACATACTGAGTGACATACTGAATGACATACTGAGTGACATACTGAGTGACATACTGAATAACATACTGAGTGACATACTGAGTGACATACTGAGTGACATACTGAGTGACATACTGAGTGACATACTGAATAACATACTGAGTGACATACTGAGTGACATACTGAATAACATACTGAATAACATACTGAATAACATACTGAGTGACATACTGAGTGACATACTGAGTGACATACTGAATAACATACTGAATAACATACTGAATAACATACTGAGTGACATACTGAGTGACATACTGAATAACATACTGAATAACATACTGAGTGACATACTGAGTGACATACTGAGTGACATACTGAGTGACATACTGAGTGACATACTGAATAACATACTGAGTGACATACTGAATGACATACTGAGTGACATACTGAGTGACATACTGAGTGACATACTGAATACTGTGATACAGCGGTCACGATTCAATATATTGCGATACTGCATGCAAAGTAATATATTGTGATTTTTCAAATCCTACTATTCAAACACACCACTATATGAACAGGTTTTGCCAATACTTACAATAGCACTGCACCCTTGGGCTGTTTGATAATGTTGGAGTCTCTCTTTCTCTCTCTCTCTGTGTCTCTTTTTTTGATTCTTTTTCTCTCTCACGCTCTCTCTTTCTCTTGCTCTCTCTCACTCTTTCTTTCTCTCTGTCTCTCTCTTCCCCCCTCTCTCTCTCTTTCTCTCTCTCTTTGTGTTGCTCTCTCTCTGTCTCTCTCTCTCTATCTCTCTCTTCCCCTGTCTCTCTCTTTTTCTCTCTATCTCTGTGTCTCTCTCGCTCTGTCCCTCCTTCTCTCTCTCTCTTTTCTGTCTCTCGCTCTTACTCTCTTTGTGTCTCTCTCTTTCTCTTTGTGTCTCTCTCTGTCCCTGTTTCTCTGTCTTGCTCTTACTCTCTCTGTCCCTCCTTCTCTCTCTCTCTTCCCCCCTCTCTCTCTCTCTTTCTCTCTCTTTGTGTTGCTCTCTCTCTCTGTCCTTCCTTCTCTCTCTCTGTCTCTTTCCTTCTCTTTCTTTTTCTCTCTCTCTCTCTCTCTCTCTCTCTCTCTCTCTCTCTCTGTGTCTCTCTCTTTCTCTTTGTCTCTCTCTTTCTCTTTGTCTCTCTCTTTCTCTTTGTCTCCCTCTTTCTCTTTGTGTCTCTCTCTGTCCCTGTTTCTCTGTCTTGCTCTTACTCTCTCTCTCTCTCTCTCTCTCTCTCTCTCTCTCTCTCTCTCTCTCTCTCTGTCTCTCTCTTTCTCTTTGTCTCTCTCTTTCTCTTTGTCTCCCTCTTTCTCTTTGTGTCTCTCTCTCTCACTCTCTCTCTCTCTCTCTCTCTCTCTCTCTCTCTCTCTCTCACTCTCTCTCTCACTCTCTCACTCTCTCTCTCTCTCTCTCTCTCTCTCTCTCTCTCTCGTTCCATGAGCAGCAGATTTCTCAGGCGTGTGTGTACGCTCTGCTGCTGAAGCTCTTACTGTGGTGTGTAGTGAAGCTCTCTGAAGTGTAGTGAAAGTCAGTGAGGGAGTGCGGGGAGACCTCAGGAGTGAGAGTATGTGTGTTTGTATACACACTGTGCAGCACTGCAGTGAGGTCTCAGTCCGTATTACTCAGAAACATGGAAAGAAAAACATCGTTCCTCAGCCGCTCGATCAGACGCTGTTGGAATGAAAGAGCTTTCCTGAGAACTTTTTGGCCCGTTTGACACGCTGCGGTGAAACTTCCACGGGGGTCTCGTGCCTGAAGCTCAGGAATCTTTTCTTTGGATCTGATTTGACTTTTACTATTGAGTCATTAGTATGTTTTGAAATCC
>CM038707.1:39823691-39831191 GCA_021613375.1 Megaleporinus macrocephalus | reverse complement strand
GTTCCTTCAGCTCTCTGGCTGTTGCTGCTGTTGTAGTGTTCGTACCGGTCAGATCTGGAGAGCGTGGTTTTCTGGGTTATTTGTTTTGTGTTAGCTGTATCAGATTAGTAGTGTTAAATGTCTTTGTCTTGGTTCGCCCACGAGACACGCTGATCTGTGTCACATACGTTAAAACACTGCCAGACGGACGATGTTTTACATCAGCGCATGCAGTGAACGCCAACTGTTCTCACGAGCCCACCGCTTTAGTCAGTCTGACGAAAACGAAACATAGTTTTTCCACCTAGTGCTTCAGATGGCAATTCCAGGGACCTGGCCGGAGGAAGGGCTCCTCTTCCTGGATGAAACGCGAGCTGGAATTACAAATTAGGCTCATTTGCCATCATCATTTAACACTGTTGATTGGATACATAGCTGATCGATCTCTCTGTCTCTAATTTATAGATCTTGTGTGTTTTAAGGTAACCTTCAATACATTAAGTCTAGAACGGCCATGTATTTTCCTCGTGCTTCTGTAGGAGGTGAACTTGACTTCCTAATGGGCGGCTTGTTTTATTTATCTTCTGTTCTGTTCTTAAACACTGCTGCAGCTGTGCTCGAACAAGCTGTAGCATTTAATGTGACATTTGATTAAAAGTAGGGAGCCTGCCTGTCTTTGAAGACAAACATCAACCACGCATCACTGGCAGTTACTTTGAAAGGGTTTTAAACGGCCGACACGACCTTCACAGACTGGAGCGATGCGTTCCTGCTGCCTGTTCCTGCTGCTCTGTTGTCTGTATCTCTGCTGGGCTGGGACGTGAGCTGGTACATGGACAGTTGGGGGTGTCATTTCGTTACGCAACACTCCAGGATCTTAAAAAAACAAAAACAGTATTGGTAAATTGAAGTATTGGCGCTGTAGTAGGTGTACATACTGCCCCCTAGTGTGTCTGTTCACTAGTGTAAGTGTATATGTGAGTGTTTCACTGCACGGATGGGTAAAAGACGGACATCTTGAATGTCCCTCTGGGATCAATGGATCAATCAAATATCTTGAAGGGGAAACAGTGTTTGAGGTTCACGGTATGTTAGTTCTGTGTACTGAACTCTATTTAGTCGACTGTGCCAATATAAATACAGTGCTCCATAATAATTACAGTGCCTTGCAAAAGTGTTTGACCCCCTTGAACTTTTCAACCTTTTGCCACATTTCAGGTTCAAACATAAATATATAAGATTGTAATTTTTTGTGAAGAAGAGTGATTATGGGCCTCTTGGCTGCATCTCTGATCAGTCTTCTCCTTGTTTGAGCTGAAAGTTTAGAGGGACGGCCGGGTCTTGGTAGATTTGCAGAGGTCTGATACTCCTTCCATTTCAATATGATCGCTTGCACACTGCTCCTTGAGATGTTTAAAGCTTGGGAACTCTTTTTGTATCCAAATCCGGCTTTAAACTTCTCCACAACAGTATCTCGGACCTGCCTGGTGTGTTCCTAGGTCTTCATGATGCTCTCTGCGTTTAAAACAGAACTCAGAGACGATCACAGACAGGTGTATTTATATGCAGACTTGATTACACACAGGTGGATTCTATTCATCATCATCAATCATTTACATTGGATACTTTAGAGATGCTCACTGAACTTCTGGAGTGAGTTTGCTACACTGAAAGTAAAGGGGCCGAATAATTTTGCATGCCCCACTTTTCAGTTTTTCAGTTTAAGATATCCAATAAATTTCGTTCCACTTCACGATTGTGTCCCACTTCTTGTTGGTTCTTCACAAAAAAATTACAATTTCATATCTTTATGTTTGAAGCCTGAAATGTGGCAGAAGGTTGAACAGTTCAAGGGGGCCGAATACTTTTGCAAGGCACTGTAAATTAAATGTTAAAGATGTAAACAAAGAGATGCAAAATTGAGGAGGGCTCTTTGACTCATCTGTTTATAACCAGCCCTGTGCTGCAGACCTTCTGGTCAAGAATTTTTGATTGGCTTTCCAAAACTCTTGAAATAAAATTAGACTTTGATCCCATAATCGTAATAAAGGTGTTCTGCCTTATTATTTACCTTCCCTTACAAGATACAACAGGTGCTGATGGCTGCTATGATTGTGGCTAAGAAGCTGCTTTTTTAAAATTGGAAACCTTCAGCTCCATTGTTCAAGCCTTGGCTAGCTGAGATGCTTAATTTAGCCTCTGTTGAGCATTTATGTAGCCGTGGACCAAGTACATTAACCAGATTTGGAATCCAATAATTAGTTATTTTAAGTAAATGTAAGACCATAAATGTAAGTGAATGTAATGTTGGTTTTATTATTATTATTATTATTATTATTTTTTTTTAAGTGCTTGATAGGAGGGGGTTGGGTTAGATTGTCTGATATATATATATATATATATATATATATATATATATATATATATATATATATATATATATATATATATATGTTAAAAAAATATATATATATTAAAAAAAAAAAAAAAAAAAAAAATATATATATATATATATATATATATATATATTTTTTTTTTTTTTTTTTTTTAAACTGATTATACCACCAAAATAAGCTAAAATAAAGTATATATAAAAAAAAAGATGTAAACAAAGTTATTCCAATTGCTTTGACATGAGATGTTCGTTTCTAGAGACGTTTAAGAGCCACAGTGAAAGTGATGGGAACCAGACGTCTGAAGAGTTTAATGCCTCCGAGCTTGAAGTGCTGGGAAGTGTTTACCACATACCTGCATATACGCTCCACTACCTCAGTGCCGTGGCTCACGCTGTGTGTGTCTGTGTGTTCTGACAGAGAGAACTCGAGACTTGCTGCAGAAGTGTACAAAGACATGCCTGAGACGAGCTTCACCCGCACCATCTCCAACCCCGAGGTGGTGATGAAGAGGAGGCGGCAACAGAAACTGGAGAAGAGGATGCAGGAGTTCCGGAGCGGCGACGGCCGGCCCGACTCAGGTTAGTTCACAGCAGCGGTTTCCCTGAGGCTGGTCAGTCTGCACATCACTGTTTCATTACACGTTCGGTGCTTATTGATTGACTCCCTTCATTTAGCCCACATTCCCGCTTGAGTAGTTGAGCCGGGGCGTCTGCTTTGGCCCCCCCGCGTCTCTGTTTGTTTATTTGTGTGAAGCAGACTGACTGAAAATGCGTAAATCAATCCGTGTCCCAGTTCGTGTGGCTCTGCTCCTGCTCAGCCGGGGTAGAGTGCGCGCTGACCGCTGCAGTTTGATTTCATAATGAGGGGTTTGGTCTGAGGGGTTTAGTCTGAGGGCTGTCGCTGCGCTTTGGCCGCCGGCCTCGGCTCTAGCCGGAGACTGGCATCGGCTCGGCAGACGTTTTTGGCTCTGTGCGGCGTCTGACTCGCTGCCAGAACCGTGTGCCAGTTCACCAAAAAGGAGCTTCCAGGTACCGGCTTGCTTCTGCAGACCTTGTCGAAAAAGCTGGACGGCTTAGATAAATTGATGAGGTGGTTGTTTTGGTCTGCCCTGTCTGAAAAGCGCTCCAGATTTGATACCTTATGTAATCAGGTTGATGACCCCGTGTGTGTGTGTGTGTGTGTGTGCTGCAGAAGGGTTTTAGCCAGAGGCAAATCCTGCATCGGGCACAGATGTAAACTCGTCCTCCGGTCGAGGCCCAGCACTGCTGGAGAGAGGAGCCATGTGAGGCGTGTGGATAGGAACATACACTGAAGCATCGTTATCTGCTGATATGTAATTGATGGTGCGATTGCTTTGGTACTGAAATTCTGGAAAGTGTTTTCAAGGGAAAAAGGTAGTTTCTCTCGTCTAATGTAAATAAACAACGAAAAGAAAGTGTGGTGTCTGTCAGTGTTCCAGGTGATCTTTAACAATCAGTGTAATCGTAATTAATTAATAATTAGTGTTTTTTGTTTTTTATTGCATTGGTCAAACAAGGGATCCACACAAGAGTCCTTGGTCAGCCAGACTAATGTTTGTCCTTCTAACCCACCTCTAGCTTCATCAGACTTTGTTTAGTCATAGGAGTGGATGATTAGGGAAAATGTACAGTTGATACCACATCTAGTCATTTGGCTCTGTGAGTTTATGATTACTAATAAGGATTATAGGGTTGAGAGATATTGACAAAAAACTATATCTCGATATTTTCTATAATTTTGCTGATAATCGATATTTTTGCATTATTTTAAAATGTGTTTAAGGCACTGTTTTAGTGAATGGCTGAAGTTTGCTGAGTGTGTGTTTAGTCAGACTCCTTAGCTGATTTATGTCTGTTCATACTCCTCATACTCTCTTCATACTCCTCATACTCTCTTCATACTCCTCATACTCTCTTCATACTCCTCACACTCTCTTCATACTCCTCACACTCTCTTCATACTCCTCATACTCTCTTCATACTCCTCATACTCTCTTCATACTCCTCACACTCTCTTCATACTCCTCATACTCTCTTCATACTTCTCATACTCTCTTCATACTCCTCATACTCTCTTCATACTCCTCATACTCTCTTCATACTCCTCATACTCTCTTCATACTCCTCATACTCTCTTCATACTCCTCATACTCTCTTCATACTCCTCACACTCTCTTCATACTCCTCATACTCTCTTCATACTCCTCATACTCTCTTCATACTCCCTTCATACTCCTCATACTCTCTTCATACTCCTCATACTCTCTTCATACTCCTCATACTCTCTTCATACACCTCATACTCTCTTCATACTCCTCAGACTCTCTTCATACTCCTCATACTCTGTTCATACTCCTCACACTCTGTTCATACTCCTCACACTCTGTTCATACTCCTCATACTCTCTTCATACACCTCATACTCTCTTCATACACCTCATACTCTCTTCATACTCCTCATACTCTGTTCATACTCCTCACACTCTCTTCATACTCCTCATACTCTCTTCATACACCTCATACTCTCTTCATACTCCTCATACTCTCTTCATACTCCTCATACTCTGTTCATACTCCTCATACTCTGTCCATACTCCTCAAACTCTCTTCATACTCCTCATACTCTGTCCATACTCCTCAAACTCTCTTCATACTCCTCAAACTCTCTTCATACTCCTCAAACTCTCTTCATACTCCTCATACTCTGTCCATACTCCTCATACTCTGTTCATACTCTGTTCATACGCCTCATATCGTAGATGATCTATATCACACACCCTTAGTGCACTATAACACTTACATTCAGTAGAGAATGAACTTGTGGTGTCTGCCAGTCATGCAAACTGACAACGACCTCAGCAGAACATCACATTCTTATTAAAGCTGAACTTCAGCTCCCTGCATTCCTCCTTCCTCACAGTGTGTATGTTTTCTTAGTGATCATGGTTGTCTGGTTCTTATTGTCAGCACTGATTATAGAGCCATGTTTTAGTGAGCCTGCCAGCAGCGGCCTACAAAGAAATGCTCAGAGGTATTGAAAAGAGTTATTGTAAGAAGTTGTGGTCAGATAGCTGTTGTGGAGGAAAAGTTCTGGAAAAGTCAGATGTGATGCGATATTAGTTCAATGTCCTTCCACTCTCCTGCAGGAGATCCAGAGCCTGTCTGGTTGATCAGCTGGTCTGATAGTTTGTTGAGGAACATGAACACCCAGGCCGTATACTTTGTACTAGCTGTGTACTGGTCAGAGTGTGAAATGATGGGGCTAGGAGTATTGGTCAGAACCAACAGCAGTCACACTGTACCACACCTCAGAACTGTGCTGGGACATTATTAAACACTGAGCCTTGTATTTAATCTGTCTGTCTGTCTATCTGTCTGTCTGTCTATCTGTCTGTCTGTCTATCTGTCCATCTGTCTATCTGTCTGTCTGTCTGTCTGTCTGTCTGTCTGTCTGTCTGTCTGTCTGTCTGTCTGTCTATCTGTCTATCTGTCTGTCTGTCTGTCTGTCTGTCTGTCTGTCTGTCTGTCTGTCTGTCTGTCTGTATGTCTATCTGTCTATCTGTATGTCTATCTGTCTGTCTGTCTGTCTATCTGTCTGTCTATCTGTCTATCTGTATGTATATCTGTCTGTCTATCTGTCTATCTATCTATCTATCTGTCTGCATTTGTTAGAGCTAAACTTCCCCAGGATCGATCTGTCTGTCTGTCTGTCTGTCTGTCTGTCTGTCTGTCTGTCTGTCTGTCTGTCTGTCTGTCTGTCTGTCTGTCTGTCTGTCTGTCTGTCTGTCTGTCTGTCTGTCTGTCTGCATTTGTTAGAGCTAAACTTCCTCTAGGATCTGTCTATCTGTCTATTGTGCTGTGGAATTGGGAACTCACAGGCGAGTTTATTTATAAAGCACATTTCATCAACAAAAGCAAATCAGTATGCTAAACAGAACTTCAAACATGCTTAAGAATGACGAGAAACAAAAAATATCAAAAGAAGATAAAGTGAAACTGTATAATTAAAGTACAGCTTACATAAAGAACATTAAAGAACATCATTGTTTTTAAAATGAGCTAATTAATAAAAGTGCATTGCTGTTGTGTACTCATATGTGAACCTGGCCACTGTGGGCTGTTATTTTTGCTTTGTTGAGTTTTGAAAAGAGCATTAAAATGTATTATGCAGCGGCTTATTAGTGTGTTCTACCTGTCACAGGTATGCATTCAGCACTCCTTCATAAATCTAAGTCTTACTTAAGTAATTGAATGTAATTGTGGTGAGAAGTTAAAGACGCTATCAGCTGTTTCCTAAATGATTATCACGTCACAGCATTGCACGGCCCTGGAGGATTGCGTGGCTGCTTGAAGCCGCTCTGCTGTTGTATGATGGAGAAGATGCTGAGCGCAGGGAAACGTTAGCACAGCACAGTCATTATTATGCACAGCAGATGTATCTCCTTAGAGCGATGTGTATGAGCGTGTGAAGGTGAGAAAGAGAAGGTGTGGGAGTGTTTTCCTGGTGATAATGTGTGTGTACAGTTGGGACAGCATTCCACTATTCCCATCTGCCTCTTTATCACTCTAATGCTGTTTGTGCTTTCTCTCTCAGGGGGGACGCTGAGGATCTATGCAGACAGTCTGAAGCCAAACATCCCCTATAAGACCATCCTGCTCTCCACTACTGACACAGCTGACTTTGCAGTGGCCGAGGCTCTAGAGAAATACGGCCTGGAGAAGGAGAATCCCAGAGAATACTGCATCGCTCGGGTAAAAGAAAAAGCACCCCGCCCCCTCGCTCCAGCCTCATCAGTCACACAGTGCTGCAGTACCGAAGTGAACATTTCTTAGCAAAAAAAAAAAACAAAAACTCAACTGAATTTCAGAACACACGGGGGGTTTTTGTGAGTGTTAACAGAACACGTATCACTGTCCAATGAAAAACCTGCACCTCCATTTTTTGTTGGTTTTCAATTTTCTACATCATTTGAACTCATCAGTGGTCGTTTACATTGTGTGAAAATTTCATTACATTTACATTTATGGCATTTAGCAGACGCTCTTATCCAATATCTTACGAAAGTGCTTAGTGTTCGGTTAGAGTATGAATCTCTATCTAGTACA
>CM038707.1:39473691-39813691 GCA_021613375.1 Megaleporinus macrocephalus | reverse complement strand
CTGGAGTATTCACTGGAGTATTCACTGGAGTATTCACTGGAGTATTCACTGGAGTATTCACTGGAGTATTCACTGGAGTATTCACTGGAGTATTCACTGGATTATTCACTGGAGTGGAAAAAAACCCAAACACGTTTTAATCCACTTTTCTCATTTTCATTCCAATTAAAATTCTGTGACACTGTGCTGTAGCCTCATCAGTCTTTAACTTCAGCCAGTGTTCTGCATCTCTGGGTTTTATAAACCTGTGGTTGAGCTTAACTGACGTCCAGCAGTTTTCCCATGTGCTCTTGCCACTCCTGGAGTATACAGATGAAGACGGGATGATGGCAGGGTACAGCATAAGGGCAAGGCTTTGGAAAACTTATTATTATTCGTCTCTGGAAATGCGTGTATTGAACCTTCTTTGTTTAAGATCCAGAAACAGTGAAGCCCAAGCTGACTTAGAACATACAATCCATCGATTTCCAGAGGCAGTCATAAGGCATGTCTCCTGACATTTAGAGTGTTGGAGTGTGCTCATTGGCTGTATTGATTTGTACCCTATGATGGAAGCAAACACTGGCAGTACAGTCATTTGTGTAGAGAAAGTAAAGTAATAAACATTCTTTGGCACCGTTATCGCCTGAAATACTGTATTTTCTACTCCAGTATTCACTGGAGTATTCACTGGAGTATTCACTGGAGTATTCACTGGAGTATTCACTGGAGTATTTTCTCATCTAAATGCCTGTAAAGTTAAAGTTTGAGTTGCAAAAGCAGTTATATTATAATTTTTGTGGTGTTTATATTATAATTTTTGTAGCCGTCATTAACCACCTTCTTCTCTTCAGCTGTTTGGACCAGGCATCCTGCCTCACCACTGTAACCTGATGCACGCGGACGGCCTGGTGACCGTCACTCCGGCCAGCCTGGACGGCGAGACCTTCGTGGACGGCCAGCGGATTTCAGACACCACGGTGCTGCGCAGCGGAATGACCCTGCAGTTCGGCGCCGCCCACGTCTTTAAGTTTGTGGACCCCAGCTATGACCACATCATGGCCAAGAGGGACCCAGGGCCCATGGTGAAGGGCAGACACAAGTCAGGGTGAGTAGATGCCATCAGTGCACGCTCTGTGAAGCGTATGTACGTCAACGGCGAACCGGTCTCTCCACCGTGGCTTCATCCAGGTGCTGCGTAAGCAGAAGAGAATAGAGTAGAATAGCGCTCAGCAGGCTTTAGCTGACTGTCCCCTCCTCTGTTTAATGACTTACAGCAGATCGTGTTACACTGAAACCTGTTCCAGTCTTGGGCCAATGAGGAAAAGGCCAGGAAGTACCTGTGAAGTACCTGTGCTGAGTCTCTCTTTTCACCAGGTTCTGTGAAGAGATCCAGCACTGCATGCAAAGAATTTCTTTAGATCAAGAAGTCTCAGTATAACATGATCTATGCAAACCGTGCATCTGTTTTATCTTCAAGACCACCAGTGTGTATACACACACATGCCATGTACGTGTGTAAACATATATAAACATATGTAAGTGTATAGTGTAAACAGAGACACAATGAGGTATAAAATAGATCTCCTGGTCAGTCAAGAATAAAAGGTCATCACAACAGAACTGTACAACAGAAAGAAAGAGCCACACAACTGCAACGAACAGCTGGTTCAGAGGTCTGTTAACTGTTTAGCTATTATTGAATTAACTGACTATTTTTTATTCTGTGTAATTTAATAGGTCAGGTGTAAAAACTCTTTCAAAGTGGCCTGATGCGAAGTGCTTGGTTCTAGGGAAACCTATGCACATATGGAAATATTCAGTGTTAATGATGGCAGCCAAACGTCCAGAGCAGATATTGGCTCTAGAAAGCTTCCACAGAGAATCATGAAATCATTACCACTACGCTTCCTGATGACAGAAACAATGGGTGTGTCTCAAAACCTAGTGAGCTCCTATATAGGCAGCATTTTACGTCTTAGGTACATTATTAGCATCCAATTTTTAGATATCTTAAACACGCTGTCTACCGAGGAACCTTATTTAGACCTGATTTTATGGAGGCATCGAACGCTTCCTCAGCCGCTAAGACAATCCCATGATGCAACGCAGGTAAATCTACGAGCAGTGAAGTGGTTTTCAAATGTGAGTTATTTTGATTCTCTCTGGTGTTTTAATGTGTTTCTTGTCATATAATCACACAAAACAGTTTTTTATTATCAACTCTGTAATGAGTCGTTGACCATTTAGCAGATTTTTTTAAGCCTCAGGTTATTGTTTTGGATGCCGGCTGGAAACTTAGCAACCAGCTAAACCAGCGGTCGTGTGCTGCAGTGGGCGGGAACAAGCCGTGACGCAGTCTCTCTCCAACTAGAGCGTCTCAGTAATCTGTTTTATGAGGAGAGATGAGGAGAGAACACTGCTACTTACACAGCTGCTACCTAGACAGCCTACTTAGACACTCACTAGGATTTGAGACACACCCAGTGTTTTATGGTAGTTTTGGTCTAAAACTGAACAGAGATTATAAATCATCAAATTTCCAGTAGGAACCGTGGAATAGTTCCACATGACCCACTCCCTCACAGGACAGTGAAAAAACCCAAACACTTTTTAATCCACTTTTCTAATTTTCATTACAATTAAAATTCTGTGACACTGTGCTGTAGCCTCATCAGTCTTTAACTTCAGCCAGTGTTCTGCATCTCTGGGTTTTATAAACCTGTGGTTGAGCTTAACTGACGTCCAGCAGTTTTCCCATGTGCTCTTGCCACTCCTGGAGTATACAGATGAAGACGGGATGATGGCAGGGTACAGCTTAAGGGCAAGACTTTGGAAAACTTATTATTATTTGTCTCTGGAAATGCGTGTATTGAACCTTCTTTGTTTAAGTTCCAGAAAGAGTGAAGCCCAAGCTGACTTAGAACATACAATCCATCGATTTCCAGAGGCAGTCATAAGGCATGTCTCCTGACATTTAGAGTGTTGGAGTGTGCTCATTGGCTGTATTGATTTGTACCCTATGATGAAAGCTAACACTGGCAGTGCAGTCGTTTGTGTAGAGAAAGTAAAGTAATAAACATTCTTTGGCACCGTTATCGCCTGAAATACTGTATTTTCTCACGTGTGCTAATAGCACTTTCTCGTACATGCCAGGGGAGTCGTAAAGGCCTGTTGACTGAATCATCTACCGACCTGTTGGTTTTGTAAGCACACCACAAAGGATCCAGAAAAGCTGCTAGAGTAGCCTCGCAGGGGCAAACAAAGTGAGTCACTCAGACGTTTTTGTAATAACAAGAAAGAGCTCGGTAGCTCTGAAGTTGCTCAAACAGGAAGCCTGCTGGTACTTTGGCGGAGGAGCGATTATAGGTATGTTGGAATGGGATGGGACGCTGTGTGAATCTAGTAAGAGAAGGAAATGGTCTTCCTAAGCGGTCCACACGATGCTGAAGTGGTGCTGGAGGCGACAGGTTGTTTCTAGACCCTCTGTTTGTTGTAAAGATATATGAACTTGTTTGGGGACGGTTGACGTTTGGAGTAAAGAGAAATATTCAGAGTTACTGTTGGGAGGGAGAGGGAATGTGGTGAGAGGAGACAGTTGTGGTGTTTTAAGATGAATAATTAAATTAGTTGAGTTCTTAGAGTGATGAGTTTCTTGCAGTTGTAGCTGCTCCTCAAGCTTCTCTCTAATGACTGTATTTTCAGGGTCTTATTTCTCCTGTTTGAGAGCTGTACTGTTTGGAGCCCTTGTGTTCAGGGTTTTGTGTAGAACCGAGGTTGTTGTTTTTTAGTATAATTGTGTATTATTGAGCTAATTTGATACTGAATGTCAGTTGGGAAAGTCAGTTGCTTCTTTTTTATTTCCAGTGTCAGGTTGTATTAAGACAGCCTATCAGTTATGCAGAACCCTCCCTGCTCGTCTGTTTTATGGTTTTTAGTAGAGATGGAAGGATCGATCGGCTATGTATTGGTATTGGCTGATTTTTAATCAAAATATGTGATCCGTGATCAGCCGATATTTCTCCAATTCAGCCAATCATGAGAGCCGAACGATGGCGTTAAACAAATAGAGTCTAATTTCTGTATTTACAGCTAGCAGTTTCATCCAGGTAGAGGAGCCCTCCGTGAAACCCCCTCTGGCCAGCTCCCTTCAATTCCTATCTGAACCGCTAGGTGGAAATACACACTCTTTAATTTTCTACAGACTGACTGAAGCAGCGGCGTCGCAAGAAAAGCATGCTCTGATAGAAAGCATGTCGACCGTCTGGCAGTGTTTACCGTATGTGACGCAGACTCATCCAGGACGTTTTTAAAATGTGTAAAATCAGTGTCTCGTTGAGGAACCAAGATATTTAACTCTAATAATCTGATACAGCACTGCACACAGCTGAACACAGTGAGTATCAGCAAACAGCAGAGCTAGCACGCACAGCTAGCACAAAACAAACAACCCAGAACACCATACAGACCAGATCTGATCGGTACGAACAGAACAGAGTCTGCGTTTAATGACTGCAGTTTTGACTGCATAGCTTTTTTAGTTTTAAATTAAGGGTCTAAATGTAATGATTGCAGTTTTGGGGATGTGTGTTTGATTTACTTTGTTTATTTACTGTTAATATGATGCTGTTTCATATAAGTTGGTTAAAAGTGGTAATAAACCAGTTTAGACCATGTTTCATGACTTGCTTGCGCTAATAACTACATGTAGCCCTGCCGTGGCATATAGCCCCGCCCTCTATCAGTATCGGCTATCGGCCGATTGCGCTGAAAGGTGATCAGCTAACAGAATCGGCCTCAAAAACGCTGAACGATCCATCTCTAGTATTAAGGGCTTCATATCATAGAAAACTGAACTTCGGTTACTGTAAAGGAAACACAGTGGTAATGTGCTACACCATTAGAATAGTATTAAAGGCTTCATATAATGGAAAACTGAACTTCCTCGCTTATTTAAGGTACAGAAGAAGTTATATGTAAGCTTTAATGCAGATAGAGCTTGCTTGGAATTAATTTTATGATGCTGTGAAAACCAGATTGTTTTCATTTCTGTCCACTTATTCAGTCGACTTAGCCCCGCCCATTCACACTGAGGTCATAAGGTGCCCTGGTACACAGTGACATATTTAAAACTAGGCTTCTTAAATGCTGTGTAAGCTTAGTTTTTAGGTTCTCTCCAAGATTAATGACTGAATATTAAGTCTGATTTAAGAAATTAAAGTGTTATTATTAGTGTATATTGTATGATATTAGTATAGTTTGATTAGTACAGCCTCTTCAGTACTTGTGTGAGTAATGTGGAAACTGGCGAATTGATCCCCAGAGCATGTGGCCCGCAGGTTTAAACCCAGAGAGCTGAGCTTAGCTTCAGAAAGCTGAACTTTATTTCAGAGCGCTCTGCTCCTTACGCTAGTTGCCCATAAGAGGGTGTTGTGAGGCTGCCAAGCATAGCCTGTAATCACATTAGCCTGCTGCACATTCACTGCTGAAGCTTCATGGTTGAGTTCACAGAGCAGGCTATTTCTGGGAGCTCGAGAGGCGACTAGGGGAGAAGGTGCTGGTAGACTGGACGCAGTGCAACTGTGAAGATGTCTTGCACCTTATAAACTGGCAAAATACACAAGAGACCCCCTTTTATTTGTTTTTTGTTTTTTAAAGCACTGTCTTTGACTGGCGTGTGTTCAGTTTGTATTTGACACGCTTGTTTGCGCTGGAGCTCATTGTTTGCTTTGCCAGCAGTTGCCTACGTAATTCTCCTCCTGTTGCTCTGGTCGTCCATAGTAACTTTTTCTGGTTTGCCATAGCAACCCATGCTCCATGTGTTGTTGGTGTGTTTGTTTTCATACACTTTCAGGACCCACCCCATGTCTATTATCAGGGAAGGTTCAGTGTCCTGTCTGTTTGGGAAGAAAAATAAAATAATGAATAAATAAGTCTAATAAAACGACCCTGGCTTTTTTTGTTGTTGTCGTTGTTTTGTTTACAGATTTTATTCTTTAACACTTAAAATATGAAACCATTTCTTTTGGGTTACTGAGATTATGGTTGTTGTTAGGTTTAGAGAAGGCTTAGAAAATTCTTACAACATATAAATGCTTACATGCAGTACAGTGCACAGGTGTTCGGTACCTGAGCACATTGTTTAAAGCCGTTTATCTCAGCAGTGAATGTGATTATACTGCCACCATATATCAAAATACATACAAACATTAATGCATTAAAAAGAAACCTAGAAAAGCAGTTGATATGTTGTGAACCAGTTTAAAGAACTTAGTTTGGATCCACATTTCTCCTTCACACCCCTCACCAGACATCACATGGATTTGGTTAATTTCATTACAACTTGATTTAATATAGTGAAGCACTGACTAGCTGAACCAGACTACTCAGTACTACTCGGCTGCTACAAGGATGGGTTTGGAAATGGTTAAAGCTACGATCTATTCATTGTTATGATTTTCTCCTGAATATTATCTGTTTTTTGTGCAATTTTTATTTTAATTTAAATAGCATTGCCAAGTACCAATCAGAGCAGTGTGTACATCACATTCCTCTCCCTATTGTTGTAACTGCTGTCTCGCTGCTCTGAGTTCCAGACAAAACCTATAAAGGTTTCCTAGTTACGAAGGTTTAGTACACTGTTGTTTGTGTTGCTTTCTATTTGTGTTCGCCTCCTGGAGGCATCCATTTCGTTGACGAACTATTTTCGTCCTAGTTTTTGTCAACAATCTCTCTTTTTTTTTTTTGACAAACGAGATGATAACTAAATAAACACTACATAACAGGATTCAAAACTAGGACGAAATTGATTGACACTTTAGTCAACGAATAAAAACAAGACCAAAATGTTTGGCAGGGACGACATCCAATCAGAACTGATTTAGTTTTGTGAAAGGACAAAAAAAAAGTTAGGAAAACATCCAATCATAGCTACTTCGGAGTACATGGAGAGGCGGGACAAGCCGAGTAGCCGTCAATCAAACTCATACTTGTACAAATTTGGTCTAAACCCGGGAAGATCATACGAGCCTGTGAACTGTTGTTACTCGTGATGGAACTAAGTTATCTACACAGTGTCAGCAGAGAGAGAGAGAGAGAGTTTAGTGTTTGTGTTTAGAGAAAATCACCACACCGTGCTGGACATCAGCCCCCCAGGACCACCGTTAGCTAGCTTTAGCTGGTCAGATTAGTTGGATCAGGTATATGGGAAGCAGGTGAAACGGCAGTGTGTCCAGACCAGTGCCGGGAAACTGGCTAGCTAACTCCAACCATCTGAATTTGATTATCATGACCCAAATCTCTCCATACACACTAGAAAGTGCACGAAACAGATTAGCTAGTTTTATTTACAATTTACACCCTTTATATTTTAGTCGACTGAATCGACTGTAGATTTAGATAACTAATATTTTAATCATAATTAGTCGACTAAAACTAAACTAAAACTATAAACAATTCAGATGACTAAATTATGACTTTAACTTAATGAAATTTTAGTCAAAAGACTACGACTAAAACTAAATCATTATTTGCTGTTTAAATGACCACTGTTCTGGAGTCAGTAAGTGATTAGCTTCATTAATGAAAGCGCAGTAGTTAGCAGTAGTTAGCTTTCCCTTAGCATCAAGACTCACCCCCCTGGCTGAATGACTAAGAGCTTGTGTGACCTTGTATTTGCCCCCTTTTACCCTGTTCAGCAGTGGCCAGGACCCTGACAGGACCATCACAGAGCAGCTATTATTTAGGTGGTGGGTCATTCGCAGCACTGCAGTAGCACTAACACGTGGGTGGTAATGGTGTAAGAAAATATAGAATTTCAGGA
This sequence comes from Megaleporinus macrocephalus, assembly GCA_021613375.1. Classification (NCBI taxonomy): domain Eukaryota; kingdom Metazoa; phylum Chordata; class Actinopteri; order Characiformes; family Anostomidae; genus Megaleporinus; species Megaleporinus macrocephalus. Next base: position 39,805,890 of record CM038707.1, on the reverse strand, counting down.
TATTATGTTTGGTGATACTGTATTGATTCTCAAAAACACAGTATCGATACACAGATTCCTGGCAGACAGTGAATCAAGGTGTAGTGTGTTTAAACCTCTGACCACTAGATGGCAGTGTTGTAATCCATTTTCAGCTCCACTCCAACAATAACAAGCAGAACAAGGTTGAAATGCTATTATAAGTATTGATAAACCTGTTCATATAGTGGTGTGTTTTAATAGTAGGATTTGAAAAATCGCAATATATCACTTTGCCTGCAGTATCGCAGTATATCACGATATACTGAATCGTGAAGGCTGTATCACGATATGTATTGTATCGCCAAGTTCTTGCCAATACACAGCCCTAGTGCTTGATGTGTTAGTATGTGTTGTGCTGGTACTAGTGGATCTGTTTTTAAACACTGTCCACTCACTGTCTAGTATTAAGACACTCCCACGTTGTACCATGTCGGGTTCACTGCAGTGATGAGAATTATTATTTATTTTTTAAATAAAATGATTTATTTATTATTATGATCATTGTTATATGGGTGAAAACGTATACAATACATACGAGACGTACTGTGTGTATGACCTTGTGTCCTCACATCGTATAAAAACTAGACATAGTCTGTGTGTGTCTGTGTGTGAGGGGCGGGACAGGGCCTGCTATCGGAGGGGTAGCTCTGCAGTGCCTGTTCAGGCTGAGCCACACAGCCTGTAATTACTGTATCAGCCACTGTTCACGCCAGCAGAGGAGAGTGGAAAACGAGAGAGAGGGAGGGGACAGAAGGACACTGACAGGAGACAAGCTTGAGTTTGAGAGAAATGGAAGGAAAGGAGAGAAAAGGAGAGAAAAGGAGGAGAAAAGGAAGGAGGAGGGTGAGGTTATGGCAGGCCCCAGGCACACAGACTCTATAATCTGATCAGTGTGAGTTTGGCTGGCGGGCTGGAGTGGAGTGGAGTGGAGTGGAGTAGGGTGGGTGTGGCGCTGTATCGCTGCAGAGGGACACAGTGTGGCACTGTGTGTGCTGGAGGCTGGACTGTCACACACGTACACACTCTGTTCACTGTAGTTACGTATAACGTCCTGGTCCAACTGGTCGCAGTGTACATCAGCCACAGATTCACAGGAGTGTAGAGCGCGGCGCGGGCAGGTGGGTGTGGTATTTGTCTTCAGTCATGGTCCACAGTATGTTCAGTGTGTGTGCAGTGTTTCTTATAGGTTTAAGCCTGCATGTTTAACACAGTGCTGTATTAGATTGTATGAGTTTGTTACTGAATTCTGTGAAGTGGGTTTGTGTTTTGTGTCTGTTGAGTTGAGTTTTGTTGGCTTCGTTGGTCTCTTAAGATGAAGTGGAGTCGTGTCCCTCTCCACAAACTGTTTCTGCCCGTGTGGGACAGTAAGCAGTCCCATGTGTCCCGTCTGAAAGCATGTGTCTGTGCCGTAATAAGCTCTTCATTAATGCCCAGTTTGTGGTGGATGTGGCCCTAATGGCCTGAAAACACTCTGATTAGGTTCATTGCAGGGCACGTTGGTGTGATGGAAAACATCAAGCCGCTTGGTTCATTTCTTCATAGCCGTAGAGTGGAAATCTTTAATCCAGTGTAAATGCCCCCCGCCTGATGTTGCAGAGGATTACAGCTGTGGGCAGGACAGGAAAGGACAGGACTTAAGCGAGGACAGAATGACTGTGATGTTCTGTGAGATTTATGTGCCCCCTCTACAGTTTTGCCCTTCTTTTAGATAAACCTTCTTTTAGATAATACCTGGACTGAGTACCAGTCAGACTGCACATCATTAAAAAAATGTATCTGTATATATATATATATATATATATATATATATATATATATATATATATATATACACATATTTATTCATATAGCGGTCCTTTTATATGTTCATAAAACTTAATAAATCTCAGATTTAGGCCCTCTTTATTACAGTTTTCTTTCTAGCAAAGTTGATGAGGTTCGTCTAGGAAACCATATATATGTACCACAAAGTATGTCTTATGAATATCTTCCCACATTGTAATAGATGTCTGCTGTGCTTCACTATATTTCTCTCCTCCTGATGTAACTGGATGGTCGTAATCTTGGGAAGCATTTCTTAACCAATCGCATGGCTGATGTGTCTGGCCCCGCCCACACAAAACTGTTTCAGGGTCAAAGAAACTCTGCAAACTAAAGTAACTGAAAGCTAGCAAACTCGCCTTCCTGTCAGTAGCTGCCACATAAAAGCCGAATATTGATTTTTAGCTCTGTATGAGCGGTGGAGCGGGCATGTTGGACAGAGAGCTGTCAATCAAGCTGCTCATTAACCACGCCCACACAGTTCTCAGAAACCATGTTTTGTCGTATTTATGTTATAGTTTTCATAAAAGCTTTGCTGTATTTTTAATAAAACACCTAATATAATAGTTTTAATATTTTACTCTCTGGAGCTCCAAGATGCAACGGAGTGCTTTACATATAAAAAACATAGACCTGGTCTTGTGGGTGGGAGTTCTACAGTTAAAAGGATTATAGAGAGTGTATAAAGGAGTGTATATGTATACCTTAGAACAGAATGTCCATCCAAGTAATCTTGGTTTTAAAACAGTGGCAAGAAAAAGAGCTGATATAACTAACCTATAAGCACATCGGATATAAGACCATCCTATACAGTTGTCTGAGTGGGGCCCAAAGTGTTTAGAGACCAGATACGTATTCCAGGACTATACTGCTGCATGTACTCGCCTCTATATCATCAAATCAGCAGCACAAAATAGGCTTAAAGTGACAGTCCTATAGTTTATCACATTTATTTTATCACATGGGACGATCGTCCAGAAATAAAACAGTTATCCGGACAGTCCTGACGGTCACAGTTTTCCTTCACTCTTTATAGCCTAAATTAGAAACATCTCGAATGCGAGTGAGAATGCTTATAACTCCTCGCTTCAGTTGAGGCAGTTTAGTAGCAGCTTGATGTTGAAAAGTGTCTTGAAAGCTATGCGTAATTTGCGAGGCTGAATTGTTTGTGGGCTTTGCCTCTGAAGTGGTCCATGTGGTGCATATTCATCAGGGCCCAGCTCTGTGTCTGCTGGAGGCGGAGCTGCATGGCGAGGAGGCAGTTACTGCGTGTGGCGTCTCCTCGTTCGGAGCAGCTTTTAATCACTGCTGCTCCGCGCAGCCCCCTCCTGCTGTAGAGCCTCTCATGTGGTTTGTGAGGTTAAACTCAGATGCTGTTTGCGTGTATATTTAGACGGCAGGATTCCCACTCATTCATTTCGTCCTGATAAGACGCTCGCCAAAGCAATTCCTCTGTGACGTTGACTGTTTGCAGGACTCGTAAGTTCAGTTAACTTTCATCTAGAGTCTGTATTCTTATTGTACTTACATATTATTAGGGCCGGGGCGACACCTACCGAAAGCATGGATTTATCTGGAGCGCAAGCTGCAGCTACAAACAATCACTCACGTGTATCTAAAGTTGTGGGAGTGTTTCACACAGAAACACAACAGTGTGGTGCTCTGTCAGCTCTGCACAGTGGAGATGATCACAACAGTACAACTGCTATACACGAGACCTTGAAGCTCAAACATCCCGTAGAGCTTCATCAACACAGCAGCAGGACAGCACCTGTTTACCTGTTTATCTTATTTTAGCAGATTATTTTAAAATTATAAACACGTGTAACATGATTGTTTCAGTAGAGTCTCTTGAAAAGTCTCATTGATAACTGTTTCTTAATCGTCCAGTGTAGAACCTAAGACTGTTCTAGATACCGCCGGAGCTTTAAAACACACGTAGCTGCTTCTCTAATGGCTCTCTGCAACATATACAGTTCACAAACTGTCTGGTTTCTTGTCTGTGAGGCGTGTGGGCTACGTATCATCTGTGCCTCTAAACGTTGAGTCAGAGCGAAGACTTTTAGTCTTTAATCATTTATAGATCACGTGCGTTTAAAGTGCCCTTTAATACATTAAGTCTAGAATAGCCATGCGTTTTCCTCATGCTTCTGAGATATATATGTTCACAAAATTATCCATTGGTTACAAATTCATATCAAAATAATACGTTTTAATTCCTAACACACTCACATTAGAGTAATCTAAAAATGAATTAATCGTTAGATTAATCGACTAATTGAAAAAAAGAGTTGTTAGATTAATTAATTAAGAAAGAAGTTTTTAGAAGCAGATCTACACAATATACTTATTTATTTATGGCTGTGTATTGGCACAAATCTGGCAATACAATACGTATCGTGATACAGCAGTTGCGATTCAATATATCATGATATATTGCAAGCAAAGTGATATATCGTGATTTTTCAAATCCTACTATTAAAACACACCACTATATAAACAGGTTTGCCAATATTTACAATAGCACTGCGCCCTTGTGCTGCATGTTAATGTTGGAGTGGAGCTGAAAATGGATTACAACACTGCCATCTAGTGGTCAGAGGTTTGAACACCACACACAATGATTCACTGTCTGCCAGAAATCTGTGTATCGATACTGTGTTTTTGAGAATCGATACAGTATCACTAAACCTAATATATAATATAATATATATTATATAATATAATCTATTATTTATATCTATATATTGTATTATATACTACATGTGTGTGCTGTTTTTGTCTGTAATCACGCTGACAGTGTGTTTGTACCAGTGGTTCGGCACAAAAAGCGTTTACACAACTTTCCGCAATAAAAGTAAACATAACTTTATGTGGCCGCAGGCAGCTGGTGTTATTTTCGAGCACAGTTGTGGTGCTGAATTCTGACAGGGTGCAGTTCAAGTCAGCTGAGAGAACTTTTAGGGATATGTTTATGGACATGTGTCGGCTGATCAACTACGCCTGGCTTAAGCGGGACTGATTGTTCGCCGGACCGCGCTGACGCTCTGTATGGTGACTGCTGTGAATGCTGTGCTTTTGTTCTCGCTCCTCTTTGTTGTCACCTCTCTCTTATGTTATCTTTTGTTTCTCCTGTCATCTTGTAGGAGTGTCCCGGAGACAACTTTTGACCTCCACGGGGACATTCACAGCGGCACTGCTCTGCCCACCAGCAAGGTTAGTGTGTTGGTAACAGTGTGTGAATGTGTACCTGTCAGTACATGTTTGAGAGAGATGTTATATGAGACTGTGTGTTTGGGTGTGTATGGCTACAGAGTTCAGGGAAGCTGGACATGGATCGTTCCGGTAACGGCAGTGAGAGAGGCATGGTGAAGCCCATGATCCGCGGAGAGCAGCAGGACTTCAGCAAGCACGACGGAAGGTGATCCGTTAAATGGCTGTCTGCCAACGTGGCATTACTGTTATCAGGCGTGCGCTCCCTGGCCTTTTACAGTCATCTCTTTACCTGCAGTCAGGTGCTGACGTCTCAGTGAAGTGTAGAGTGCAGTGTCTTGAGTCTGTACAGGTGCCACATCTGTGTACGCTAAGTGAAGTCAGTACAGGTGATAAGTATGTGTAAGATCAGTGATGTCAGTATAGGTGATAAGTATGTGTAAGATCAGTGATGTCAGTATAGGTGATAAGTATGTGTAGGTTCAGTGATGTCAGTATAGGTGATAAGTATGTGTAGGTTCAGTGATGTCAGTATAGGTGATAAGTATGTGTAAGATCAGTGATGTCAGTATAGGTGATAAGTATGTGTAAGATCAGTGATGTCAGTATAGGTGATAAGTATGTGTAAGATCAGTGATGTCAGTACAGGTGATAAGTATGTGTAAGATCAGTGATGTCAGTATAGGTGATAAGTATGTGTAAGATCAGTGATGTCAGTGTAGGTGATAAGTATGTGTAAGATCAGTGATGTCAGTGTAGGTGATAAGTATGTGTAAGATCAGTGATGTCAGTGTAGGTGATAAGTATGTGTAAGATCAGTGATGTCAGTATAGGTGATAAGTATGTGTAAGATCAGTGATGTCAGTATAGGTGATAAGTATGTGTAGGTTCAGTGATGTCAGTGTAGGTGATAAGTATGTGTAAGATCAGTGATGTCAGTATAGGTGATAAGTATGTGTAAGATCAGTGATGTCAGTATAGGTGATAAGTATGTGTAAGATCAGTGATGTCAGTGTAGGTGATAAGTATGTGTAAGATCAGTGATGTCAGTATAGGTGATAAGTATGTGTAAGATCAGTGATGTCAGTATAGGTGATAAGTATGTGTAAGATCAGTGATGTCAGTATAGGTGATAAGTATGTGTAAGATCAGTGATGTCAGTGTAGGTGATAAGTATGTGTAAGATCAGTGATGTCAGTGTAGGTGATAAGTATGTGTAAGATCAGTGATGTCAGTATAGGTGATAAGTATGTGTAGGTTCAGTGATGTCAGTATAGGTGATAAGTATGTGTAAGATCAGTGATGTCAGTATAGGTGATAAGTATGCGTAAGATCAGTGATGTCAGTGTAGGTGATAAGTATGTGTAAGATCAGTGATGTCAGTATAGGTGATAAGTATGTGTAGGTTCAGTGATGTCAGTATAGGTGATAAGTATGTGTAAGATCAGTGATGTTAGTATAGGTGATAAGTATGTGTAAGATCAGTGATGTCAGTATAGGTGATAAGTATGTGTAAGATCAGTGATGTCAGTATAGGTGATAAGTATGTGTAAGATCAGTGATGTCAGTATAGGTGTTAAGTATGTGTAAGATCAGTGATGTCAGTATAGGTGATAAGTATGTGTAAGATCAGTGATGTCAGTATAGGTGTTAAGTATGTGTAAGATCAGTGATGTCAGTATAGGTGATAAGTATGTGTAAGATCAGTGATGTCAGTATAGGTGATAAGTATGTGTAAGATCAGTGATGTCAGTATAGGTGATAAGTATGTGTAAGATCAGTGATGTCAGTGTAGGTGATAAGTATGTGTAGGTTCAGTGATGTCAGTATAGGTGATAAGTATGTGTAAGATCAGTGATGTCAGTATAGGTGATAAGTATGTGTAAGATCAGTGATGTCAGTGTAGGTGATAAGTATGTGTAAGATCAGTGATGTCAGTATAGGTGATAAGTATGTGTAAGATCAGTGATGTCAGTGTAGGTGATAAGTATGTGTAAGATCAGTGATGTCAGTATAGGTGATAAGTATGTGTAAGATCAGTGATGTCAGTATAGGTGATAAGTATGTGTAAGATCAGTGATGTCAGTATAGGTGATAAGTATGTGTAAGATCAGTGATGTCAGTATAGGTGATAAGTATGTGTAAGATCAGTGATGTCAGTATAGGTGATAAGTATGTGTAAGATCAGTGATGTCAGTATAGGTGATAAGTATGTGTAGGTTCAGTGATGTCAGTATAGGTGATAAGTATGTGTAAGATCAGTGATGTCAGTATAGGTGATAAGTATGTGTAAGATCAGTGATGTCAGTATAGGTGATAAGTATGTGTAAGATCAGTGATGTCAGTATAGGTGATAAGTATGTGTAAGATCAGTGATGTCAGTATAGGTGATAAGTATGTGTAAGATCAGTGATGTCAGTATAGGTGATAAGTATGTGTAAGATCAGTGATGTCAGTATAGGTGATAAGTATGTGTAAGATCAGTGATGTCAGTATAGGTGATAAGTATGTGTAAGATCAGTGATGTCAGTATAGGTGATAAGTATGTGTAGGTTCAGTGATGTCAGTATAGGTGATAAGTATGTGTAAGATCAGTGATGTCAGTATAGGTGTTAAGTATGTGTAAGATCAGTGATGTCAGTATAGGTGATAAGTATGTGTAAGATCAGTGATGTCAGTATAGGTGATAAGTATGTGTAAGATCAGTGATGTCAGTATAGGTGATAAGTATGTGTAAGATCAGTGATGTCAGTATAGGTGATAAGTATGTGTAAGATCAGTGATGTCAGTATAGGTGATAAGTATGTGTAGGTTCAGTGATGTCAGTATAGGTGATAAGTATGTGTAAGATCAGTGATGTTAGTATAGATGATAAGTATGTGTAAGATCAGTGATGTCAGTATAGGTGATAAGTATGTGTAGGTTCAGTGATGTCAGTATAGGTGATAAGTATGTGTAAGATCAGTGATGTCAGTATAGGTGTTAAGTATGTGTAAGATCAGTGATGTCAGTATAGGTGATAAGTATGTGTAAGATCAGTGATGTCAGTATAGGTGATAAGTATGTGTAAGATCAGTGATGTCAGTATAGGTGATAAGTATGTGTAAGATCAGTGATGTCAGTATAGGTGATAAGTATGTGTAAGATCAGTGATGTCAGTGTAGGTGATAAGTATGTGTAAGATCAGTGATGTCAGTATAGGTGATAAGTATGTGTAAGATCAGTGATGTCAGTATAGGTGATAAGTATGTGTAAGATCAGTGATGTCAGTATAGGTGATAAGTATGTGTAAGATCAGTGATGTCAGTGTAGGTGATAAGTATGTGTAAGATCAGTGATGTCAGTATAGGTGATAAGTATGTGTAAGATCAGTGATGTCAGTATAGGTGATAAGTATGTGTAAGATCAGTGATGTCAGTATAGGTGATAAGTATGCGTAAGATCAGTGATGTCAGTATAGGTGATAAGTATGTGTAAGATCAGTGATGTCAGTATAGGTGATAAGTATGTGTAAGATCAGTGATGTCAGTATAGGTGCCAAGTCTGTGTAAGATCAGTGATGTTGGTACGGGTGCCAAGTCTGTGAAAGCTGAATGATGTTGGTATAGGTGCCACGTCTCTGTAAGTTATATGATGTCAGAATGTGATGTCATTTTTTAAAGAGATCTTTGATTTGTACTTATTTGATTTGTACTGATCTTGTACTTGTACTTATGGACTTATGCACTGATCATGCTTTTTAATTGGCAGTTTCTTAACTTATCTATAGACGTGGTCTCCACCAAGCAGGACAGGTTTGAGTCAGTTTCAGGCGTAGGGCTGTGAACACTTGGTGGAGACCATGATGGTGTAGGAACGTGCATATGAAACCTGACCTGAACCCTCACCCTCCAAACCTGGGTTACCTGATCCCCTCCACCCAATCCCTTCATCAATAATCCAGCAGTTCTGGAGTCACACTCACTCGCACTGTGAGCGCAGTGTGGTCTGCAGAACCATGTTTTATGGTAGGAATGGAGCAGGTGGTCTGGAGCGGTGGGCGTCTGTAGACAGTGGTGTGAACGTGCCCTATCTGAGCTGGTTTAACGAGCGCCTCCTCTCTCCCTACAGGCCTAATGACGGCCCTGAGCTGACGCTGCCGGCCAGCATCGAGTTCAGGGAGAACTGTAAGTATCCTCCGTCCGTTCATTCGCTCAGCGGCCCACGCAGTGCCTCTGCAGTCTCCAGCAGCTGGTTTAGTGGATGTTTGTCTTTCCTGTGCATTGTATGATTCACTTTGACCATCGTCTGGGACCGGAGGTCATGCAGTGGGCGTTAGTCGCATGTTACCCTCTTAATTAGTGAGCACAAGTGAATGTGTTTGTGTAAATGTTTCCGTACTGGCCCTGCTGCTGTACCAGTTAGAGTAAAGAGCGTTTCCACCTGACCCATCTCGGGGCCGTTTCCAGGCAAGCTTTCAGTGGTGGTTGTTGTTAAAAGGCTAAATGCTATTTATAGAGAGCGGGGACGTCTGGCTGCCTCAGATGTCAATGTGTGGAAAACATTGATGGTCCGTTCACCATAAGGGTGGTCCTCTTGTCTGGGACATTTTGTCTGACACAAGTTTTACATTTGACTCAGTAAAGTCTATGAGAAGTTATCATTATTGATAATAAACCTAAGGACAGTGAGGAAAATGCATATGCCCTGCAGAGTGAGGGCTGGACGTGAGACAATTAAAAAATTAGACTAACTGCTTTCCTTGCATCGTGCTCACAGAGCAGCTTCACTCCATCAGGCCTGCTAAGCCTCTCTTAGTAGTGTGCCTGGTGGTTAACAGCACATACACATGTTAACCAGCGCTTCCACCACAGCCCTAGTAAGCGTCCAGTGCAGTGAAACCCTGTATGCAGCAACCCTGGAACTACAAGCTGTCTAGCACCTTGTTAGCGTGAGGTTCACTGCTACTGAGAGAGATGTTAAGCAGTGATAGCTGTTAACCAGTAATAGATGTGTGTAAAGCAACGTAAATAGCAAATTTTTTCACGAGAACAAATGTTTGTCAGGCCCTCTTAGGTTCATTCGTACCTACATTGGTGTGCCTGTATGCGGGTGGAGTGGTGGGTTTTCCAGAGTAGAGCAGAGAGCTGTGTTTTAGAAGTTAGCGCCGGAGAGGCTGGGTTTCTTCTCAATCTATTTTTTAACAGATTTAAGGCTGAGCTGCGTTATAGACCATAACTTTCTGATGGTCAGCTGTAGGGCTAAAACAATTCCTCGAGTAATTTGATTACAAAAAATCATCGAAGCAAATTCTTTGCCTCGAAGATTCGTTTAATCTATACAACCATATACAGCACACTGTTTCACACGGATGACTTTTACTGTTGCACAGCACGCGCTTCGGTGTTGCCAGGTGACACGAAGAAGATGTGATTTGATGGCGCAGATTGCAAAATAGAGAAATCAAACGTCTACTGTAAAACCGAACTAGCCGAGGGAGCCGTTACTGAGAGTAAACCTGAAGAAAGACGAGACTGAAGTTAGCTTCTTAATTCCGTCTTTCCACCTCAGCAGTTAGAGGCGGCAGAATATAACCTCCATACCAGTTAAGGTGGAGCGAGATATTCAAATAAGAAACTAACTTCAGAAAGCAAGCAACTGAGCTTTCCCAGCAAACTGATAGAGTCTGAGTTTTACGCTTACCTTTAGCTCAGCACCACATCAGTGTTTCTATGTTTTAGCAAGTCCAGTCCACAGAGCGGAGCCACACACAGTTATAACAGTAGCCTACATCAGTGTGATGGTGAGTTGAGATGAAGGCTAGTAAAGCGTGTATGTTAGTTATGGTTATATGTAATGACTAGTTAAGAAAGTAAGTCAGTGTGATGGTGAGTTGAGATGAGGGCTAGTAAAGCGTGTATGTTAGTTATGGTTATATGTAATGACTAGTTAAGAAAGTAAGTCAGTGTGATGATGAGTTGAGATGAAGGCTAGTAAAGCGTGTATGTTAGTTATGGTTATATGTAATGACTAGTTAAGAAAGTAAGTCAGTGTGATGGTGAGTTGAGATGAAGGCTAGTAAAGCGTGTATGTTAGTTATGGTTATATGTAATGACTAGTTAAGAAAGTAAGTCAGTGTGATGGTGAGTTGAGATGAAGGCTAGTAAAGCGTGTATGTTAGTTATGGTTATATGTAATGACTAGTTAAGAAAGTAAGTCAGTGTGATGGTGAGTTGAGATGAAGGCTAGTAAAGTGTGTATGTTAGTTATGGTTATATGTAATGACTAGTTAAGAAAGTAAGTCAGTGTGATGGTGAGTTGAGATGAAGACTAGTAAAGCGTGTATGTTAGTTATGGTTATATGTAATGACTGGTTAAGAAAGTAAGTCAGTGTGATGGTGAGTTGAGATGAAGGCTAGTAAAGCGTGTATGTTAGTTATGGTTATATGTAATGACTGGTTAAGAAAGTAAGTCAGTGTGATGGTGAGTTGAGATGAAGGCTAGTAAAGCGTGTATGTTAGTTGTGGTTATATGTAATGACTAGTTAAAGTAAGTCAGTGTGATGGTGAGTTGAGATGAAGGCTAGTAAAGCGTGTATGTTAGTTGTGGTTATATGTAATGACTAGTTAAAGTAAGTCAGTGTGATGGTGAGTTGAGATGAAGGCTAGTAAAGCGTGTATGTTAGTTGTGGTTATATGTAATGACTAGTTAAGAAAGTAAGTCAGTGTGATGGTGAGTTGAGATGAAGGCTAGTAAAGAGTGTATGTTAGTTATGGTTATATGTAATGACTAGTTAAAGTAAGTCAGTGTGATGGTGAGTTGAGATGAAGACTAGTAAAGCGTGTATGTTAGTTGTGGTTATATGTAATGACTAGTTAAGAAAGTAAGTCAGTGTGATGGTGAGTTGAGATGAAGGCTAGTAAAGCGTGTATGTTAGTTATGGTTATATGTAATGACTAGTTAAGAAAGTAAATCAGTGTGATGGTGAGTTGAGATGAAGGCTAGTAAAGCGTGTATGTTAGTTATGGTTATATGTAATGACTAGTTAAGAAAGTAAGTCAGTGTGATGGTGAGTTGAGATGAAGGCTAGTAAAGCGTGTATGTTAGTTATGGTTATATGTAATGACTAGTTAAGAAAGTAAGTCAGTGTGATGGTGAGTTGAGATGAAGGCTAGTAAAGCGTGTATGTTAGTTATGGTTATATGTAATGACTAGTTAAGAAAGTAAGTCAGTGTGATGGTGAGTTGAGATGAAGGCTAGTAAAGCGTGTATGTTAGTTATGGTTATATGTAATGACTAGTTAAGAAAGTAAGTCAGTGTGATGGTGAGTTGAGATGAAGGCTAGTAAAGCGTGTATGTTAGTTATGGTTATATGTAATGACTAGTTAAGAAAGTAAGTCAGTGTGATGGAGAGTTGAGATGAAGGCTAGTAAAGTGTGTATGTAATGGCTAGTTAAGAAAGTAAGTCAGTGTGATGATGAGTTGAGATGAAGGCTAGTAAAGCGTGTATGTTAGTTATGGTTATATGTAATGACTAGTTAAGAAAGTAAGTCAGTGTGATGGTGAGTTGAGATGAAGGCTAGTAAAGCGTGTATGTTAGTTATGGTTATATGTAATGACTAGTTAAGAAAGTAAGTCAGTGTGATGGTGAGTTGGGATGAAGGCTAGTAAAGCGTGTATGTTAGTTATGGTTATATGTAATGACTAGTTAAGAAAGTAAGTCAGTGTGATGGTGAGTTGAGATGAAGGCTAGTAAAGCGTGTATGTTAGTTATGGTTATATGTAATGACTAGTTAAGAAAGTAAGTCTGTGTGATAGCGAGTTATGTCCGTAAAAGATCAGAGTATATATATGAAAATATATATTTTATCCGATTACTCAATTAATTGAGGAATAATCGATAGAGTACTCGATTACTAAAATAATCGATAGCTGCAGCCCTAGTCAGCTGTGTTGGACAGTTTTGCATTTCTTTTTTAAATGACTTTATGGGAATTTATTCAGGTTTGGAATTTGCTAGCAGTGATCCAGAGATTTAATGCTGCCTATTGAGGCAACATACAGGTATGCAGACCTGCGACAGCCCACTCTCTCAGGTGTTGAGACAGAGTAATATCTTTACTAAAAAACTTTTTTTTTTTTTAACTTTTTAAAAAATATATGTTTTTCTTTCTTGTCAAGCAGTTTACTTGCATTGATTGCACAATGTTGATCCTGTAGGCCAGTGAACCTCCTGTCACGAGACGCTCTGTGAGCTCACTCTACCTCGTGTGTTTGTTCAGGCCGTTCTGAGCAGGTGTCTCATTGGCTGTGTGTCGTTACTGTCAGTGGCGTGACTCGGAGTCTGAGATTGAGGAACCGTGCGTGAGGGGCAGAGTTGTCACCCTTCTATCTCTCTCTGCTGAACGAGCCCTGCGTTAAGCTGATATTTGAAGTTGATTATATGTTTGCTTTAGAACACGAACCACGTGTGCTGATAAGGTACTAATATTCAGACCAGATCTAAAGCAGTAGTATTTCAGCTCCTGCTTTACCGTTTCATGTTTCTTGATCGTCAGGATAGGACCTGAATTATGCAGATGAAAATATCAGTAAGAGGACACTCTGGCCGAAATACCGTAGCCGCATTTAGCAGCCCACAGTGACCGTGTGTAGTTAAAACATTCAAAAACTTCATCTATCCAAGTCCCGATTATCCAAGTTCTATCCAAATGCTGTCAGTGATCAGTGTGATAAGTGTGGTGCTACTCCATGTAACTTAAGTCACATGATTTTTTGTCCTTTTACATAAAATTTGGTCAGAATATTTTAAGATTATGACAAAGGTTTTTGGCACTTATATAAGTAAGAACCCTTTAGTTGGGTTTTCTACTGATTTACCTGTGCTCGACAGAGCTCAGTCGGAAATGATAGCATTTACCTCTCTTTTGGCAAGACGGCTTCGTGGCTTCGTGATGTCATAAATTTTCTTACTATGGAAAAGATAAGATCTACCTTGAAAGGCAACACTGCAACATTTTGTTCTAAATGGAATCCTTCAGTTTCCTTCAATCCATTCACTTCAGTTTATGCCGGCTAATTGAGGGGATTTTATTCATTTATTTATATATTTATTTATTTATTATGATCGTTGTTAGTATTGTTATTATTATTATTATTATTAGTAGTAGTAGTAGTAGTAGTAGTGGTGGTGGTGGTGGTGGTGGTAGTAGTAGTAGTAGTAGTATTTTAATTATTAATATATTTGTTATATATATAATTTTATTATTGTGTCTGGGGGGATAGGGGGAAAAAGTGGGGGGTGGGTAGGCCTGTCCTGTAGGGCTGTCATTTTTTAAATGCAAAGTTTTTGCTATTTCTGTTTTGTTTTTTGTTTTCCTCTGTCTTTTTCTTTCATACAGCAACGATGTGCTAATTAATAATTTTATTGTTGTATAGAAATGCATCCAATTAAAAATAAATAAATAAAAAAAACCAAATCCTGATGATGCATCTTGAAGGTTGGCTTGATGGTTGGAACATCTTTAAAAACTAGAAAGAAATGACTTTATTAATTTTTTTTTCCTAATTTAATTTTTATTTACCCAATCGGTTTATTTTTGCTATCTTATTACCCCACTAGCAGTGAGGGTTGGTTGACTGTATGACACAACACTGCTTTTGGCCAGAGTGTCTATCGCATGTGCCACTCCAAAGGGTGGTCTGAGATGTGTTTTACATGAGTTCTACACGAATTGCAGAGATGGGCTATTAATCCTCAACGTATAGGTTTATTTATGTATTGTGCATCGTATAGCACCTGAGACGCAACTGACTACCAAATGTTAAAGTATGTGGTGAACATCTCATCAGAACACTGGTCCAAACACAAGGCAGATGAAACGGCCAAGCATAAACAGGGTCTTAATATCTCTGGTGAGGTTAATCTCTCTACTGTCTTTGAACCTGCAGCTGAAGATGCCTTCCTATCAGCCATCATCAACTACACAAACAGCTCCACCGTGCACTTCAAGCTGTCGCCCACCTATGTGCTGTACATGACCTGCCGCTACGTCATGTCCAGCCAGTACCGCCCGGACATCAGTCCGTCAGAGCGGACACACAAAGTCATCGCCATCGTAAACAAGATGGTGAGCATGATGGAAGGAGTGATTCAGGTGAGTGGCAGTCATCTTTTCCAGTCGCCTCTGTTCTGCACATCAATACAATATAATTAAACATTGAATGAAACTCAAGTGCAGCTTCAATAGGTCCAGGACAGGTCCGGCTTTCAGTATACATCTAGGACAGGTCCGGCTTTCTGTATACATCTAGGACAGGTCCAACTTTCTGTATACATCTAGGACAGGTCCGACTTTCTGTATACATCTAGGACAGGTACGACTTTCTGTATACATCTAGGACAGGTCCGACTTTCTGTATACACCTAGGACAGGTCCGACTTTCTGTATACATCTAGGACAGGTCCGACTTTCTGTATACATCTAGGACAGGTCCGGCTTTCTGTATACATCTAGGACAGGTCCGGCTTTCTGTATACATCTAGGACAGGTCCGACTTTCTGTATACATCTAGGACAGGTCCGACTTTCTGTATACATCTAGGACAGGTTCGACTTTCTGTATACATCTAGGACAGGTCCAACTTTCTGTATACACCTAGGACAGGTCCAACTTTCTGTATACACCTAGGACAGGTCCAACTTTCTGTATACACCTAGGACAGGTCCAACTTTCTGTATACACCTAGGACAGGTCCAACTTTCTGTATACATCTAGCACAGGTACGACTTTCTGTATACATCTAGGACAGGTACGACTTTCTGTATACATCTAGGACAGGTCCGACTTTCTGTATACATCTAGGACAGGTATGACTTTCTGTATACATCTAGGACAGGTACGACTTTCTGTATACATCTAGGACAGGTCCGACTTTCTGTATACATCTAGGACAGGTACGACTTTCTGTATACATCTAGGACAGGTACGACTTTCTGTATACATCTAGGACAGGTCCGACTTTCTGTATACATCTAGGACAGGTCCGACTTTCTGTATACATCTAGGACAGGTCTGACTTCCTATATGTCCAGGACAGGTGCGACTTCCTATAAGTCTAGAACAACTTCAGCTTCCCATAAGTCTAGGACAGGTCCAGCGTACCTATAAGTCTAGGACAGGTCCAGCGTACCCATAAGTCTAGGACAGGTCCAGCGTACCTGTATGTCCAGGACAGGTCCGACTTCTTATAAGTCTAGAACAACTGCAGCTTCCTATAAGTCTAGGACAGGTCCAGCGTGCCTATAAGTCTAGGACAGGTCCAGCGTGCCTATAAGTCCAGGACAGGTCCAGCGTACCTATAAGTCTAGGACAGGTCCAGCGTACCTATATGTCCAGGACAGGTCCGACATCCTATAAGTCTAGGACCACTACACTTTCCTATAAGTCCATGACAGGTTCAGTGTACCTATAAGGTCCAGGACCGGTTCAGTGCACCTATAAGGTCCAGGACAGGTCCCGCTACCTATAAGACCAGGACAGGTCCCGCTACCTATAAGTCCAGGAAAGGTCCAGCTTACCTATAGGTCCAGGAAAGGTCCAGCTTACCTATACGTCCAGGACAGGTCCAGCTTACCTATACGTCCAGGACAGGTCCAGCTTACCTATACGTCCAGGACAAGTCAAGCTTACTTATATGTCCAGGACAGGTCCAGCTTACCTATAAGTCCAGGACAGGTCCAGCTTACCTATAAGTCCAGGACAGGTCCAGCTTACCTATACGTCCAGGACAAGTCAAGCTTACCTATACGTCCAGGACAGGTCCAGCTTACCTATAAGTCCAGGACAGTTCCAGCTTTCTATATAAAAACATCAGGATGAAGCTCAGATCTGTGGAAATTAGGTTGAATTTGTGAAGCTCTATTAAAGAGATTTGCTGAAAGTTGTTCT
Source organism: Megaleporinus macrocephalus (assembly GCA_021613375.1). Taxonomy (NCBI): domain Eukaryota; kingdom Metazoa; phylum Chordata; class Actinopteri; order Characiformes; family Anostomidae; genus Megaleporinus; species Megaleporinus macrocephalus. Next base: position 39,788,905 of record CM038707.1, on the reverse strand, counting down.
GACAAGATCTCTTCCAGGTTTACTCGCTGCTGCCTCTGTTTTGAACTCTAGCTGTGTGTACGGCCCTGCAGTGTGTAGTTTCAGCTCTGATCTAACATACCTGGTGGTGAACTAAATGAAGGTCATGACCCAGGTGGCATTGTGAATATCAGAGGCAGGTGTGTTAGATTAGGGCTGCGTTAGATCAGCAGGAGCACTGCTGCTTTACTGTAACTGTTGGTGCGCTGTAGTTGCGGTAGCTGCTAGTGCTGTAGATGTAGTGCAGGAAAGGCCCAGTCTTATCTACAACTCGCTTGTGTGGCTGCAAGTTTTCAGTACAACCAAGCAGACCAACCGACTCTTCCATTCTCTGTACACAGCTGTGGTCTTTCATAGTTGAACAGAGTATGAGGGGAGTATGAACAGAGTATGAGGAGTATGAACAGAGTATGAGGAGTATGAACAGAGTATGAGGAGTATGAACAGAGTATGAGGAGTATGAACAGAGTGTGAGGGGAGTATGAACAGAGTATGAGGAGTATGAACAGAGTGTGAGGGGAGTATGAACAGAGTATGAGGAGTATGAACAGAGTGTGAGGGGAGTATGAACAGAGTATGAGGAGTATGAACAGAGTGTGAGGGGAGTATGAACAGAGTATGAGGAGTATGAACAGAGTATGAGGAGTATGAACAGAGTGTGAGGGGAGTATGAACAGAGTATGAGGAGTATGAAGAGAGTATGAGGAGTATGAACAGAGTATGAGGGGAGTATGGACAGAGTATGAGGAGAGTATGAACAGAGTATGAGGGGAGTATGAACAGAGTATGAGGGGAGTATGAACAGAGTATGAGGGGAGTATGAACAGAGTATGAGGGGAGTATGAACAGAGTATGAGGAGTATGAACAGAGTATGAGGGGAGTATGAACAGAGTATGAGGAGTATGAAGAGAGTATGAGGAGTATGGACAGAGTATGAGGAGTATGAAGAGAGTATGAGGAGTATGAACAGAGTATGAGGGGAGTATGAACAGAGTATGAGGAGTATGAACAGAGTATGAGGGGAGTATGAACAGAGTATGAGGAGTATGAAGAGAGTATGAGGAGTATGGACAGAGTATGAGGAGAGTATGAACAGAGTATGAGGGGAGTATGAACAGAGTATGAGGGGAGTATGAACAGAGTATGAGGAGTATGAACAGAGTGTGAGGGGAGTATGAACAGAGTATGAGGGGAGTATGAACAGAGTATGAGGGGAGTATGAACAGAGTATGAGGAGTATGAACAGAGTGTGAGGGGAGTATGAACAGAGTATGAGGGGAGTATGAACAGAGTATGAGGAGTATGAACAGAGTATGAGGAGTATGAACAGAGTGTGAGGAGTATGAACAGAGTATGAGGAGTATGAACAGAGTATGAGGAGTATGAACAGAGTATGAGGAGTATGAACAGAGTATGAGGAGTATGAACAGAGTATGAGGAGTATGAACAGAGTATGAGGGGAGTATGAACAGAGTATGAGGGGAGTATGAACAGAGTATGAGGAGTATGAACAGAGTATGAGGAGTATGAACAGAGTATGAGGGGAGTATGAACAGAGTATGAGGGGAGTATGAACAGAGTATGAGGGGAGTATGAACAGAGTATGAGGAGTATGAACAGATTATGAGGGGAGTATGAACAGAGTATGAGGAGTATGAACAGAGTATGAGGGGAGTATGAACAGAGTATGAGGGGAGTATGAACAGAGTATGAGGAGTATGAACAGAGTATGAGGAGTATGAACAGAGTATGAGGAGTATGAACAGAGTATGAGGGGAGTATGAACAGAGTATGAGGGGAGTATGAACAGAGTATGAGGAGTATGAACAGATTATGAGGGGAGTATGAACAGAGTATGAGGAGTATGAACAGAGTATGAGGGGAGTATGAACAGAGTATGAGGAGTATGAACAGAGTATGAGGGGAGTATGAACAGAGTATGAGGGGAGTATGAACAGAGTATGAGGAGTATGAACAGAGTATGAGGAGTATGAACAGAGTATGAGGAGTATGAACAGAGTATGAGGGGAGTGTGAACAGAGTATGAGGGGAGTATGAACAGAGTATGAGGAGTATGAACAGAGTATGAGGGGAGTATGAACAGAGTATGAACAGAGTATGAAGAGATTCAGGAGTGCGCTGTCCAAGACAGACCTAAAATCAAGGTGTCTGGCTAAACACACTCAGCAAACTTCAGCAGCGTCATTCACTAAAACAGAGCCTTCACCTGATGACCCAGACTAGCGAGACAAAAAGGAAGATAATGGATGGATATTAATATCCTTTAAAAAGTGCTAGAAGGAAGTGCTAGCTAACACTTTTTTTAAATCATTCAAAATATTGTTTATTATCATTATCAAACAAAATTACAGAAAATACTGAGATCAAAATCTCCCAATCCTAACACTAACGTCTCATATTAAACTGAATACACTCCTTTTGTGTTTTTCACCAACGTACTGTAAAGCTCATCCATGCTTGCTGTGGTAGCTATGAAGAAACACATATATGGTGAAGCACTGATAAGTCACACACAAGAGTGAGACCGACAAGTGTGCTCCTGCTTAGTTGGTATGAAAGCTTGAAGCCACACAGGCCCTTTGCAGGTAAAGACTAGACGCCCCTGCTGTAGTGTTTTAGGCATGGCCTACATCACATTACCCTTAGGATCCCAAATCATTGCCTCTGCATTTGTGACATTGCTGGTCAGTGTTCCTCTCTCTCTCTCTCTCCTCTCTCTCTCCTCTCTCTCTCGCTCTCTCTCTCTCCCTCCCTGTCTGTATATGGGTGTGTGTGCGTGCTCATTTTTGTCTGTGTGTTTCCCCGACCCCTCTGTTTTATCTAATTCCTGCACCAAGTTAGCATTGAGGAGCCTGTGATCGTGTGCCAGATGAATGAAACACGTACTGTGGGTTTATTTGCTCCACTGGTTTGGCTGGCGCTCAGCTGCCGGTGCGGTGGGTGGCCCATCCAGCTGCTCGTGACTGTGAATAGTGTAACTGACATGCTAACAAAAAGGATGAAACAAATACGGCGAGATTTAACGTTCCTCGTCTTTCCCCCCACCAGCGGATGGAGCTACATCATCTTATGTGGTTTTTTATTTGCCCCAAGTGTGACCCCTCCAGCCCACAGACTCCCATTTTCACATATGGAATTAATGCTAATAGCTTGTTGTATATCTGATCTGGCTTCGTACCAGCACATATGATGAATGAATACAGCAGGCACATACTTGTGGCATCGGAGAAGTTCCGTATGTGCTGCACTCTGTCTGGCCAAAATCAGGATTAAGGTCTTCCAATCCTTTTAAAAATGGATTTTCATCTCCTGTGATTTTTTTTTCTTTGACATCCAAATCTTAAGCCCCGCATTGAAGCTTTAATCCGCGACCCTAAGCAGATGAAGTGTGGTCAGTGGCTCTGCTGAGAGACATCTATAAACCTTTTTTAATATATGTATAGTCTTTTGACTCAGAGTAATCAGAGGTAGACTGGATAAACTGATGGTAATGCTATGCTTTAGTCTTTGTACGTGTCTTGTGTGCACTTTTGTTTTAAAAATAAGGGGAATTCCATAGATTTTTTTCCAAATTTCTGCATAATTTAGTTTTTAGAAGGTAAACAAAATCATCTGGTGTGATGTGCAATGCTCCATTATGGAGATACACAGCAAGACAAAATCATTTGGAGTGGTGGTGATAGGAACCAGATGTCTAAAACATGTAATGCTTCTAAAAGCAGTATTACAGAAAGGTATTGCATCATGATAGTTACAAATACATTACAATACTGTTTTACCGTAATAAGGTTTTGGCCTGAAAGTGGCCTGGAGTACCACCAGGTCTATTTTTAAAATACCTGTAAAGAAAACTAGTCCCTAAAAAAATACACAAAGTACCCAAACAAAAATACCACAGCAAAGAATATGCATGGCAGACCCATCAAGCAACTACCACAGTGAAGTCTCCTGGCTTATGGTCCAGTCTGCTAAGGCTGTGAGGAGTCTCTTAGCTCACAGCCTGGTCTGCTATCATAGTAAAGAATCTCCGTTGTGAAGAAAAGGTTGTGGCTGGATTGAAGAGTCTCCCTGCAGCAATTACTGCAATCCTGGCTCGCGGCCCAGCCTGGTACCTTGATGTAGAATCTCTGGTACAGAGTCCCCCACTCATGGCCCAGTCATGTCAAAGACAGTAAAGAGTCTTCTGACTCACGGCCCAGTCCACCACAGTGGTGAAAAATCTCCCAGTTCGTGGCCCAGTCATGTCAAAGACAGTAAAGAGTCTTCTGACTCACGGCCCAGTCCACCACAGTGGTGAAAAATCTCCCAGTTCGTGGCCCAGTCATGTCAAAGACAGTAAAGAGTCTTCTGACTCACGACCCAGTCCAATACAGTGGCGAAAAATCTCCCGGCTCGTGGTCCAGTCCACAATGACACTGAAGAGTCTTCTGACTCACGACCCAGTCCAATACAGTGGTGAAAAAATCTCCCGGCTCGTGGTCCAGTCCACAGTGACACTGAAGAGTCTTCTGACTCACGGCCCAGTCCAATACAGTGGTGAAACATCTCCCGGCTCGTGGCCCAGTCCACAATGACACTGAAGAGTCTTCTGACTCACGGCCCAGTCCAATACAGTGGTGAAAAAATCTCCCGGCTCGTGGTCCAGTCCACAATGACACTGAAGAGTCTTCTGACTCACAACCCAGTCCAATACAGTAGTGAAAAATCTCCCAGTTCGTGGTCCAGTCCACAATGACACTGAAGAGTCTTCTGACTCACGGCCCAGTCCAATACAGTGGTGAAAAATCTCCCGGCTCGTGGTCCAGTCCACAATGACACTGAAGAGTCTTCTGACTCACAACCCAGTCCAATACAGTAGTGAAAAATCTCCCAGTTCGTGGTCCAGTCCACAATGACACTGAAGAGTCTTCTGACTCACGACCCAGTCCAATACAGTGGTGAAAAATCACTGGCCCAGTCCAGTATTATAGTAAAGAATCTTCTGGCCTGCAGCCCAATCTGCTACTGAGATGATGAATCAACTCGATAAAGCAAATCACTAAGCAGAAACCCTCATGTAACGCAGGCCGGACACACACAGTAACTGAGGACGCTTCAGTGCAGTACACGATCTTACTTACAGCCACTCTGAATTACTGTTGTTCTTAATCTCAGTCGTTATGCTCTAATTTAGGAGCAGCTTGTATTAGTTTTTATGTAATTAAATGTTGAGTAATCATTCCAAGTGTCAGAAATCACTCTACAGGTGTTTATGCTGCGTCAGTGGAATATCCTGTATATTCAGTATTACAGTTCACTGTTTCTCTCTATCTCTTTTATTAAACACGTGCAGCGGGTGGAGGCCCACGTCCCTTCCCCCTCCTTCTATTCTCCGCGGTTAACTGAATATGTGTTCATCACATTTTGCTGATACAAGGATCAGCTCAGTATCTTTAATATTCAGCAGCTGCTCAACATGCTAGAACAGCTTTATCTAGATCCCTCCTTTCAGCGATGAGCTTCAGGCTAGCTGGCCAAGAAAGGAGAGCATCACTACAAAGAGTGGCCACAGTGGTCTATTCAGCATACATTGTGTGTATATGTGTGTGTGTTTGTGTGTGTGTGTATGTGTGTATAAACATCTAGACAGCTGAAATGCAGGTGTGCGTTTACATGCTTGTGAAATCTCTGTCCATGCCGTGGCTGTTGTTGACAGTCTCTCTCTCTGTCCTGTCGGATGTCTGTCCCCCCCACCCCTCTTCCCACTCCTCCTATCTCTGCAGGAGATTGCTGAAGGTGACCAGGTAGGAGATTGTACTGCCAGGGAGAGCTCTCTCTTTCTCTCGATCTATCTGTTTCTCTCCATCTCTCTCTCTCTCTCTCTCTTTCTCCCTCTCCCTCCCTCAGTCAGCTTGGCTCAGTCTTCCATGCCTTTTTTTCTTCCCCATAACAGAAACCAAACAACCAAACCCGCCAAATAATCCCTCCTCCAGCAGCTGGACTGTCTAAAAACGAAACATAACCCTCATTCAGCTCCAACCTGGACCATGTGATACTAAAACTACAATTAAAGATCTCTGACTGTGGCAACATTTTTAATTCTGGCATCTCCATGTTACCTCTGCTTCCTGCACTTCAGTATGGATGAGAGACAACCCTGCGTTCCTTTGCTTATTTTGTTTGTTCGTTTAATTTCTTTCAATTAATTACTTTATTTGTTGTTTGTTTTTGTTTTGTTTGTTGTTTTTGTTTTGTCTGTGGTTAACGTCATTGTTCTTCTGGATGCGTTCTCTGGCCGAAACCACGAGGGGCGGGTGGGAGGGGATGCCGTCGTCGTCAAGGGGGGGATAGACGCGTGCGGTATACACACAGTTCCAGCTCAGAAAGTGCGAGTGTGTGTCTGGGCTGTGTGTATTCCTCTCTGTGTAGCGGGGACTTTTATTATTTTTTTTAAGATAACTCCACAGCAACCAGACACTGCTTCACTGTGCTGCCTTCAGCACCTAATCGGCCTCTTCTCTCAGTTTACGTCTCCCGCCTGAAATGTGCAGGTTTGTTAAGTTGTTTGGTCAAACTATCCGAAGACTGCTGCTCTCTGTTCATGACTGAAGGAGCGCAGTAGGCTCTGCTTACCGCAGCTGCTTTATAGCAGTGCTCTGGACAGAAATCTAATTTACACATAAGGCCAGATGTTGTCTATCAGCCAAGGCATGTTTAGCTTTGCTCTGAAGCTCAGGGGCTAATGTCACCAATAAGTAATGGAAGCCAGTACCACCAGCGAGCCTCAGTCATCGCTCAAGCTGTTAAAGGGACGTGCTGGCCTGAAACTAGCATTCAGCATGGTGTTCATAATGATATGTGATATTGTGTAGTGCACTGTTACATCCTTTCTTCTCAGTAGTTTCACAGAATTCACGATTTTGCATCCCTTTAGTGGTTTCATCAATCGTTCTTTTCTTATTATGTAACATGCCTTATGCAAATAAGCCGTACAACCGTTCAGACCCACCGTCATACTGTGGTCAGACATCCTTATTGCTAGTGTTGGCACTAATGTAGAGGCTAAGAATAAGCATTTAGTCTCCTACCAGTAGCAGGGAAATATTATTCTAAAATAAATAAATAAATAAATAAAAAGCCCACCTTCTAGTATCTGAGCCATTGTAATTTTTCAAGCGATGCTCCCACCGTCAGGCTTCACATGAGGGTTTTGCTAGTCTTTGCATGGAAACATCTCACTGTATCACTTTTTCACTGCTGTAAATAGTCAGTAGTAGAGATGAACCGATCAGCGTTTTTGAGGACGATTCTAGTCGCCGATCACCTTTCAGCGCGATCAGCCAATAGCCGATAGAGGGAGGGCTATATGCCACGGCAGGGCTACATGTAGTTATTAGCGCAAGCAAGTCATGAAACATGGTCTAAACTGGTTTAATACCATTTTTAACAAGCCCATATGAGTGAGCTTACATTAACAGTAAATAAACAAAGTAAATCAAACAAATATCACCAATATTGCAATTATTAAATTTAGACCTTTACTTTAAAATGAAAAAAGATAATTAAATAAATGCAGTAAAAACTGCAGTCATTAAACGCAGACTCTGTTATTTTGAATAAACTGTAATCATTAAATGTAGATCTAGAATTGTTTCTGCTGTTCGTCTTTGTCTTGGTTCCCCCACGAGACATGTTTTCTATCAGCACATGCTTTTCTCGCGACGTCGCTGCTTTAGTCAGCCTGTCGAAAATGAAAGGGTGTGTATTCCCACCTAGTGGCTCAGATAGGAATTGCAGGGAGGGGGTTCTCCTCTTCCTGAATGAAACGCTAGCTGGAAATACAGAAATTAAGCAAATTTCTTTAACGGCATAGATCGGCTCTCGTGATCGACTAAATTGGAAAAATATCATCTGATCACATATTTTAATTAAAAATCGTCCGATATCGATACATAGCCGATCAGTCCTTCCCTCTCTAGTCAGTAGGGATGTTTACTATAGATAAACTAATGGCAGAATGTGTTTTATGGCTGTAGTGGAACATTGAATAGTCTTAAATCAGTTTGCCTATCTGCTTTTCAACACTATGGCCACTACTGCTGTATACCACTGTGTCCTGTTTAGGGATAACATGGTCATACAGTTAGAGAATCCATAGGCAAGTCTATTTGGGACTGCTTACCAATGCAGCGCAGCTTGAGGCAGGTCTGTGATTGGTTAAGAATGAGCTTTACACCATGCGAACCTGGTGGTAGTAACCATTCCCTTACCTATTAGCCATGTTAGCCTCACAAATCCAGTGCAATGCTGCTTTAAACAAGCTTCAGACGTCTGACATGTCTCGGCTGATCGATCCCGGTTGCCGTTGGAGAGGAAACTGTGTAAATTAGATTTTTTTCTGGACCATTGCTTTGAGATAACATGTCATAACAGCACTAGTTATCTCTGAACAGCATGTCTTGCACAGAGCTGCACTTCTTCTGTCCAGTTTGAAAGAAAGCAGCAAGCTCCTGGCCCATGGGTCCTCGGTGTCTGGTTGTGGGGGGTAGTGGGGTGGGTTGGACAGGGGCACGAGTCTATCCTGGGACTGCTGCTGCTGCTTCTTTGTGGCTGTGAGAAACGCTTCTCCTCGTTCACGGTCTCCACAGCCTTCTCTAACTGCGCACTCTCTTACAGAAGCAGAAGAACATCGCCGGGGCTCTGGCCTTCTGGATGGCCAATGCCTCCGAGCTGCTCAACTTCATCAAGCAGGACAAAGACCTGAGCCGCATCACGCTGGATGCGCAGGATGTCCTCGCACACCTCGTCCAGATGGCCTTCAAGTGAGTCATTAGAAACATCTACACATACACTAGCTATACAGTGCACACGTAGACTCCCACAGTGAGTCGCTGTAGGGGCAGAATGTGAAACGCTAGAAGAAACAGAAGGCAGTGATTTAATAAGATGGGTTTAACCGGTGTACATTGAAAGCATGTATTTGATTTCATGTTTTGTTAGATTTCTCCTCCACTCTCATTACACTGCCACGTCCCTGGAAAAGACATTGTCTAGACACCAGGATATGTTGCTCCTACATGTGTATATTATCTTAAAGCACTAATGGTGGCCTCACAGTGGCACTAGTTAACCCCACATATCATGACAGAACTCAAACTTTCCACTGGAAACAATCTAAATGCTCTTTTTCTTCTTTAGCCTGGAGAGCACAACAGCCATTATTTCCATTATTTTAATCTAAAATTGGACCACACTGCACAGTTTCACTGTGTATCGACCAGTTCAGCCTTCATCAGATCAGTTTGAGCCCAGAGAAGTCTGTGGCCTTGTGGACGTGGCGACATATAGCCTCCGCTGTGCATAGAGCAGCCTCCGCTGTGCATAGAGCAGCCTCCGCTGTGCATAGAGCAGCCTCCGCTGTGCATAGAGCAGCCTCCGCTGTGCATAGAGCAGCCTCCACTGCAGTGAATGGTGTTTTAGGGACAACGGTGTTGCCCAGCCCATGTACTGTTATCCCTCACAGAAGCATTGCCCCATTGCTACCTCTGCGGTTTCAGTCTTGCCCTGAACACACAGAGGTTTCTCTGATCCCCTGAATATTTTGTTGATACTGTGCACAGTAAAGAGTAAAATACCTAAATTCCTCATAGTTGCTCTTCGAGGAACATTGATAGAGAGATAGAGACTTTATTGATCCCAGAGGAAACTTCCAGGCATCCAGTAGTAGCTATTCCACAAGTGCACAAGGTAAGACAAAACAGGACAGTTACAACATTCTCAGTGTGTATGAGTGATGACAGTAGTGCAGTTAACCAGTGTAAACTTTGATTCAAGATTCAAGAGTTTTATTGTCATGTGTACAGCAGAAACAGACAGTTACACTGTACAATGAAATTCTTACTTTGCTGCTCCTCCATTCACCAATAGATAAAGATAACAAATAAAAAATATATACAAAATATACAAAATATAATAATATAAGTTGAAGTAGATAAAAGTATTTTTCGTTAAAAAATAAAAAATAAAAGTTATGTGTGCTTATATGTGCAAGTATGAAGAGCAGCAGCCATAAAGTGGAAGTTGCAAGTAACAAATGTAAACAATAATGTTTGTGTGAGCAGTGAATGTAAACAGTGTTCTGACAGTACAGTGAGTGTAAGGTGCAGTTAAAATCAGACCAGTTAAAACCAGTTCAGATAGGAGAGGTTGGAGAGGTAGTGTGTGAGGTGTTCACAAGCCTGATGGCCTGTGAGTAGAAACTGTTTGTCAGTCTTGTGGTCCTGGACTTCACACTCCTGTAACGTCTGCCTGAAGGTAAACAGGTGATAGTTGGTAATGGAAATTAGAGATCGACTGATATATCGGGTCGATATTAGCTTTATTTTAATATATCTGAATATCAGTGTTTCGCAGCGCCGATTTAAAGTCAGGCGTCTCGCGTTATCCCTGTTTCTCTCTCTATAACTCTCTCTTACTCTCTCCGAGCGCCTCATCCTCATTAAAGAACCGCAGTTTTAAAAAATTTTATAAAATCCTGAGCGTGAAGTGACTGCAGCAAACATGCCATGGAAGTATCTTTCAGTGCTCTTCTTCATAACTTTTTAGTTATTGCTATGAAGAGATGTATGTTACACTCTTTCAGCAGTAATGTGGTCATACTGTTTTTTTTGGGGGGCAAATAAACATATTTAGTTTTTCTTATTAAGTCAGTGTTCAGTAATTGATGTTAAGTTCCGAAATGTTGTGCATCCACTTGTTATTACTAGTGTGACATTTTAGCAACAAATAAATCAGAAATCATCCAGATATCGGCACCAAAAATTGGCCCAAGAAATCGGCAGCCCATATCACCCATCGGCTGACCCTGACCTCTTAACATCCACTATAGAAAAACCAATATCAGTTAATCTGTAGCGCAAATACACAATTATTCAGACGGCAGTGCAAATATGCAATAAAAGGCAGCAGCACTGTTTATATGTATAGACTGTATACGTGGTGTATAATATAATATCCATAGTATAATAACAGCATAGTCGTTATGATATATGGTATATACTGTATAATATATATTACATACAGTTATACATATAAATCTGAAATAAATATATAATACAATGCAGTCTGATAACTAGGTCTGGAGAATCTTAAACAGTTAGATTTTTCACTAATGCAAGGGTGCGTCTCCACTCATCCTCCCTTATAGTGGATCTTATCTGGTTGCCCCTTTTATTCCCAAGCACGATTACATCACCTGCTTAAGTTTTTTAACGTCCCAGCCCTTTCAGACATCCATGAGCACATTTTTTTTACAAGAGTTTAAGTAGCTTAAGTATGTCTTTGTACTGTTGTTGTTTAAATACAGGACCAGTCACTGCTTTCTGTTGGTATTTGTATTTCACATACTGTCCAAAGTTTGTATAATTAGCCTAGTTTGGCTTGGACACACGCAAACCTAGCCCAGTCAGACCCTAGCCTAGTCATTCTAGTCTCTGCTGCCTTAAATGAGTGTGAAGAAATTGTACTCCAGGTAATACAAACCAGATGTGTTGAGCGATCTGACAGCGGATGCTGGATGATTAGAAAATGATTTATAAAATTGCGGAGCGAAATTTGAGCTCGGTTTGCCGGCCTGTGCGAGAGCGAGAACAGACATTCACTCTAAATCCAGCTCCGGCTGCCTCTGTTAGGGCTTTATTGCGTTCAGCAGTGCCAGCCTTTTCCCAAACGCACCAAAATATGACATCAGGAGCGTAGGAGTCATTTAAGGAATGTTGCATAACTTAATTACTTTGTTTGTATTCTTTATGGTCATACAGCACTGCTGCTAAACTCCCCTCGCCTTACGCCAGCATATAAGTGTGGAAGTTCTGAGTGAGGAATGTTCTGGGCCGGGATTATACTGGCTGGGCTTTAGGCTGACGAGAGCCTGTCTGCTCTCTTTAATAGCTCGGGGACGGCCGGCTGAAATAACTGTCTCTTTTTACCTTCGTGTGGTTTAGGAGATGTCTGGGATCAGTGATTGCGAAGGAAGTCCTTCCTCCTCATTATCCTCTGTTTGTGTGGGTGTGCATTAGGCTCTGCTTGTGTGGTTCTCATTACATGTATATGTTCTCTGTGTGTGTCATCTGTCTACAGGTACTTGGTTCACTGTTTGCAGTCCGATCTGAATAACTACATGCCGGCGTTCCTGGATGATCCTGAGGAACAGAACCCGCAGAGGCCTAAGATAGGTGAGCAAGGAGGTGAACAAGACTTGACAATCTTCATTTCCACTGGTTTCCTTCTTTATGAGGATGAAACAGTCCGAATCGGCTTTGAAAAGTGGAACAGGTTGTTGTTTTATTCAAAGCAAACACTGGTAGTGCACCAGTAGGAGCCCCCTTGTGGAGGGTTGGAGTTACAACAGCTCATAACTTTTGGCAAAGGAGGTTTTTGTTTTGGGTTTTGTTAGTATCATTTCCAAGCACAGAAGGACTTTTCATTCCAACCATACACACTAGCAGTTACTGTTGCAGATTCATATATAAAAACAATTCTGAACAAGTTTGGAAAGTTTCTTGGGTCACTCTAACCAAAAATTAACAATACTTTTCAAAAAGAGTATTTAGATGCACCCATCCAAACAATGAACAAACAAACTGTAGAAGAGTTGTGAGAAGTTATAGTAGAATTAGTATCAACAGAATAACATTTTTAAACTATTAATCAAATGAATTAATGGATAAAAATGGATAATTGCAATAAAATCATTATTTTATTTATTTATTGTGCACAAAATTCTTCAGTTAAATTAAAAAAAATGCACAAAAGTACTAAAAAAATACTTTGCATTGTTTAAATCCATGTACGAATTATTATTATATTAATGTACAAAACAGCAAAACATATTTTTTATATATTACATTATGTTACGCTGTATATTATTCTGATATCACTGCTTTGGACAATATCACAAAGTCACTTTAAATAGATGTATCTTCTTAGATAACCTGCTATGCAAAATTTTTCACAGATGTCCTCCTGTATATCTTATGTATAGATCTTGTGTATGTTTTGTATAGTCCTTTATATATTTCTGTTATAACTATATGTATATTTTCTAGCTTATTTTTACTTTAATATTGTCTATTTATTGTATGTTTGCACTGTTTTACATATATAATGCTGCCCTGCTGTATAGTTGTATCTGAGCCTCACCCCAAGCATTTCAATGCATGTTATGTCCTGACATGATGTGCAAATGACAAATAAACTTGAAACTTGAAACTATTTTTATGGCAAACGATTCCAAACTTTTGAATGTTTGCCAACAAATGTACAGAGAAAGGAAATTATTACTCCAGTTATGTTAATCATAAGACAGTCAGTGTTTAGTCAACACAAGTTACAGCTCCCTATAATACACTACCTTACCCTAATATTTTAATTTAATAATAATAATGCACTAAGCTAATGTTGCTTACAAGAAGTGAAGCTGAAGCTGAATGATGTTGTGCTTGTTCCCCGTGCTCAGAGGATGTGCTGCACACACTGACCGGCGCCATGTCATTGCTGCGGCGTTGCCGTGTCAACGCGGCCCTCACTATCCAGCTGTTCTCCCAGCTTTTCCACTTCATCAACATGTGGCTCTTCAACAAGCTGGTGACCGAGTCGGACTCAGGCCTGTGCTCACACTACTGGGGCGCGATCTTGCGCCAGCAGCTCAGCCACATAGAGGCCTGGGCGGAGAAGCAAGGGCTGGAGCTGGCCGCGGACTGCCACCTCAGCCGCATAGTGCAGGTACGTGACTGGTGTACGGCTGCTACTGGCACTTGTTTTGCAGAACATCACGCCCGGTCACATTCTGCTCCGTTCTGATATGGATGTTGATCCTCTTTTCTCGTGCGTTATCTGATCTCGCCCTCTAGGCGACGACTCTCCTCACCATGGACAAGTACTCCATGCAAGATGTACAGAACATCAACAACACATGCTTCAAGCTAAACTCTCTGCAGCTGAACGCCCTCATGAGCAACTACCACTGCGCTCCTGATGAGCCCTACATTCCTCCAGTGAGTGATTCCTCTCCTCCCCCTCTCATGAGCCCTGTTTACATGGGTCTGAACTAACTGAGGCATCTAATGCCAGTATACTTTGAAAAAGTCTTCATCACAGCAGCTAGAGTGGGCAAGATTTAGCAGGTTACTGGAAAACATGATAGCAGTGTGTGATGTTTTTATTAGAACTACACAGAAAAAAGCAAGTAGATACCAAAACTTTAGTCTTGGTCACACCTGCGAAGGTGCCGTCTATTATTATTATTATCATTATCATTATTAACCAGTGACTGTAAATGAAGTAGGTGATAGCTTGCAATTGCCCCTTTAGTTTTATTAAAGTTTAGTCACTTTAAATAGATGTATCTTCTTAGATAACCTGCCTGTGCAAAAGTTTCTACATATGTCCTCCTGTATATCTTATGTATAGATCTTGTGTATGTTTTGTATAGTCCTTTATATATTTCTGTTATAACTATATGTATATTTTCTAGCTTATTTTTACTTTAATATTGTCTATTTATTGTATGTTTGCACTGTTTTACATATATAATGCTGCCCTGCTGTAGAGCTGTATCTGAGCCTCACCCCAAGCATTTCAATGCATGTTATGTCCTGACATGATGTGCAAATGACAAATAAACTTGAAACTTTATTAATTTATTAGATTAAAGGAGCAATCTGTAAGACAACACAACCTGTTGCATTTATACTCCAAACTATAAGGGTGACATATTACCATAAAAATCCATTCGTACCATTCTTAATGTTTCAGCATCAAACATTATCTCTTTACTCAACTGTCTACAGCAGAAAGTACTGTTGTTATTATTTTACTTCTATTTATATCCCTTGTTTTTGTTTGCTGCTGAACGTAGTTTCTTGTTGAGAGCAGGCGGTGGCAGCGGTTGCTTGCCAAGAGCTTCAGCTGTCGTTGTTTACTCTTCCTCTTATTGGTTACCTAACTTTAAATGATCTAAACGATGATGGTAATGAGGACTTCCAATGTTGACCAAAGATTATACAGCACTGTCAGAGCAGTGCTACTCTTTCAGCTGGGCTAGGGCTAACTAGTCAGCAGGTTAATTTCAGTAGGTTGAGTAGATATTTAGTAGAAACTGTCAATACGGTTGTTTCTAAGCATTCTGTTGACGTTTGTTTTGGGGTTTTTTGGTATGCGTTAAACTGAAATTCTTACATATTGCACCTTTAATCACTGTATGGGTCATTTGCTTACATTTGCCCTGTTTAACTTGTAGACTTCTTCTAATAACAGAGTTTTGTATAGAAGAATATAGGGATTAATTTTCAGTCCAGTGTTGTGTTCTGTTGTAAACAAGCTCCTCTTGTTCGGGTTTCCTGTTAAAGCAATAGTTCCGTGTACATTTTAAAAATAGTTTAATTGTCCTCTTAAGCCAAACTCGCTCAGGTAGCCAAGGCATGAGGCTCGCTTCTTTCAGTTCTTCAGAAAGTTGTCTTAGGAGCTTCTGAAGAATTTAACTGCATGTTTAAATCACACATCAGCCTCTTACTTCACAGATACTATGTGTTTTCTGACTCATGTGGATGCGTTGTCTGTGAAACCGGGCCGGAGTAGCATTTGAACCCAGAATTTTGTCAGTAGTTATTATTACTGTCGCTTTAAGTTTGGAGGCAAAGACTTCTTTCTTTCTTTTTCACTGTAAACCTCGTTGGCTTTATTGTGGCAGTAGAGCGCTGGCAGTGTCGTGAAGTCTATTGTGGCTGTCTGCAGGATCTGATTGACCACGTGGTGGCCGTGGCGGAGAACACAGCAGACGAACTGGCACGGAGCGACGGACGGGAGGTCCAGCTGGAGGAGGATCCCGACCTGCAGCTGCCCTTCCTGCTGCCCGAGGACGGCTACTCCTGCGACGTCGTCCGCAACATTCCCAACGGCTTCCAGGAGTTTCTGGAGCCGCTCTGTCAGAGAGGTGGGCTCCGAGAGGACGCGCGGCGCTCAAGCGTTCCGCGTGTTTCTGCCGCGTTCTTGGTAAAGAGCCAGTCGCGGTTAGCGCACGGGGAGAGGGACTCGGGCTGATCTTGTTTATTTAACGCTGATGTGTAGCCAGCGGAATGCAGTTAGTTAAGGTCTCGCAGAGAGAACAGTTTCTGTTTGTTCGCCCTCTTATCTGTGTTTGTTTTTCCCCCAGAGACGAGTAAGAGAGAGGGAGAGAAAGAGAGAGAGAATGTGTGAGAGCATCCGCAAGTGTGGGAGAGAGAGAGGAGGGCGTATGCTGTTGTGTTTGAAGGTGCAGACGTGTGCTAACCTGCGTCTTTCCTCCAGGTTTCTGTCGGCTGACCCCTCACCCTCGCTCTCCTGGCACCTGGACCGTCTACTTTGAAGGAGCTGACTGTGACAGCCATTTCTCCGCCGACAACTCAGAACTGGTAGGTCGCGTCAAGGTGAAAGATGGCAAAGGAGCAAACACTCGGATAGCGAGCGAGCGAGAGCTTACTAATGCTATCTTACTGCACATCATGAACAGTAAACAGGGTGCCAGGCTTAGAATCTCTATGATATGAGCTCAGAGTCTTGAGTACGTTTGGTCCTCACAGCATGTTTGAGATTCATTATCTTTGTCTTAGTGACTTGTAGTCCACAGTGACTTGCAGAGTCCAGGACTACGTTAATCCCCTGTCTTTTCAAAGCGTAGCGCGACTTCGGCGTTGCAGAATGATACAGGAAAACGTCTGAAACCAGTGTTGTGGACGACCTACCTCCGTGTTAGATTTCAGTCAACACCGGTTCCACCGCAGGGGCTAATTAGTGACCGAGAGCGCTTTGGCGACTGGCTGTAAATGATAGCCTTCACCTCACCCTAATCACACAAAGCCCCCAAATTGTACTGCTTTCCCTGTAATTGCTCTGTTTTTCCTGACTCGGTTTTCATGCGCCGTGCCCGAGTGGCCCCAGACTGAGCCGGCGCGGGAGCCAGCGTCGAGCGTTGGAGCACCGCGCGCAGCCTTTGATTAATGCCGCCTGGCCCCGTGCCAGGCAGACCCACCCCCGCACCTCCGGCTTTCCTCCCTCGCCCTCTCCGTCGTCTCGGCACCGGCGCTCCCTGGCTTCATCAAAGGCTTGAAATGCTGCCGTACGAACCGTAGCAACTCCCCGCTGACCGGAGGTTGCGTGTGGCTTCCCCTGAAACCGCGGACTCGCTGAGGAGTTCAGCAGCAGTGAGCGAAGAAGTGTGCGAAGTATACTCATTAACGAAAAGACTGGTTTGCAAGTAATGCAAAGTAATGTTCTCCCTAGAGCTGAGCAGCTCCAACGTGCCAGAGACGCCGCACTGGCTTGAAAAGTTATTGAAAGACGGTTTTGCATGTAATGCTCTTTTCCCATAACTGAGCAGCTCACACCAGCCAACACACAAGAAAAGCTAAAGACTATGAAAAGTGCTTGAAGTGTTCGCAGAATTAAAAAGACTGTTTTACATATGGTTTTGTTTAACTTATAACTGAGCAACTCAAGCCTGATGAAGGCACCGCTCGGGCCTTCCTCCTCCCCCCGTCTACACCATAGCTCAAAAGTTTGGGATCACAGTGAAATGTTCTTGTTTTCAATGGAGTATCTTCTTCCTTAACACAACAATGGACTGACGGGTCTCTAAAGAAAGTTGTTTCTTTCTGGTCATTTTGAGTCGGTCAGCAAGCCATCAACTGCTGATGCTTCAGATACTAAACTAACCTAGAATGTTGTTCCCTTTTATACTCACTTATTAGTAGAATGTTTTTCAGCTGAACATCATAATTGATCAAGAGTGTCCAAACAACCAATTAGCCCAACAACATCCTTAACTTGGATTGGCGGCCGTACCAGGAGATTTAGACAGAGGACTGAGAATTACTGATAATAGGACTATATACAAAATAAGCCTCTATACAAAAATAGACTTTAATACAAACATTTTTATTCTTTAAAAATCATCTGATACACTTACATTAATTGTGAAATGGACAATATTGTTTGTGAATTACATGAAAATTGCATGAAATGAAATTCTAAAGTGATCCTAAACTTTTGAGCGGTAGTGTAGGTATCAGTAATAGTCCTGCGGTGTTGGTTCCCCTAACAGAGAGGCACTGGAGGCATAGTTACTGCAGTTCTGACTTTGGCAGTGCTGGACATGGTGCTGTGCAGAATTCAGTACTTCATGCTGAAAGCACTGCTGAACACAGCTCTGGAGAATGCACTCGTGCTGAATGCATTGCTGATTCTGAATGCGATGCTGCGCTGGTTTCTAAACTTGCTCTTGGAATACACCTAATGACCAGGCCGCATTGCAATGGCTCAGAAGGTCGGTTGCACTGCAGTGCTGAATGCTGCAGTACTGAAAAGGCCGCTATGCTGGATACCGTGCTTCATGCGTTGCTGAGGGCATTGCCTTTCTGAATGTGGTCAAGTGCCCTGCTTCTCCAGATGCAGCTGTGCTGAACCCAGCACTGTGCAACATGCAGTGCTGAATGCACGCGTGCTAAAACTTCAGAACGTGGCTCTGTGCTGAATGCAGTGCTGTATGCTGCATGTGTTCCGGTGTTGTGTTTCTAACTTTGACCCTGGAATAAGCAGTTGCAGTGCTGAATGCTGCTATACTGAACATGGTACTGTGCTGCATGCAGTGTTTTATGCATTGCTGAGTGCCCTGCTTTTCTCAATGCAGCTGTGCTGTAGCGCATGGCTGTGCAATAAGCAGTGCTGAATGCACCTGTGCTGAATATAGTGCTTTTCTGCATACAGCAGTGCTAGATGCATTGCTGTATGCCGCATGCGCTCCAGGTTTGTGTTTCTAACCTTGGTTCTGGAATACACCATGTAGCCAGGCCACAGTGCGGTGCTGCAGCACAACTTGGCACTGCAAGGTGGCAGTGTAGAATGCAGTGCTGAGTGTACTACTGAATTCCTTGGCTTTTTAAATGCAGCTGTGCTGAACGCAGCTCAGTGCTGTATACAGTGCTGAATGCATGAAGCGTGTGCTTCAGCACAGCATTTCTAATCTTGGTTCAGAACTCTAAATGGCCCGGCTATGTAGTAGAAGTTCAAGAGGCAAGGTGCTGAATCCAGTGCTGAATGCATTTGCAGTGCTGATTCAAGTCTGGGTGCTGAATGCAGGTTGCGCTCCAGTGTCGTGGTCCTGGATTTCACCTCATCCAACTATTTGGCAAATGCTAGAGAAGGGAAAACACTTAATACCTCCAGGAGCAGCTTTGGGAAGCACATCTCCAGTGCAGTGGGACTGTGGGAAGGAGCGGCTATGGCACATTGCCTCACTGTGGGGAGCTGGCCCCTCTCTCTCTCTCTCTCTCTCTCTCTCTCTCTCTCTCTCTCTCTCTCTCTCTCTCTCTCGCTCTCGCTCCCAGGCCGTCCCGTGTGGAAAGGAGTCCACCGAGGCCCTGGCGCGCTCTCTGGAGCCGGCGCATGTGGCTTTCATTCTTGACTCGTCTCCAGCGCCCGCTGTTTCTCCCTGCGGTCGGCCCCGCTCTGAGAAGCAGCAAAAACCACCGCTCTACGTCTTTCCCTGCTCCCTCCTCCGCTCAGCCAGTCTGCTGCAGCTACACACACTCACCATACACAGCTCAGAGACCAGCGCTAGGAACGCAAGCCCTCAACTTCTGCTCCTGTCCCAGAGTCTCCTCCACCTGCTCTAACTCACCTGTCTGTTCTCTCCGTAGCCAATGAGGAAGGAACCGGAAGTTGTGACCGTGACGTTGAAGAAGCACAATGGCATGGGCCTCAGCATCGTGGCCGCCAAGGTAAGAGCACTTCCTTACTTCTTACTCAGCGGACAGGAGAGGTCGTGTACGGAATCGGCACACGGCGTATTGGAATTTCAGAGATTTCACAGAAGAGAACACATTGCGTAAACTCTGCTTTGGTGGTCTGGTACTAGTGAAAAGGGTCCTGGAACGGAGACGGTGTTGATTCTAAGTGACGTAGAGTTGTCTTCATTATGTTTGCGAGCGTTTGATGCAGTATTGTGACAGCACTGATGCGTGATGCGAGGTGGGTGTGGTGCTTGTGTGGACAGGCTTGTGTGCTGCATGTTCCCTCACGCAGTATGTTTGGAGCCGGACGCGCTTTGTTTACGTTTGTCACTCGCACCTCTGTCCCGACGGCAAACATTCAAATTAGAATGCAAAACCAAGCCATAAACAAATCACCCCTCTTAGTTTATGCGTTTCCTTGTCGGGGGGGTGTTGAGGGGTGGTGGCACAGACCTCTTGTGCAGCTAATAATCACGTTTGCTAAGAAAGTTTAGTTTTTATTCTGCTAGATCCAAACGTGAGGAGAGCTGGAAAGCAATAAAATCAGTTAACAGTAGATACACGAACTGAAGTTATCAGTGTGCACAGTATTCGCCCCAAAATCCAGAGTCCTCAGGAGTTTAGATACTTTACAGTCTCTTTTTTTTTTTTTTTTTTTTAAAGCTATACTAGCACTATTAGTCAGTTCTTTCTGCTTCTGTTTTGCTGTATTATGAGTATCACACAGGATGTCCTATGATATCTTGAGTGGAGAAGTTGGTGGTCGTCATATTCCTTCTCGATATTAAGCATTAGCTTAGTGGTTAATGTTGCTTGTAGAACCGTGTCCAGGCTGAACGGTGCAACAAAGAAAGCAAACTACTGTCTTCATCACCGTTTCTCATTGTTATTACTAGAGATGGACCGATTAGCGTTTTTGAGGCCGATTCCGATCGCCAATCACCTTTCAGCATGATCGGCCGATAGCCGATACCGATAGAGGGTGGGGCTAGATGCCACGGCAGAGCTACAAGTAGTTATTATGGCAAGCAAGTCATTAAACATGGTTTAAAGTCATCTAAACTGGTTTATTACCGGTTTTTATGTGAAACAGCATAATATTTTTAACAAAATTGACAGTAAATAAACAAAGTAAACCAAAAAATATCCCCAATACTGTAATCGTTAAATTTAGACCCTTAATTTAAAACGAAAAAAGCGAATTAAATAAATGCAGTAAAAACTGCAGTCACTAAATGCAGACTCTAAATGTAGATCTTGAATTGCTGCTGCTGTTCTGTTTGTACCGGTCAGATCTGGTCTGTATGGTGTTCTGGGTTATTAGTTTTGTGTTAGCTGTGCGTGCTAGCTCTGCTGTTTGCTGATGCTCACTGTATTCAGCTGTGTGCAGTTAAATATCTTTGTCTTGGTTCCTCAACTCTGATTTTACTAATTTAAAAATGTCCTGGATGAGTCTGAGTCACGTACGGTAAACACTGCCAGATGGACATGCTTACTTTTAGCGCATGCTTTTCTCGAGACGTCGCTGCTTCAGTTTGTCTGTTTAAAATGAAAGGGTGTGTATTTACACCTAGTGGTTCAGATAGGAATTGCAGGGAGAGAGTTCTCCTTTTCCTGGATGACATGCTAGCTGGAAATACAGAAATTAGGCTCATTTGTTTAACGGCATCGATCGGCTCTCGGATCGGCTCTAAATGGGATAAATATCGGCCGATCACCGATACATAGCCTTCCATCTCTAGTTATTATCTTTAAAACTCTATGTAAAGCTGGATTTGTGTTTGAGACTGTTGTAGACCTGTTTAATATTTATTTGCTGACAGAAAATGCCATTGGACCGTCTCTGATTCACGTTCTTGTGTCCGAAGTTTCAGAGAATCTCTGCTTTTTCATTGTCTCTGTAATAATGACACTCTTCACTATTGTTTTATGGCGAACTGTGACAGTTTGTGTTAATGTGTGGCTCTCGTGTTATACTTGTGAAATTAGCTGTGAAGAAAGAAAAACCTTTAAAAGCATTGTCAGTCAGATCTGAGTCCTAGATTACCGCCTCTGCTTTGGTGAGGAGCAGACGCACATGTTCTTCCTCATCCCCAACTATTGTTTATAGCTGGCCGGTCTCCACCGGGACTGTTTGTTGTAGCGTTTAGGCTGCGAATGTGCAGGAGCGCCTTTTCTTCTCCAGATGGGACGAGCTGCCGGAGGGAGAACAGCAAGGCTTCTGTTCGTGCTCTAAGATTGATCCCTCTTGATTTTCAGAGATGAGGCGGCCACTGTTTTTGTTCTGTTTTCAAGTGTGTGTGTGTGTGCTCAGAAAGAAGGTGGCAGTGTAGGGGAGAGGGGTAGAGGCGGGAGTGAGCGAAGGGAGGAAGGACGGGAGGGGGGGGGCAGAGGCAGCCAGAGGGAGTGGAGAGGAGGATCCGGAGAGGTGGAGAGGAGAGCAATGATAGGTTTTTGCCGCGGTGTGTGTGTGGCACACAGCTGGGAGAAGCTCTAAAAGTTCACTCAAACTGTGGCCGAAGCCACAAGGGCTTCTTTCGTCCAGAGCCTTTACGCAACAGTCTGGATATGACCTTTCCTGCAGTGGGTGCTGCTCTCGACCAGATGGTGCTCTAGCATGTAGCGCCCTCACTCTACGTCCCCCGCCTTTCATTGGTCTACACCTGGGAACTGATCTGCTGCTTTGGTCCAGCTTGTCCAGCGCCAAGGTCTATCAGACTTCTCCAGGTCTTCCAGGAAAGCGGCACCATGTGGTTCTCTGTGGTCGGGAGGAAAGACCAGTCGGTGAGGCACTGCTTGGGTTGGCGCGTGGGTGTGTAAGTGTGTGTTTGGAGTGTGAATGTATAAGGAAACTCTGGCAGATGTTTGGGCGTTGGTGGACGGAGGGGGGAATTGGGAGCACAGACGCCTATTCATTCCGCGTGTCTGGCATGCGTTTACCTCACAATTACAGCCGCTGGCTACTTTTCCTCTCCAGGTGGTTGGGGCATTATTGCTCAAGGTTGCTGCTCCTGAACGTTCTGGCACTTCTGCTTTAACACTGCTGTGTGGCTTTGAGAGAGAGTTTGTGTATTAATACTTGGTCAGACTAAACATGCGTCCGTTATCTCGCAGGGTTAATGATTGAGTGCTTTCCGTGGCTGTGTTTTCACCTTCAGCGCTCGTGCATTGCTGTCGTGCAATAATCTGCAATTTCCTTCAGGATTAGTTTGTCTGTCTGCAGTCTTAATAATGAAGGGGTCTCTGAAGTGATGCCACAGAAGAATTCCCTAAAGGAAGCCTGGGCTGAGGTCGCATTCAGTTCTGTAGGGAAGCACCAGACCCTGCAATCATGTGTACAGTACTTTTACATATACTACCATAGTTTCATTTATTTAATTTCAATTGAACATCTGCCATTCAGCCCATTTTTATTGTGTATCCACCTCGCACACGAGGAACCCCAACATAGATAAGCAATGGGCCTTCCAGTGCTGAAGCTTCCAAAAACAAAAGCCATGCAAGGCCTGCTAGTTGGATAAACAGTATTTAAAGCATACATCTTTAAAAAAAAAAAAGAGGAGAACACCAAGCTGTAGTCTTGCTTCAGATCTGCAAACAATCCATAGGTGTTTCTCTTCGGCCTTCCACTGTGAGAAGATAAGAAAACACCCTTAGCACTATGGGTCTAAAAGAATGTGTAGCTGTTCAAGAAGCTCTTCTCTGAGAAAAGAAATAGACTTACAGAAGAACATTTGCAACACCAAGAAGCTGCTGGACGGACCACCCCAAAGTCTAGAGCTCAGCATCATCGAAAGCCTTTGGGATTTCTAGCATGGTGAGAAAACTCCACTAGTTTGTTAGAACTTTGGAGATGTGGAAAAATGTTCCTAGCCTAACACACTAGCCACAAGCAAATGTGCTTCACTACTATCGGTCCATTCAAGTGGAAGCCAGTCTAGTGATCTATCTATCTGTGTTGCCTATGTGACTATCTACTGATGTGTATTAGTGGGAGCAGTGCATGGCCTCAGGGGCTCTGTCTGTGGAGCTGCAGGTGTGTCTGCATGTGCTCGAGTGAGATAACGGCTCCGGTGGGACACTGTTGAACAGGCACAAAAGAAGGTGGAAATCCTGAGACCTCCCGCTCTTCTCAGAAGCCTGGGGAGAAGTGTGTGTGGTTTCATCCCACGTTTCAGCCACCCTGCCAGAGCTGCCTGCTTGGAAATTTTTTTTATTTTATTATTGTTATTTATTTAGTTTTTCCTCCCTTTACCTTATCACTTTACCCATCCAGCAGCCTCTCCCGGGCCAACACAACTTTGGGTTCTTTTCTTGTTTGTTTGTCCAGCGTGGAGCACAATAGTGCCTTGACTTCCCTCTCTGTAGGCTTCTTGATCTCCTGTGCTCTCTTGTGTACTGGACGAACAATGGGAGGATATGGCTTCATTGCAAACGCCTGGACTTCCTGAGCACTGTGAGAAGCAGGAGAGTCCAGAGAAGGTCCTGAACTGGACTTTATTGGGTCTGTTGACTGGAGGAGCATTACGGGATTGTAATTATCAACCAGATGCTTGGTAGCTATAGCTTGGTGATGGTGCGCCGAAGTGGAAGTTTAGTTTTGCTCCTCGTTGGCAGGGAAATGCTAGCAAACATCTGGGATTAGACTAGCATTATCCATCTTCCGTGTGCACTCGTTTGTCTGTACGTCTGAGGTTTTTTCTTAGTTAGCGCTGAAGCTCTTGGGCTTGGGGGTCATGAAGTTGCAACAGCTAATATTCTGTTATCTATTAAACGTTTTTTATTATATTAGCCAGAGAACTGAACCTTGGGCCCCAGCATGTGTGGTGCGTTTGGGGTAAAAGGGGAAATGAGGTCATTTTAGGATAAATTACATAGTTATTCATGCTATTTTCCTTGACAACACTGAAGAGGACCATCTTTGTTTACTTTGTGTTAGAACTTCTGGTGCGGCCGCGGATACGTTGATACTAATTACAAGCAAAACGACAACAAACATATAAAATGACCAGCATATGTTCAGTTAGAGAGAGTGAGTAATTGGAAGAAGAGGAAAACTTGGCTTAATCATAAAGATCAGAGTGTTGTGGGGCACCTTATGACTTATATCCACCATCTTCCAAAGAACAGTACCTGCGTCTATGGCTGGAGGCGCTAAATTTAAAACATCCACCAAAACCTCAGTATATATATATATATATATATATATATATATATATATATATATATATATATATATATATATATATATATATATATATACCATTCTGTGGAGGGAAACCAGCATCAGAGCAATGTCTCAGTTATAAAGCTCCGAGGAAGCAGACGTGTCGGGTGCTGGTGAGTCTATCAGTTAAGTAACTGTTTTCTGATCAGTGTTCACCGCGCTAGGCTATCTGGGCTGTAACTAACACCCACGCAGAGTGGCTCGGGCAGCTGGCTGGACTTGGGTTTAACCGGCTTTCAGAAATATAAACTCACCGTCTGTGTGTAGGAGTACACGCCGACCTTCACTGTGCAGGTACTGATACGCTTCAGTACTTTTATAGTTTTTCATTACCGAACCATCTACACCTTCTAAGAGTACAAAATAATTAAAAACGTCGCCGTAGGTAACCTTAGACCACCTTTTCATATCATCCACTGTGTTATTAACCTCGGATGAGACAGTGTTGTCCCATTAGAACTTCTTACTGTCTCTCTGGTCTCCTCCCAGGTACCTGTATTCATTTTTGGTTAGCTGAGCGGAAGTTCTAACACAAAGGTGGAACAATTGCACGCTTGAAAGTGGGTGTGGTGAAATACGGTGAATACACTGGGGGCATCTCTCATTAAGGGACTGTGGAGTTTGCACTCGTGTTTCTGTCCTCTGATTTGGGCACTGGACTTGCTTTTTAGTCTCTTGGTGCTTTTTGCTGAAGATGGGATCTTTTGACAGCTGTGAGTGCGGCACCTCAGTAGAGCCACTTCATTTCAGTCCCGAAGCGAAATCGGACCTGACAGCCCTTTCAGTTGTACAAATAGAGTCGTTTCAAGCTGTCTGCTTGCATTTGTCAAGACAGTCACATGTCTGACGTTGCGTTTGTTCCATATTTGACTCTGCGTGCCAATAAAGGCCTGCAGGGAACTGTGATAAGAGTTGTGGTGCATGACCAAGTTAGAAGTTGCACAGTAGTGAAATTCCATTGTGCTTGTACTTCTTAGACTGCCTGAAGATGTTCTGTAATCTTAAATAGTATCTTAAATAGCTTATATCGTCACTGTCCAATAAAAAACATGTATATCCATTTTTGTCGGTTTTAAGTTTTCTACATCATTTGAACAAACGTGTCAAAGGTATTTACATTCATTACAAAAGTAGAAGTACAGATACTATGGTGAAAAAATACTTTGGTACAAGTTAAAGTATCAACTAAAGCTTTTTACTCCAGTAAAAGTGTAATAGCACTGTTTTCAAAACTACTTAAAGTATAAAGTAAAAGTAATGTAAGGACAAAAGCTTAGGTCGCACCACAGGGGTCTATAGTGCACTAGCCCACCTCCCCAAAAACCCCATTCTTCTAAAAGCCATAAAGACTATAATATTATATTAAAATGTTAATGTTGATAAATTTGGGATGCGCTAGGCTTCCTGTTTCAGCCGCATATACGCCCATTAAACATGAATGTATTTTAGTACAATGTAAATATATTAAAGAAGCATATCTGTGGACTACTGAACATTAACATGTGTTTCATGGAGCAGAAGTTATGAAGAAGATATGATGACTAGTTGTCTATAAGTATTGTAATGGAGCAAAAATTCAAACTTCAAAAACATGTTATCAATAATCTTTACTGGAATGTAAATGTACATGAATGAAAACAAGCTAAAAATAAAATAGGAGTAACAAGACAAGAGTAACAAGTAAGGAGTAGAAAGTACTGATACTGGAGTGTAAATGTAAGGAATAGAAAGTACTGATAATGGAGTGTAAATGTAAGGAGTAGAAAGTACTGATAATGGAGTGTAAATGTAAGGAGTAGAAAGTACAGATAATGGAGTGTAAATGTAAGGAGTAGAAAGTACTGATAATGGAGTGTAAATGTAAGGAGTAGAAAGTACTGATAATGGAGTGTAAATGTAAGGAGTAGAAAGTACAGATAATGGAGTGTAAATGTAAGAAGTAGAAAGTACAGATAATGGAGTGTAAATGTAAGGAGTAGAAAGTACAGATAATGGAGTGTAAATGTAAGGAGTAGAAAGTACAGATAATGGAGTGTAAATGTAAGAAGTAGAAAGTACTGATAATGGAGTGTATATGTAAGGAGTAGAAAGTACAGATAATGGAGTGTATATGTAAGGAGTAGAAAGTACTGATAATGGAGTGTAAATGTAAGGAGTAGAAAGTACAGATAATGGAGTGTAAATGTAAGGAGTAGAAAGTACTGATAATGGAGTGTAAATGTAAGGAGTAGAAAGTACAGATAATGGAGTGTATATGTAAGGAGTAGAAAGTACAGATAATGGAGTGTAAATGTAAGGACTAGAAAGTACAGATAATGGAGTGTAAATGTAAGGAGTAGAAAGTACAGATAATGGAGTGTAAATGTAAGGAGTAGAAAGTACAGATAATGGAGTGTAAATGTAAGGAGTAGAAAGTACAGATAATGGAGTGTAAATGTAAGAAGTAGAAAGTACAGATAATGGAGTGTAAATGTAAGGAGTAGAAAGTACAGATAATGGAGTGTATATGTAAGGAGTAGAAAGTACTGATAATGGAGTGTAAATGTAAGGAGTAGAAAGTACTGATAATGGAGTGTAAATGTAAGGAGTAGAAAGTACTGATAATGGAGTGTAAATGTAAGGAGTAGAAAGTACTGATAATGGAGTGTAAATGTAAGGAGTAGAAAGTACTGATAATGGAGTGTAAATGTAAGGAGTAGAAAGTACAGATAATGGAGTGTAAATGTAAGAAGTAGAAAGTACTGATAATGGAGTGTAAATGTAAGGAGTAGAAAGTACAGATAATGGAGTAGAAAGTAGAAAGTACTGATAATGGAGTGTAAATGTAAGGAGTAGAAAGTACCGATAATGGAGTGTAAATGTAAGGAGTAGAAAGTACAGATAATGGAGTGTAAATGTAAGGAGTAGAAAGTACAGATAATGGAGTGTAAATGTAAGGAGTAGAAAGTACAGATAATGGAGTGTAAATGTAAAGAGTAGAAAGTACTGATAATGGAGTGTAAATGTAAGGAGTAGAAAGTACAGATAATGGAGTGTAAATGTAAGGAGTAGAAAGTACAGATAATGGAGTGTAAATGTAAGGAGTAGAAAGTACAGATAATGGAGTGTAAATGTAAGGAGTAGAAAGTACTGATAATGGAGTGTAAATGTAAGGAGTAGAAAGTACTGATAATGGAGTGTAAATGTAAGGAGTAGAAAGTACAGATAATGGAGTGTAAATGTAAGGAGTAGAAAGTACTGATCATGGAGTGTAAATGTAAGGAGTAGAAAGTTCAGATACTGCAGTGTAAATGTAAGGAGTAGAAAGTACTGATAATGGAGTGTAAATGTAAGGAGTAGAAAGTACAGATAATGGAGTGTAAATGTAAGGAGTAGAAAGTACTGATAATGGAGTGTAAATGTAAGGAGTAGAAAGTACTGATAATGGAGTGTAAATGTAAGGTGTAGAAAGTACAGATAATGGAGTGTAAATGTAAGGAGTAGAAAGTACTGATAATGGAGTGTAAATGTAAGGAGTAGAAAGTACTGATAATGGAGTGTAAATGTAAGGAGTAGAAAGTACTGATAATGGAGTGTAAATGTAAGGAGTAGAAAGTACTGATAATGGAGTGTAAATGTAAGGAGTAGAAAGTACAGATAATGGAGTGTAAATGTAAGGAGTAGAAAGTACTGATACTGCAGTGTAAATGTAAGGAGTAGTAGTAAAAAGTCTGTTGAAAAATAATTATTCCAGTAAAGTATAAATAACCAGAACTTACTACTTAAGTAAGGTAAGGAAGTATTTTTACTTTCTTACTTGACACCACTGCATTTGAACACGCCAATGGCTGTTTATACTGTGAGACAATTGCATGCTGACTGGACCAATAGAAGTGCTCCAAAACAGCGTGGAAAAGATTCTGGTTCCATTGACTTCCATTGAAAGTAAAGTATGTTTTTGGTCTCTCCTGCAAAGTTGTAATTTTGGAGATGCTTGTTTTTCATTGGACAGCGACAATAGACTGTTGTCTCTGAAGAATGGGCGGGTGTACAGTAGGGATGGTCAGATCCACAGATTGGTGCAGTGGCATAAAAGTTTATGATGCGATCGCCAGGATTTAAAAGATTGTGTTTTTAGAAATGTGACCAAAAATATGTGACCAGTAATTTTGTATTAGGATTGATTCCTCTTCTCTAAACTCTTGCGCTCTCAAGCCGCTCTCTTGTTCCATTGCTGTCAGTGAACCAGCTGGCATCAAGTCCAGCGTGAGTTGGAGGCGTGTCCTGGGGACAATTTGACAAGACACACACTGCTGCTGTAAGCTACACTGGCAGGAAGCAGTGACATGATTCAGCTCTGGCTAGCCCCGGCAGTACCCCCAGCAAGAAGACTGCAGCTATTTACACGCCCTGTTTACTGACAGCGCTGCTCACTACAAGGCAGTAACCAACACCGTCTCTATTGTAAAGAGATTTAGCTTTAGCACTGTAGAGAGAGACCTTTTTACACTGAAGCGTTTGTGAAAAGTCTATTTTAGATGTCAAGAAGAAAGTTCATAAGTAAGATGGGTACGAAGTTGCAGTACAAACACAGTAAATGGCTTTATTAGTTTTTTATGACTATCTAACTGTCTGTACTGTACTGAAATCATATCTGCTGCAGGTATGTTTTTTTATCATGGCATGTTAGAGGTTGTCTCGATGCAGTGCATCATGGGAAATGGATATCCCCCATGTATTGACAAAGGATTCAGTTTTTTCTAGGGATGTAACGATGCATTGTTAGTTAATAATCATTGCAAATATGCCATGACTGAAATTGATCGAGATGTGAAATGAATCGATAGTCTTTTGAAACAGCAGAAGGCGCTGGCACGGTCTAGCTCACTCGTCTGACGGCAGTACATCACGTTAGATGACTACGGGATCCCATCAGTGTCAAAACTAGTGAAAAAACCTGAAGTGAAAAATATAAATTATTTTTATTCTTCTATTGTACTATAAGACTTATATATGTGTACATATTACAAATTTCTTTTATGTTGTAAATTATTATTAGAGTGTATATTCTTCTATATAACCAGCTGCTACTGTAAAAACTGCAATTTCCCCCTGGGATCAATAAAGTATTTCTGATTCTGATTCTGATATAATATATAAAAATATAATGCAAATGTGAAACTCACCAAAAACTGCACATGCAAACACACTCAAATTGACGGGTTTTGAGAGGGGCTGAGTTTGACAGTTTGGGGGTGGGACATGGGTCGAGCGCTTTTGGCGGATGGCAACTGGTTTCGTGACTGACCGCTCACTTCGAACAGCCTCTCAAACAACAACAACAACAGCTACAACTGGTTTAGTTCACTGAATAATGATTTAACAGTCTTATCACTTTTTATGAGCCCGTATTCACTTCAGTTCACTTCAATAAAGAAAAGATTAAGCAAAATATAGCATTTTATAGTTTTGTTATAGATAAATATATGGACACTTTGTGGGTCATAATTTGTGTTCAGTTTAATCTTGTAAAAAATAAATAAATAGTATCGTAAATCACACTGGATCGTGAGTAGAGTGTATCGTTACATCCCTAGTATTTTGTGTGACATACATACATTGTTAATTTTTGTAGCTGACTAGCTGGATATCATACAGTATCAGAAAGTAGAGCTAAATTAAAGTAGCGTTTTTGCCGAGCTGCCCGTCTAAGGCGTTCTGAAAGAGAGCTACGGATGATCTTCTCTCCACTTGCAGGGCTGCAGTTATCATCCCTATATGGATGCAGAGAATATCAGATGTAGTTTAAAGGAAAGTCACATGCTGTCCCCACCCCACGGTCAGTGGAGTATGAAGTCGAGCAGACACTGTTTGGTCTCTGTTAACCCAAGCCAGCAGCCCACAGCCTTTAGGTCGTTAAAGCCTCTTAGATGTGATGAATGCCTCTGGCTGCAAGCAGCTCGTTACTGAAAGGATCTTGTTCTGGCGATGACATTTTGCTCCCGGCTTCAGTAGGACAAAGGAACTGCCCCAGCGGCCTGTCTGTCCTCACTTCATGATCTAGCTGGAGCTGAAACACTCCTTCAACAGATACTAAGATGGGCTTCCATCAGACTTACTGGCACCCTGTCAGAGAACTGTATCAAAGAGCATGTGAGTATTTCATTTGAAGCATATCTGGACATTAGCTACTCGCTGCTGGGCACTGCCAATTATCCCACCATATTAAACTGTGTGACACATCACAGTCCGTCATGATAATCCGGTTAGAAAGACGGTTAATACTCATGTCTCCGCGGGCTGTACCTCCATAGCAGACTACAGGACGGGTGTAGAAATTATAGAAGCTTTATATATATATATATATATATATATATATATATATATATATATATATATATATATATATATATATATATATATATATATATATATATATATAAAAACCCTTCATACATATAATAACTTTGTGCGACAGGCTCTTTAAAAGTGGACATCTGTAAACAATGACTCCTAAGTTTCTCTAGAACAGACCATTTCACACCAAACCACACTGAATGACTTTGTTTACATCCTAGCCATTTAATTATTTAGAATTTTTAAAAATATATATTTGGTGGAGTTCCCCTTTAAAGAGCTTGCTTGTCTACCCACTGTCTGTCCTGCTCTTCTCAGAATAAAGGTAGTAAACTGTCTCTGGGGGGGTTAAGGGCACGTCTTCAGAACCTTTAGTTCTCACACACACTATTACTGTACCCTTGAAGGTGTATTTACATTGTATCTTGGTAAACAGGTCAAAGTGTATTTATTCGCTATACAACTAATAAATGAATATATCATGTAAGGAATGTTTCTGTACTACTGGGTTCTAGTTATGGGTCTCTTATGAGTAGCTGGACCGAACTTCCTTCACTTGTAATCAAAAGGGCTACAGCGTCAGTATGATGGCATATGTATAATAGAGAGTCTGCAGCTGTAACAGAATGTTCACTAACCCAAGCCACAGATTACGTATATCACAGTATCAAGCATCATCTGTTCTGAACGTAACAGCACTACTAACACAACTCAAATACTAACAGCCAAGCGCTGTAGTACAGTTAACAATGGTTAGTAGAGGATATTCACTTTATTCACACACACACAACAGTTCAATATACTGCACTAACTCTACTGTAACTCTCCAGAACGCATGACCTTCAGTGTGCAAGAGTGAAATGACTTGTTTGTTCGAGTACTTGTGCATTACAAATGTCAAATCATGCTCTCTGCAATGTGTTCACTTAAAATTAACAAAACATTTCACCAGAGCTGCATACAACTGTTTACAAAGTTCAAGCAGCTGCAAACACAAACCATTGCAGCCACAGTTTAAGGAACTTTGCGTTTTCAGTGAGCGTCCCCATCTTCTGAGCCTCTAATGAAGCTTAAACTTGCAGCGCCCCTCTGTTTTTCCCTCATTAGACACCGTGAAAAGATGTAAAAGCCTTATGCCAGCTATCAGTAGGTTGCAGGTTCAAATCCCACGAGTGACTGGGTTTTACTGGTCGTGCCCTTGGGTAGCCTCCAACTGCGAGGGGTGCAAGGGGTGTATTATTAATACTATTTTTTTATTTACTTATTTGCTTTTGTAGGCCTATGTGGAAAGGGCTTGAGAGAATGCTGGCAGAGCACTTAAATATGCTTGTAATTGTGGTTTTGAGCAGCTATTGGTATTTATTATTTTTATTTTGCACTTCACAAGTAGTGAATGGAGCTTTTGTATTATATATATTTATTTATTTTGTGTAATGGTTCTGTTTACAAAGAGAAAAAAAAGAGTTTGAACTTGTTGCACACAGTTTTAATGATAGAACGTTATTGAACATCACATTGTGTATCCCCCTAGTGATGATCTGCCTGGTTATCCTAATTTTGTTACAAGCCCCTCGCCTCTTTTTTTTTTTTTTTTAACATTTTTTTTTTTAGATGTCTAGGTAAAGTACACCCATATCTCCTGAGTGATCACTCACTGGGCAACACAGGTCATTAAAATCTGCTCCAGCTTAAACTGCTGGTCGGCACAGCCAGTTTAACCATCTCTGCTGACCGGTGTAGGTCCCTGAGGAGCCCATGTTTTCATTCACCGTTCCACAAATCCCCAGCAGGAAGTCAGAGGCATGTAGTACGAGGGGCCTTATCTGTGCAGAGGGCATCAGCGAGACGGAGCTGCGAAGCCGCACACTGACTGAGCAGGAGCCAACATCAGCTTCCAATTCCAGCTTCCTGTATTTGCTGAGACAGGTTGCAGAGCTCTTCCGCAGTCAGGAAGCGTGAGGGTGGGGTCTCGGTGGCTCTGGGTTCTGTTTGGTTGCTGGATGTGTTGTAAAGACTGGGCTGTTTGTTGATGTACATGTTTAAAAGCTTAAGGTCTAGACTTCCTCTCCTGGAGACCTGGCTGCCTTCATGGCCGCGTCAGGCCGCAGCAGGTAGATGTGGTATGTGCTCAGGTTGTGAGATGTTTGTGCTGCTGATGACTAATGAGCAGACTCTTCACCGAGCCCTGTGGATGTGTCCGGCTCCAGCAGCTGAGGACTGGACTCAAGCATGTGGTTATGTTAGCCAGTCTTTAATTAAAACGTAGGCTCTGGCTCCCCCATACACTCTGCTGACCGGCTCCGCTGACCGTTTGTTACCTGCTTAAGAAGAGAAAGAGCTTAAACGAGTCCTCAAGGACTGTAACTAATAAACTGTCTTAGATCCTATACGCTCACTTCAGTGTGCTGTTTCATTTTGCTGCTTAAAGACTGTATTTATAGCTTTTTAAGTGCATCCGCACACACGCGCATACACACACAGACGTGCCACAGCATGCGCTGGCTTTGCCGCACTCTGTAATTGTCTCCTTTGTGCTGCACACTTGCAGCTCCTGGCAGTCTGTCGGTAATCACAGGTGTGAAATAATTTCTGCACACGCAGAGAAATCGGTGCACTAGGAGCGATTTTGCCTTCTCCGCCTGCAGTTCAGCTGATGAGTTGATAATCTGTGAAGATAAACTAATTCACAGCCTCTGCTTGTAAACATTACAGCAGCGCCGGTGTTTGCAAATACGAGTAACAGGATTAACAGCAGACTGTACTACTTCAGCTCTTGGCTTTAACAGTTATAAGTGTTGGGCTCACTTCATATGGCCAAACACACAAGTCCAAGCAGCTGCAAGCAGAAAAAGTTTCAGCCACAGTTCAAGGAACTTTACGTTTTCAATGAGTTTCCTATACTGAACAATAAAGACATATAGTATTATATATATTGTCCAATGAAAAATGTATCTCCACTTTTGTCGATTTTGAGTTTTCTACTTCATTTGAACACGCCAGTGGTCGTTCACATTGTGTGACAATTTCATGATGAATGGACCAATAGAGGTGCTCAAAAATAGCTTGAAAAAATTCTGGTTCCATTGACTTCTATTGAAAGTCAAGCATGTTTTTGGTCTCTCCTGTACAGTTGCAATTTTGTAGATGCTTGTTTTTCATTGGGCAGCGACGATATTTAGTTCAGATGTATCTGTATAGCTATGTTATATATAACTGTGCTGTTAACTATACATAATAACAACTACGCTGTTATTATTGTATTATGCCTAGTATATTATATACCATGTACAGTCTATATACATAAATATTAATGCTTTTTATTGCATATTTGCACTACTGAAGTGGTCTACACTGTTTACACTGGTTAACTGCACTACTGCCATCACTCTCACATACAACTGTGTTTCTATTTCTCTTTTGTATATTATATTTATTTTATATTCTGTATGTTATTTTTTGTTGTAACTGTCCTGTTTTGTCTTACCTTGTGCACTTGTGGAATAGCTACTGGATGCCCTCTGGGATCAATAAAGTTTCCATCCATCCATCCATCTGATTCTGGCCTTTGAAAATGAATGGCTATCATGGAAAAACTACAGAAGTATCTTAATAAGGGAGTAAAACTGTGTTATATATAAATATATAAAGCTCTATAGAACTGTACCATGACTGGAATATGGTGGTTGCAGCTTGTCACAGAGACTGTAGTGATTTGCTGACAGGAAAATAAATATTAGCAGCTGCACAGTAGACTCATTTGAAGATTTCATGAGCTTTGAATGAGCTTTAATAAGTATTCCTCTTGAAGTGTGGTGGACCCCTATTAAGACCTGTAGATTCAAAGGTAAAAGGTAATCGTGGCAGTGAACCTCCTGTTCAGTCTGACTAAGTACTTCTTGGTCAATGAACTAAAGCAGCACTAGTTTATGTGCATCTGTCTTTTATGAACAGCTTTAATAGACCCCCCTCCTGTTTTGTGGGTTCTTCCTGAGGTTTTGCTGTGTTCCTCAGTGGAGATTGCCTGCAGGAAGCAGCAGCAGCGGTATGTTGCATTCTGGGTCTATGCATCGCAGGTGCCAAAGTGCCTCCAGCTGAGAGATACTTTGTGTGCTCACACGGTGGCTTTTCTATTTAATATGAAGAAATGAGTTCTGGTGGAGTACCTGCTGTCATGTGTACCTCTAAACTGGAGAGCAGGTGTTCACCTGCCAGCAAATGAAAGAGAATCGAATTTGCACAATGTTTCCTCTTTACCCCGATATAACATTTAGTGTCTGAATCAGTCTGTACCAGTCTGTACCAGTCTGTACCAGTCTGCACCAGTCTGTACCAATGTGCAGTAGTCTGCACCAGGCTATGAAGAGGCAACCCACAACTAACAAGCAAACAACTAATGAAAGCTAAAGTACTGTGAAGTACACAGCACTTTTATTTATTTATTTATATTTTTATTTATTTTTTCATTTTTGTTTGTCAGTGTGAACCATACACTGCTGTAAAGACCATAAAAGATGATCATGGGCAGTGTAAACAATTAAGCAAGTAGAAATCAAACCAAAAACATTTGTTTTGAGGGTTTGTGTAGGTGAGGTTCGAGGGCGGGCTAAGCAAAGGAGTCATAGGAGCGTCAAACATCTCAAGTATTTAAACATCTTTCCTTATTTAGTAAATATCAACAGAGTTGGCACACAGTTTATGTCCCTTTGCTAGCATTTAGCAGGTAAATCAAAGAAACTGAGTGTCTAATAGAGTCTTAAAAGATGATGTCTGTTAAATTTTGTACACATTGACAATGTAGTATAGACAGTGTAGTATAGATAGTATAGACAGTATGGACAGTGTAGTGTAGACAGTGTACTATAGATAGTATAGACAGTATTGATAGTGTTGTGTAGACAGTATGGACAGTGTAGTGTAGACAGTGTATTATAGATAGTATAGACAGTATTGATAGTGTAGTGTAGACAGTATGGACAGTGTAGTGTAGACAGTGTATTATAGATAGTATAGACAGTATTGATAGTGTTGTGTAGACAGTATGGACAGTGTAGTGTAGACAGTATTTGATAGTGTAGTGTAGACAGTATTGATAGTGTAGTGTAGACAGTATTGATAGTGTTGTGTAGACAGTATGGACAGTGTAGTGTAGACAGTGTATTATAGATAGTATAGACAGTATTGATAGTGTTGTGTAGACAGTATGGACAGTGTAGTGTAGACAGTATTTGATAGTGTAGTGTAGACAGTATGGACAGTGTAGTGTAGACAGTATTGATAGTGTAGTGTAGACAGTATGGATAGTGTAGTGTAGACAGTGTATTATAGATAGTATAGACAGTATTGATAGTGTTGTGTAGACAGTATGGACAGTGTAGTGTAGACAGTATTGATAGTGTAGTGTAGACAGTATGGACAGTGTAGTGTAGACAGTATTGACAGTGTAGTGTAGACAGTATGGACAGTGTAGTGTAGACAGTATTGATAGTGTAGTGTAGACAGTATGGACAGTGTAGTGTAGACAGTATTGATAGTGTAGTGTAGACAGTATGGATAGTGTAGTGTAGACAGTATTGATAGTGTAGTGTAGACAGTATGGATAGTGTAGTGTAGACAGTATGGACAGTGTAGTGTAGACAGTATTGATAGTGTAGTGTAGACAGTATGGACAGTGTAGTGTAGACAGTATTGATAGTGCAGTGTAGACAGTATGGATAGTGTAGTGTAGACAGTATGGACAGTGTAGTGTAGACAGTATGGATAGTGTAGTGTAGACAGTATGGACAGTGTAGTGTAGACAGTATTGATAGTGTAGTGTAG
Organism: Megaleporinus macrocephalus; assembly: GCA_021613375.1. Lineage (NCBI taxonomy): Eukaryota > Metazoa > Chordata > Actinopteri > Characiformes > Anostomidae > Megaleporinus > Megaleporinus macrocephalus. The sequence goes on along the minus strand of CM038707.1, from coordinate 39,751,683 downwards.
ACAGTATTGATAGTGTAGTGTAGACAGTATTGATAGTGTAGTGTAGACAGTATGGACAGTGTAGTGTAGACAGTATTGATAGTGTAGTGTAGACAGTATTGATAGTGTAGTGTAGACAGTATGGACAGTGTAGTGTAGACAGTATTGATAGTGTAGTGTAGACAGTATTGATAGTGTAGTGTAGACAGTATTGATAGTGTAGTGTAGACAGTATGGTCAGTGTAGTGTAGACAGTATTGATAGTGTAGTGTAGACAGTATTGATAGTGTAGTGTAGACAGTATTGATAGTGTAGTATAGACAGTATGGACAGTGTAGTGTAGACAGTATGGATAGTGTAGTGTAGACAGTATTGATAGTGTAGTGTAGACAGTATGGACAGTGTAGTGTAGACAGTATTGACAGTGTAGTGTAGACAGTATGGACAGTGTAGTGTAGACAGTATTGATAGTGTAGTGTAGACAGTATGGACAGTGTAGTGTAGACAGTATTGATAGTGTAGTGTAGACAGTATGGATAGTGTAGTGTAGACAGTATTGATAGTGTAGTGTAGACAGTATGGATAGTGTAGTGTAGACAGTATGGACAGTGTAGTGTAGACAGTATTGATAGTGTAGTGTAGACAGTATGGACAGTGTAGTGTAGACAGTATTGATAGTGTAGTGTAGACAGTATGGATAGTGTAGTGTAGACAGTATGGACAGTGTAGTGTAGACAGTATGGATAGTGTAGTGTAGACAGTATGGACAGTGTAGTGTAGACAGTATTGATAGTGTAGTGTAGACAGTATTGATAGTGTAGTGTAGACAGTATTGATAGTGTAGTGTAGACAGTATGGACAGTGTAGTGTAGACAGTATTGATAGTGTAGTGTAGACAGTATGGATAGTGTAGTGTAGACAGTATGGATAGTGTAGTGTAGACAGTATTGATAGTGTAGTGTAGACAGTATGTATAGTGTAGTGTAGACAGTATGGACAGTGTAGTGTAGACAGTATTGATAGTGTAGTGTAGACAGTATGGACAGTGTAGTGTAGACAGTATTGATAGTGTAGTGTAGACAGTATGGACAGTGTAGTGTAGACAGTATTGATAGTGTAGTGTAGACAGTATTGATAGTGTAGTGTAGACAGTATGGACAGTGTAGTGTAGACAGTGTAGTGTAGACAGTATGGACAGTGTAGTGTAGACAGTATGGATAGTGTAGTGTAGACAGTATGGTCAGTGTAGTGTAGACAGTATTGATAGTGTAGTGTAGACAGTATTGATAGTGTAGTGTAGACAGTATTGATAGTGTAGTGTAGACAGTATGGACAGTGTAGTGTAGACAGTATGGACAGTGTAGTGTAGACAGTATTGATAGTGTAGTGTAGACAGTATTGATAGTGTAGTGTAGACAGTATTGATAGTGTAGTGTAGACAGTATGGACAGTGTAGTGTAGACAGTATTGATAGTGTAGTGTAGACAGTATGGACAGTGTAGTGTAGACAGTATGGATAGTGTTAGTGGGTTACACACTTTTACAAAGTTTTTGGACATGACTCGGTTTGGTTTTTTAACTTGTCAGTGTTTGATGCTGCTCGTGAGTTGTTGTGTTAAGCAGCGCTCGTATGTAGGCCGTGCTTCTTAGTTCTTTGATCGTGATTAACTGGCGCCGGGGCTAGTCATGTTTCTGTGCTGTAGGTTTGTTTTGAACTGGGGCTCAGATTACTGCCTGTTGTTTGGCTGTAGGCTTCTGTGTGTTCAGAGTAACAGGATGCGGCGGGATATCTGGCTGGCTGTCCTGGCTGTTTTGGTGTAATTGTGTCCAGGCTCCTTAGGGGATACTGGCTGCTCCTTGGAGACTTCTGGAATCCCCGTCCCCGCCAAAACCAAACCCACCTTGTCTTAAACATGCTGCACTCATAGGTGGAGCCAGTAATGATACTTAGACACATTTCAGCCATTGGGTTTCTCTGTTTGGCGGCTGTTGAGCCACTGTCTGATTCTGTCAGAGACCTGTATAGTGGTAGGTTCTGTTTACTTACCTGGTGTGATTACTGGCTTTCATGTCATCTCAGGCAGTTTCGTTGTAAAGCAGTCACTAAGAGCGTAATGTGGGGTCGTTGTTTTTCTGTTGATTGATAATGGACTCATATTATGGCGTGCAGTTCTGTGTATGCCTGATAGCTGTTCCATTCTTTAGTGGTATTAATTATAGGCAAATATGGTGCGCTGAAACTTTTTAGGCTGTTAAATTGATTGTAGTAAATTTCCTGCGCCCTCAGTTGCCTCCGTGTCCAGCCAGGAAGCTACCGTAGGCATGTGACTTCAGTGCATGGGTTTATTTGGTGTGCGAGTGCCAGGCTTGAACATTGACCCTACACCATATATTTGTGAGTAGCTTTTTATGTGTGTGGTTAGGTGATGGATGTTTGGACATTCTGGTGTTCGTGTGAAGTCTGTAAGTGAAGTGTGTTGTGGTATCGTGTATATGTTCCAGTACTGGTGCTGTGGGTGGGCAGCGATGTAGACATTGCATGCGTTTCCCATGGAGATTCTGTTACACACAGTGTGCTGCTCCTAACCCACAGCACTGCTTTACACTTTCAGCCATTGATCAGTACATGAAGCAGCCTCTCAGCTATATCACTGCATCAACTTTTGCAGTTGGGATTGTACCTACCTGTATTAGTGTTTAATTCAGTGGCGTTACGAATATTTCTACCAGTTGCCAACATAGACATGTCAAATCTAAACATCACTATGTTTAAAGAGTTATCTGCTGCTACCAGTATGATCCCAATACATACCCAGTAAACAGTTTCTCACTAAAGGCATCTCTAGCGCTGAGCCCTCACGCAGCCGCCCATCAACTAACCAGTCTGACTGAGCTCAGAGTTCCTCAGGTGCTTCTGGAGCGTCTCCAGATGTCCTGAATTTGCCTGATTTGTTTTGTAAGAGAGACGCTCGGGGTGCAGCTCCAGCTTCACTGGCTTACAGCAGCTGCTGCTGGTGCTGGCAGGCCATAAGAAGCCCAGGCTTCGTCAGGGGCCGCTACAGGTGTTGCAGATCAGAGGGGCCTATGAGCATGATTTCCCTGCTTCTGATGCTGAATTTGCTTAGTACTAGGGAGTTGTTGGTTATCACGTTGGATGTTTTGTAACAGCTTATAATTTAGATTTATGTCACGTTTTCTTTTTTTCCAGAATTGTAATAGTTGTAATTGTAATAGTCATTGCAGTAGTAGAGAAATTTTTAATGATGTACATTGTTGAGAGTGGACTTTAAGCGAACAAGAAATATCAGATATGATTATTAACACATTTATTAGAGAAATGCAAAATAAAGTCTCAGATGTTATTTTTCCCGTTACAGCAGTTTAAAAGTGATTGATTTTAGGTATGTGAAGTAGCATTAATCTCATTATTTACTAGAATTCTTTCTTTTAATGTTGGTCCACTCTTCAGTAGAGTTAGGACCACTCCTCAGTTTCTTAGTAATTGGCGATAACGGGCTGAAATCGATACATAGAATTTATCATATCTTTTTTACACTCATATGAAGAAATGTGTTTTTCACGCAGCAGCAGTGGCAGAGTTAACTTTCCTTTAGACAGTGCAGTTCTGGGTAACAGCCCATTCTGCTAAAAAGTTCATCACCAGTTCATGAAGTAGCTCTGCTTCAGCTTCAAGCATTGAAAAGAGCAAAGAAACCACAAGAGCAACCATGAGGTCTGACGTGAAAGACAAAATTAGTGTTGTCATGCATTTTTTTTAAATTGTGTTGAATGTTGGGGATTTAGTTGTGTGGTGCATGAAATTGCTCTTTAGACTGAAACCTTAATCAATATTGCAGCACCTTTTTCTCACTCATCTGTTTCAGTGTGACTGGTTTTGTAGTAACACCACACCTGTACCTACATAAACTGGAGAAAATAATGGTGCTCTCTGGTGAAACTGGTCATATGTTGGTCAAAAATGCTTTCAGACTTTGTTGAAAGCTCAGTGTGGTTTGGTGGTTTTTGCTATCAAAACGTATTGAGACAAATAGAATTACTTTTGAGCATCATGAAGCGATGGACGGTGGGTTTGTGAACATTTACCTGACTAACATAATAGAAACTGTCAGGGATCAGCTGGCCAAGCATAGTCAGAGACCCACTATTTCCAAAAATGTGTACCTGTCTAGCTAGCTAACTTCTGCCATCTTGCCTTTAGATAGAAGGCGAACATTAACACTTTTAAATTATTAGAAATTTAAATGATTTGATCTAACTGTTGTTATTACTGTTGTATTGCTCAGGCATGTACTATAGAGTGAAGCCTTCACAACACAGCTAGACTGACTGTATGGTGTCTAGAGGTACAAGAAAAAATTTTAATATTGAATATCGAGATATTTTGTTTGGTGATACTGTATCTATTCTCAAAAACACAGTATCAATACACAGATTCCTGGCAGACAGTGAATCATTGTGTGTTGACCACTAGATGGCAGTGTTGTCAGCTCCCCTCCAACATTAACAAGCAGCACAAGGGCGAAATGCTATTGTAAGCATTGACAAACTTGTTCATATAGTGGTGTGTTTTAATAGTAGGATTTGAAAAATCGCAATATATCACTAGATATATTGAATCGTGACCGCTGTATCACAAAATGTATTGTATCGCCAGGTTCTTGCCAATACACAGCCCTAATGGTGTGTAGTGTACTTTTGGATATAGTGAGGGTTTCTGTAAGATTCAGGTTGTTTTGGGTGACAGGTGTGTACAGTAGATTACTAAACTGCTTCTCCAGAGTGTCTGTGTTGGTGTTTTCTAGTTCTCTTCTGACCACAGACCTCCAACCAGGCGGACTCCCAGAACAGCTAGTGAGATCACACAGTGTGTAGCGGTGTGCAGCAGACGGGGTGGGGTGTGGGTGATGTTTTGCTTTAACACTGCTGGGAAATGTAAATCAAGCATTATTTAGACTGAGATGATTTTGTGAGCTGCAGAGTCTTCTGCCCTTGAAGTTGAAACCAAACACCAAACTAAATACTTCATCCCTTTATTAGGCATTAAAGAGACACGAAGACAAACAAAAGAAACGTTTCCCATGAAGCTGCATGAAGCCTTCACTGTTGTTCTGGGGCTGTGTTTGCTCAGGTGTGGACATTCTGCTTCTGGCCTGCTGTTATTCAGCCAGGCTGGTGGGTGAAGGTCTGAGTGGCGCCCATCTGAGCAAAGATGAGAGAAAATAAGACACAGAGCTGCTCACCATGTTGACACCCATTTCCCCCACAGTAAGGGTTTTAGTAGGTAAATCATGGAGAGCAGGGGTTTTTAATTAGAGTTCAGTAAGGTCCAGTTAGAGGAAATCTCGGGACCAGCATCATTTCTATATTAAGTTCTGATTCAGTGGTGTATCCTGTTTACTGAAGTAACCTAATATCAGCATCTTATACCATCAGCTACAGAAACACCAACACATCACACATACCGTTCAGTATATTTCAGTATATTTACTGTTTAAATGCTGAACTGAATGGATTGTTTATAAAACTTCAAATAAGTGTGCATTGTAATCAGCTTATTTATAGAAGAAGTAAAAACTCTTTAGAGCATGGCCTTTCTCCGACTCGCTTTATTCTCCGACTCGCTTTATTCTCTGACTCGCTTTATTCTCCGACTCGCTTTATTCTCTGACTCGCTTTATTCTCCGACTCGCTTTATTCTCTGACTCGCTTTATTCTCCGACTCGCTTTATTCTCTGACTCGCTTTATTCTCTGACTCGCTTTATTCTCTGACTCGCTTTATTCTCCGTTGTACTTTATTCTCTGACTCGCTTTATTCTCTGACTCGCTTTATTCTCCGTTGTGCTTTATTCTCTGACTCGCTTTATTCTCCGTTGTACTTTATTCTCCGACTCGCTTTATTCTCCATTGTACTTTATTCTCTGACTCGCTTTATTCTCCGACTCGCTTTATTCTCCGTTGTACTTTATTCTCTGACTCGCTTTATTCTCTGACTCGCTTTATTCTCCGACTCGCTTTATTCTCCGTTGTACTTTATTCTCTGACTCGCTTTATTCTCTGACTCGCTTTATTCTCCGTTGTACTTTATTCTCTGACTCGCTTTATTCTCTGACTCGCTTTATTCTCCGTTGTACTTTATTCTCTGACTCGCTTTATTCTCTGACTCGCTTTATTCTCCGTTGTACTTTATTCTCTGACTCGCTTTATTCTCTGACTCGCTTTATTCTCTGACTCGCTTTAGTCTCCGACTCGCTTTATTCTCCGTTGTACTTTATTCTCCGACTCGCTTTATTCTCCGACTCGCTTTATTCTCCGTTGTACTTTAGTCTCCGACTCGCTTTATTCTCCGTTGTACTTTATTCTCTGACTCGCTTTATTCTCCGACTCGCTTTATTCTCCGTTGTGCTTTATTCTCTGACTCGCTTTATTCTCCGTTGTACTTTATTCTCTGACTCGCTTTATTCTATGACTCGCTTTATTCTCCGTTGTACTTTATTCTCTGACTCGCTTTATTCTCTGACTCGCTTTATTCTCCGTTGTACTTTATTCTCTGACTCGCTTTATTCTCTGACTCGCTTTATTCTCTGACTCGCTTTAGTCTCCGACTCGCTTTATTCTCCGTTGTACTTTATTCTCTGACTCGCTTTATTCTCCGACTCGCTTTATTCTCCGTTGTACTTTAGTCTCTGACTCGCTTTATTCTCCGTTGTACTTTATTCTCTGACTCGCTTTATTCTCTGACTCGCTTTATTCTCCGTTGTACTTTATTCTCTGACTCGCTTTATTCTCCGACTCGCTTTATTCTCCGTTGTACTTTATTCTCTGACTCGCTTTATTCTCCGACTCGCTTTATTCTCCGTTGTACTTTAGTCTCCGACTCGCTTTATTCTCCGTTGTACTTTATTCTCTGACTCGCTTTATTCTCTGACTCGCTTTATTCTCCGTTGTACTTTATTCTCTGACTCGCTTTATTCTCTGACTCGCTTTATTCTCCGTTGTATTTTATTCTCTGACTCGCTTTATTCTCCGATATGCTTTATTCTCTGACTCGCTTTAGTCTCCGACTCGCTTTATTCTCCGTTGTACTTTATTCTCTGACTCGCTTTATTCTCTGACTCGCTTTATTCTCTGACTCGCTTTAGTCTCCGACTCGCTTTATTCTCCGTTGTACTTTATTCTCTGACTCGCTTTATTCTCCGACTCGCTTTATTCTCCGTTGTACTTTAGTCTCCGACTCGCTTTATTCTCCGTTGTACTTTATTCTCTGACTCGCTTTATTCTCTGACTCGCTTTATTCTCCGTTGTACTTTATTCTCTGACTCGCTTTATTCTCTGACTCGCTTTATTCTCCGTTGTATTTTATTCTCTGACTCGCTTTATTCTCCGATATGCTTTATTCTCTGACTCGCTTTATTCTCCGATATGCTTTATTCTCTGACTCGCTTTATTCTCCGATATGCTTTATTCTCTGACTCGCTTTATTCTCCGATATGCTTTATTCTCTGACTCGCTTTATTCTCAGATATGCTTTATTCTCTGACTCGCTTTATTCTACTATATGCTTAATTCTCTGACTCGCTTTATTCTCCGACTCGCTTTATTCTCCTATATGCTTTATTCTCTGACTCGCTTTATTCTCTGACTCTCTTTATTCTCTGACTCGCTTTATTCTACTATATGCTTTATTCTCTGACTCGCTTTATTCTCCGATATGCTTTATTCTCTGACTCGCTTTATTCTCCGTTGTACTTTATTCTCTGACTCGCTTTATTCTCCGATATGCTTTATTCTCTGACTCGCTTTATTCTCTGACTCCTTCTCTATAGTTTATTGGTTTGGGTTCTTGTTGAACAGTGTCTGGGTCCGGACCTGAACCGCAGCCCACCTATTAGTGACCTTAGTAATGTAGAGCGTCACTTCTCAAAGCATACTGAACTTAAGCAATGCTTGTAATTCTTATGAAGTCACCTGAAAGCATAGCCCACCAGTTAAACCTTTATTTATTGTATTGGTAGAGGCTTAAAATTTGTGAGCAAATCCTTTTTTTATTCTTCTCTTGCATTATTTAATTAATTAGTTTAATTTCTAGTTAATTACAAGTTCGTTATCATTCAGGAAATATTGCAGATTGGGTTTTGGTTTCCAAACTGAAGTTTAAAACCACTTTTTAAACGATACACAGAAAATACAGATCTTAATGACTGTTAATGATCTGACGGACCACCAAAACTGTTACTGTCAGATAAACCAGAGGGCCCCAACCCTGATACTGGAGAACTGTCGTCCTGCAAAGGCTAGTTCCAACCCATAATCTCAGTTATTGAGAAATCAGAGATTGTCTGGATCAAAAGCATTAGTGTTGTTTAAACAGAGGCAGCAAGTTAGACCTAGGTTGGAGTTGAATCAGTAGAAGGGCTGGTGGTCACTGCTATAAATCTTGACTCAGATTTAAAAAACATCCACAGGTGTTTCTGTCCTTCATCCTTTAACTTTGAGAGGACACCTCGATGCTGTGGGTCTATAAGTATGTGTAGCCTTGTAGCTCTCAGAACAATTAACTGACCACCCCAGAGTCCAGACCTCAACATCACTGAATGAGGTCTGGATTGTTGTGATAGATGTTCAGGCAGGTATTCATATAAACTTGATTAATAATTATTACAGCATTATAATTGATAGTGACACTGTTCTGGCAAATGTAGCTAGTAGAAATGGTCTGGATGATTAGAGTTCATATCACCCTCCCCTAGATTCTCCTCAAATAGAAGCCCTGGCAGCAGGCGGGGAATTTCAAGTGCCCTCTCGCTGCCCATCGAAATCCAGCTCTGTGGAAAAACACATTAAAAGAAAGGGAGTCGAAACCACACTCATAAAAAACAAACCCCTCCAGAGCTCAGCTCTCCAGGACAAGATGTTACTGGCTTTCAGACAAGACAAAGCTCGGGACAATGTATTTGATTCAGTAAGTCGTAACGTCTCCTCTTTTGGGCATGCGGTGGTGTTGAGCGTTGGACTGCTTCATCAGTTTGGCCCTACTGTGGAAATCTCTTTCTCGCTGGGATAACAAGACCACAGCAGGATGTGTGCTAATCTGAGCACATGAAACTTCTCAAAGAGCACTTTGTTGTGAGTACGGATGCAAACTGACGAGGGTGGAAAAATCCCTGGTTGAATGAAGGGGAGAACCTTTTGTCATGCTGTAAAAAAATAAATAAAAATGAAGCAATGTCTGAATGAGTGACCGTTACAGCTCTAGATGAAACACGGCTGGTCAGTGATCTCTGAACTGAGCTGCGAGTTGAATAATTACAGTCTTCATGGCTCCATTAGGGTTTGCAGTTAATCATGGCACAAAGCCTGGATTCATCTGGTGTCAGTTAATGCACGAATGAATGAATTGATTTCATTCACATCTATTTTCATTACAGATGATTTCACTTCCAGGCTCCTTATGAAATGCTCTCTTTGCTCCAGACTTAGAATTAGTGTCTGTCTTTGTTTTTCCCTGAAAATGTCTCTCACATGGCTTTGCGTGTCCCCAACACTTTGGTATGAATGTACTGGTGGCATGTCAGTTCTGATTCTCGGTATAGGATCAGTACAATATCAGTATCATTATATTTAATGCAACCACATTTTATGATCTAGTCCAGAGGTCACTACTAAAAGGGTCTGGACCCACACGTTGTACAAGGTGGACCCAAACCAATAAACTATGGAGAAGGATTAAATTCTGGCAGTGTTTGTTTTAAGCGGTGGAACGTTTCTTGTCTTTATGGTATACAGGCTTTGCAGTACAGTAAACTGACAGACCAATCACCTGCATTGTAAGATCACCAAAGGTGCACACACACACACAGACGAGTTACAAAGGGAGAAGCAGCAGTCGGAGAATAAAGCGAGTCAGAATAACAGGCTATAAAAAAAAGAGAAATCTACAGGAAAACCGACTTTTCAGCCACGAGTGGAGCGAGACTTGCTCGCCTAGTTTTAGAGAATACTGCTGTGTAAAACCAAACAGGTCAGGATGTGAAACTGAATCAATGAGAAGACGCATGTTTTATTTTCTTTTTCTATAAATAAAAACTTTAAGATTTTTTTTAAAGTATTGTTTTTTTTCTAAATCTATTTTTTACTTTAAGTGAGAAAAAAACATTAATTTCAAGTTTTAAACAGTAAATATACTGAAATATACTGAACGGTATGCTGATGGTATAGGATGCTGATACTAGGCTACTTCAGTATACCTTTACCTTTACTTCAGTATACCTTTTTCAAAAGCATTCTGTTTTTTAATGTACTTTTTACTTTAAGTGAGGAAAAAATCATTTATTTGGAGCTTTATAAATAATTAATTCAGTTCAGCATTTAAACAGTAAATATACTGAATGGTATGTGTGATGTGTTGGTGTTTTAGTAGCTGATGGTATAGGATGCTGATACTAGGCTACTTCAGTATACCTTTACCTTTACTTCAGTATACCTTTTTCAAAAGCATTCTGTTTTATAAATGTATTTTTACTGTGAGGAAAAATTATTTATTTAAAGTTTTATAAATAATTAATTCAGTTCAGCATTTAAACAGTAAATATACTGAAATATACTGAACGGTATGTGTGATGTGTTGGTGTTTCAGTAGCTGATGGTATAAGATGCTGATACTAGACTACTTCAGTAAACAGGATACACCACTGAATCCTAACACACGTTAGAAATGATGATGGTCCGGACCTTGGCCTGAGGAGATCTCCTCTAACTGGACCTTACTGAACTCTAATTAAACACCCCTGCTCTAGACCCTGTAAAGAAGAGCTGATTGATTATTATCAGCAGTGTGTGATCAGTGTCTGTATCGGAAAAGAAGAAGTGGTAAAGTGTCCTCTCTGTTTGAATACTGTTTTGGGGAAGTCCCTCATTTTCATCATGTTAATAATCTCTTCTTCCTGTGTTTTATTAGGGTGCCGGCCAGGAAAAGCTTGGGATTTACATCAAGTCTGTTGTGAAGGGTGGAGCTGCAGACATGGTGAGTGTCTTATGGGTAACAGTATGTTTTTAGCATATGAGCACAAGCCATGACCTCATCTGCAGTGAGAGGCTGGTGGGTTTACGTCATGCTGAAGAACGTTCTAGCTGATCTGAACTGTTTTGATGGTGTGTGTTTGTTTGCATGTGTGTGTTCAGGATGGGCGTCTAGCTGCCGGGGACCAGTTGCTCAGTGTGGACGGCAGAAGTCTGGTTGGGCTTTCTCAGGAAAGGTAACCATGAGAGGATGACTAAAGTGGTCCTTTGAGTGGGCTTTCTGGTGTATTTTTGGATTGAAAGCTTAGGCTTGTAATATCCTGCAGCTCTGAGGGGGAACAAACAGAGAACTTGTCTGAAATCTTGACGTAGTCAGAGAAACCAGGCAAGAACAAAAGGATAATGCGTTGTAACTGTAATACAGTGTCTCTTTGCGAGCCCTCTGTGGTTTGACGTAATGCTCAGCAAATCTCTTTCCTGGATGAAACCTTTCCTTTACGTCAAGTGTGCGTAACCCCTGGGCTGCGCTCTACAAAGGCTTGTGTTTTTAAAGGCAAAAGAGTTGAAACGTGCTTGCTCATCTGTAAAAGCTAGTTTGATTCCATTGCGGGTGCAATTAGAAGTGAGCAAGCTGGTTTTTAAATTCAGGATTCTTATTGGATTAAAAGCATATGGGATTTTATGACTTTTTGAACTGAGAATGTGCAGGATTTTGACATTACGAGTCATTCCAAGCGTGGTTTTGTTGGTCGCTTTGAGGCATTTCTTCGATACGGCCAATGGTAAACCACGCGTTCGTCATTGCCAAGCGTACAGATTGCCACTATTGTGTAGCGAGCTTCGGCGGGATTGCACCAGTGAACTCAAAAGCATTGTTATTGAAACGTTTGGATTTGTTGTTCCATCGCTAAGATGTTTCCTTGTGTGCTGCAGGGCGGCGGAGTTGATGACTCGAACAGGCTCGGTGGTGACGCTTGAGGTGGCTAAGCAGGGGGCTATTTACCACGGCCTGGCCACGCTGCTCAATCAGCCCTCTCCCATGATGCCCCGCGGTAAGAGTGCTCCCCCAGGGAGGGTGATGTCCAGTCCTTGTTTGTGCATCTCTGCCAAACTCATAGGCCATGTTCTAGCTGGATTCAGTCAAGTGACAAAGGATTCATGCATTTGATTCATTATGAATCTGCAGCATCAGTAGCTGTTTTTTATATTTTTTTTATATGTGCTGTCCGTTGTATAACTATGTGATGTAAATTATCATTGCTCTCAGTCCAGACAAATCTGTGTTAAATTAGAGAAAATTACAGAGTGCATGAATCAGCCTGGTTTACCTCCTATGGTGAAACGAATCCAGCTTGATAAATATCCAATAAGAGTGAATTGGGATCTATTAAGAATTTCTCATATAGAAGACTTCTGAGCAGTTTGCTTCACGCTTGTCTTCTTTTTGCTCTAACCAGCTGCTGACCGGGGACGCGGGGACAAGGGCAAGGCCAGACCCAAGAGTGAGGGCTTTGAGCTCTACAACAACTCTGTTCAGAACGGATCTCCAGAAAGCCCCCAGGGGAACTGGGACACTTACCCTGAACCAAAGAGGGAGGATAGGCTGCTGAAGAACAGGGTGGACCACCGCTCCAGCCCCAACGTGGCCAGTGAGTGTTTCTATAAGATAGATAGTAGGGGTGGGCGATATGGCCCTACAGTAATATCACAATATTTCATGGTATTTTTGTGATAACGATACTCTTGGTGATATGACAAAACATTGAATTAAAAAAATATATATATTTCAAGAATACACTACTGCAACAAAATGAAAAATTAATTTTATTATTGCATACGATATGATATGGCACACACACTAACTGAGATATTAGAAAATACAAGAATTTTTATCAGATTGTAACAGAAGTTAATGATCCAGAATGTCACGATACTAAATAATACACTCCAAATATCTCCATATATCCAGGACTGAAGTAAAATGAATGATACTGGACAGATAAAATCTGTCTCTAGTAGATATATAATGGAAAATGAGAAAAGTGTGAATTTTTCTTTTTCTAAAATCAGTAAAAAGTAGTAGCCTGATGTGATAATTAGTGATGGGTGATATGGTACGATATTTCAGAGTATAATATCGTTCACGATATTCAAAAATGTTGCCGATATTATTGTGCACAATACAATATGGCACACCACTAATAGATAGATACTTTCTTCAAGATCTCCGCATTTAACCCATGTGTGCAGTGAAACACTCACCTATCATCACTGTCCAATGAAAAACATGCATCCCCATTATTTTATTTTATTTTATTTTATTTTATTTTATTAGTTTTCTACATCATTTGAGCATGCCAATGGTCCATTGGCTTGCATTAAAAGTAAAGTATGTTTTTGGTCCCTCCTGTAAAGTTGCAACTTTGGATATACTTGATTTTCATTGGACAGCGACGATATACACATGCACATACACCAGTGAACAGGCACAGTAGGGGGCAGTGAGCACACTTGCCCGGAGCAGTGGGCAGCCCTACCACAGTCAGGGGTTAGGTGCCTTGCTCAAGGGTACTTCAATCGCGTCCTGTCGGTTCATTGGATCGAACCGGCAACCTTCTGGTCACAAGTGGTAAATGTGTTGGGGTCGGGGATAACATATATGGTTCATAGTGTTGTTTTTAATAATATTTCTTAAATATGCTAGTGACATGTATGAAGATTAAAATATCTCTGCCGGTGTGCTCACTCCTGGGGTAAAACTGTACTGATGTTATGAGTGATTTGTATTCTCTTCACAAAGATCAAGCCCAGAGTCCAGGAGGGAAGCCTGTGTATCCTGGAGCACCAGGAAAGATCACTTCCGTCTCCACTGGCAACCTATGCCCTGATGTAAGTCAATGTCTTAAACATCTCGGAAAGGATGTGCCACAACAAACAGTCTGAGCTCACTCTCTCTTCACTACATTAGACTTTGATTTGTGTAGTTTATAGGCCCTTGTAGTGGAGTGAACAAACATCACTGCAGTGTTGTTACAGATGTTCAACTCATGATGTTTTCAGATCCCGCGCCTGTATCATCTTCTGTTTTTAATCAAGGTCTCAGAGAGTTGAGAACCCGAAACATTTGCACACGTGCCTCTGTCTCTGAAGTCACATTATTCTTGCTCGAGGCCGAAGTAATTGAAACCTGCCTTATCTACTCACTGTTGTAACTGTAATTAATTCTAATCATGTAGCTCACCACGGTTTCTGATGAGCTAATCAGCTCCAGTTCTGCGTTCCTCCACTTGCACAAGTCCTGTCAACAAACGCACTGCTTTCTGTGACCACAGCGGCAGTCTGACTGATGCAGCCATCAGTAACACATTATGGAGTGTTTTGTTTTCATTTTATAAACTCATAAACGGAGCTCTCGAGTTTGGAAATGCATCATCAAAGCACGGATTGTCGTCAGCCGTTAATCTCCTGCTTCGTCTAACAGGAGGAGCCGTCCCCACCCCGTCCAGAGGCATACCCAATCCCCACCCAGACGTACCCTAGGGAGTACTTCACCTTCCCTGCCTCTAAATCTCAGGACAGAATGGGCCCCGGACAAGGCCAACCGTGGCCGAGCAACGAGCCCGAGCAGCTTCCTCCTATGGATGACCATCACCACAACAGCATGGCTGTGCAGGTGAGTGCCTTTTATGTATTCATAGGCTTTAATGTCTCTTGATCAACAGGTACAGCAGTGTAATATATAGTTGTCAGCTTTAGTCCCATTTTGTTCTGTTCCACTTCCAAACGCACCTCAGACAGGTCGTCATGGGCTCTGTAATGCTGATAACTTGGCTCAGGTGAGGACACTGTAATGTGTATGGGTGTGCAACCCATTGTATGGGTGTGCAACCCATTGGCTACTGAACATTCTGAAGGTAGGCCAGGGCCAGACCTGTCCGGGATACCAACCCTGCATGTCAATTAAAATTAGCATAAATTAAAGGTTGGGATGTAAACAAGGCCATTTAGAATGGTTTGATGTAAAATGGTTAATCGTAGAAAAACTTAGCTACTTGGATTTCTTTACAGTGGTCCTCATAAGAACCAGGCTTAGCAGTCACTCGAAGAAAGTTGTGTGATTTGCCATGTAAAACGACCAGTGAAACTCAAAGGGTCTTTCATAGTTCTAGGTAGGGATGCACCGATACCGCTTTTTCCTTACCGATACCAGCTTTTCAGGTATCTGCCGATACAGAGTACCGATACCGATGTCAACTCTGACTTAAATGCTCGATATATGGCTATAAAACCTGATATTTATAGTTTTCCACTTTTTGTATGTTGTATTTTTTTATGTATTATCCTGTATAAGATATAATAACCTTTTAAAAAAAAACCATTTACTGGTTGAGTAACTGCACATTAAGAAGTTTCAGAGCTATGAAAACATTTTTTGCCACAATGCAGAAACACATGCAGCCATTTAGTCAATAATCTTCATGATATCGGCGCTCTCTATTGCTGATACCGATACTGTGTGTAAGTGCCAGTATCGGCGTCGATACTGATACGGTATCGGTATCTGTGCAACACTAGTTCTAGGTCTTATGTGTTGTTGTTAAAGGTGAAATAGTGAGTAAGACTGGAAAATAGTTAACTTGCTTTACAACACCCTGCATGTACTTTACATGCAGGGTGTTGTAAAAAAATATTTGGAAAAAAATATATATATATATTTGGAAAAAAAAATATATATATATATTTTATATATATATTATATATATATATATATATTTTTTTTTTGGGCTGGAATGCTAATTTTAAAGGTCGATCTCAGGTTTATGTGAATCGATATGGGATTATTTAAATAAGGAAACAATTTTAATCGAAAAATCTATTTTTTAAACACAGTTATAATATATATATATATAATTATATGCCATAACATATAGTGTTAAGTAGTTTTAGAGTCATTCAACAGATGCCTAGTTCCTATAGTTATGACCCAGTAACACCTTAACCCTAGAAAAGGAGGCAAAAATTTACCCGCAAGCTACGCAGTGTCTGATTTCTGGTGTTGTACACTCTCCTATCGGAAACCACTATATATAATGTTTCACAGCTAGCACCTCCCTGTAGTTCCAGCCTGAAATATGAGTCTCTGTCCCTACACAGTGGCTTTGTAACACTATCACAGTCAACTCTGCAAGTGTCTCTAGATACAAATCAGAGTTTAATGTCAGAAATTACAGTCAAACTAGTTTTAATTGTTTCTTTGTGTTGTTTTGCACAGGTATGTATGATTATGTGTAACACGAGTGCGTCTGTGTTTTTGTGTTTCGTGCCAGCGGGGTGTACGCTCTCAGGAGGAGCTGTGTGACACTCCAGTTGGTTACCCAGCCGACCGCCTGCCCGAACGGCTTCGGCAAGAGGACCTCCGGCTCTTGCAGCAGCAGCGCGAGGCTGAGTATCAGCGGGATCGCGCGGCTGGAGACCACTGGAACCACCAGGTGTCTTCCTCGGTTGAGTCGAGCACCTCCAGCCAGGAGCACCTTAACTTCACCTCCTCCTCTGCCAAGCCCCAGAGCAACCACAAGAGTGGTGCCGGCCGTTGGAAGACTCCCTTAGGGCCCCACTCGGGCCCTGTCGGTGTGTCTCAGCCATCGCGCACAGACCTGCCCCCTCCCCCTCCGCCGCCTCCCCCAGCACACTACGACTACGAGCCTCAGGCTGACCTGCCCTTGCCACCTCCGCCTTCCATGTCTCAGCAGGCCATGGCTGACCGCAAGAAGCGCGAGGAGCAGCAGCGCTGGTATGAGAAGGAGAAGGCAAGGCTGGAGGAAGAGAGAGAGAGGAAGAGGAGGGAACAGGAGAGGAAGCTAGGGCAGATCCGTAACCCCATGGTCCCACCCCCCGCCCTCCATAACAACCAGCACGGCCCCACCCTGCCTCCCGCACCCCAGCACCAGCAGATGCCTCCTCCTCAGCCGCCGGTGACCATGCAGCTCCCGCAGCCCTACATGCCCCAGCCCCAGCAGCCACCCCAGACCCAGCCGCCCAGGCCAGAGAAGCTGTCCACCCTGCCCCGCGCCCCTCCTCCCCCTGCGCAGCCCCAGGACACGGTGATCCGGGACTTACAGCCTCAACAGCAGCCACGTACCATCGAGCGGCGCGACCTGCAGTACATCACCATCAGCAAGGAGGAGCTGTCGGCCAGTGACAGCCTCTCCCCGGACCCCTGGAAGAGGGACGCCCGAGAAAAGCTGGAAAAGCAGCAACAGATGCACATCGTGGACCTGCTGGACAAGGAGATCCAGGAGCTGCAGGCCAAGACGGAGCGCACGGCAGAGGAGAGCGACCGCCTGCGCAAGCTCATGCTGGAGTGGCAGTTCCAGAAGAGGCTGCAGGAGTCCAAGCAGAGCGAGGAAGACGAGGAGGAGGAAGACGACGAGGACGTGGACACCATGCTGATCATGCAGAGGCTGGAGGCCGAGAAGAGAGCACGGGTGAGCCACAGAAATGTAGACATGCATCTCCTAGAGTCTGAGGTTTGATTCTTTAGTGTAGCAGCTGTGAGCCTGATGGAGGCCTATGCCCACAAAACATGGACAAAATCCATACGGACATTCACAGTCAGGTGTTTCAGCAGCTCTGCTTTAGATGGCTTAATATCTGAACATTGCTTTGGGACCAGTAGGTCAGCACTACCTGACCTACTGGTCTCAAAGCAATGTTCAGATATTAAGCCATCTAAAGCAGAGCTGCTGAAACACCTGACTGTGAATGTCCGTATGGATTTTGTCCATGTTTATAGATAACCATATATGTCAGTGTGAGCTCACATAAACAAGTCTGTATGAGATTACTTATCAACTCAACGTAGTTTGAGGCAGGACCTTTTTTTAAGTATGCAGTTTCCGCAACTCTAATTAGCATAAATTCGTTTTTTTTGCCATAGTTTTAATACTGCATGTATTAACAATGGGATAAATATGCTATCAAGACGCAAGAAACCTAATGTAAAAACGATACAGCATGTTGTGCTAGATACTTTATAACTAGGTAGTTGATATTTGCTGATTCAGCGTTTTGCTGTTTGAAAATGCTTATACCAGCAGGTATCTTTTTTTTTTAATCCTGACATGAATTTCTCCTTTTATGTCTGTGTAACATAGCACCTAATTCAATCCAGGCCAGTGCAAGCAGCAGGGAACAGTGGAAGTCAGGTCATCTCAACTAGGAAACAATCCCTAGAATTCTTCTGTCGGAGCTTTGCATTCCACTGATAGAATGAATGTTTTGCAATGTGCACCTGCAACATGCTTATGTCATTGCTTTGCCATGCTGAGCTGCTGATACCTGCTGCACTAGTGACGGGGAGGGGCAGGGCTTCAGGATGCCAAGCACCGACCTCGGCGCCAGTGCTTGATCCATCTCAACCTACCACGTCCAAGTCAGCGCATCTCATGAAGTTTTGGGTCTGATGTTATTGTTGACTCCTTTGGGATCATTTGGATATATGTTCGCCGTTACTGGAACCATACAGAATCTATCGGCTACACTAATCAAGCATATCATTCACCCTTGACTTGCTAAATTACACAAACGTTGCCAGTTGTTAAGGCTTAACGGATGAGTGTAAATTGTCACGTTCCAGTTTCCGATGTTCGTTTTAAAGAGCTTTAGATTGTAGTCATTCAGAATATTGGTTGAGAGGGTTATCTGTGGTTCAAATGGAGAAAAACAGCAGTAGCTTTAGTTAAGCATTACTGACTGATATGATTCATCTATCATATCTGAAGTGTCTCATATCTCGGTTGCCAGATTTCTTCATCTCAGATGAGGTGCTTGAAACAATGAAGGGGAATTCCAACCAATTTTGCAAAATTGTATGAAAACTAAATGTTTAAGAAGGCAGTCGTCCAGAGTGGGTAGATATGAAACGTTCTGTTCTAGAGAAACATACCACATCTGTTTTTTTTCACAGTGGTGGTGGTGATGGAGAGTACCTGAGGAGATTAAACACTCCCTCATGGAGTACATGCAGTGTGTTCCAAGGCAAATATTCCCAGAACACATTTTTCAGATTTTCACTATTTTACCATCAATAAGCGATAGATGTACACAAAACACGAGACGTGTGTAAATAAATGACCATACTTGTATTAGACATCACAACCCCTGCTTCCCATCAGCACCACTGTGAAACCATACAGAGTACTTTCTCTACAATGAACCACTTCCCCACTCTACCACTCTTAATGAAGCCTCTGTGGAATTCCATTTAAAAGTATTGATAAAGAGGTAGAGTGCTAGCCTTCAGTCAGGGGTGACTGATCTCTTGAAAGCTGGTCCACAGGTGTCCAGTGAGCTTGTAAATTTGACCTGCTGCATAAATTCATTAAGCGCAGCTATCAGAAACATTTCCCTACTGTATCTGCCGACATGCAAGAAAGCTCTCCGCGGAGCAGCTGCATGCTTCCTACCGTGAGGCTACTGTAGCCGACAGCGGGAACCTACCTTTTGCCTTTTATAGAGTTGAGAAGCTGGCAGGCCGCTCGCTGGGAGTGGAGGGTCAGCTCCCGTGCTTGTTTGAAGGGAAAATATTGCCTGGGCTGAGCGGGGGGTTGTGGAATTATGGGGAAATTCCTCGCCGGCTCTCCTGCGAGCCAGCCTTTCTCTAGTTCCATGCATGTGTTTGCGGAGGGGAAGTGGGCCGCTGGCGCTAATCAGTCCCATACTGCCCAGGAATGCTGCTGGCAGCGCATCACTGCGTCCCAGCCCACCGCGCCAGCGTTTTCACTTTTATCTCCCCCCGCCAACTCCCTTCCTTTTTTAATTTCTTCTTTCTTTCTTTTTTGGGTCTCTCTCTCTCCCTCTCCCTCCTCTACTTCTCCTTCTCTGCTGTTCTTGATGGTTTCTTTTTTCCCCCTCGCAGCAGACTGCTGTCCCAGCAATCTCTGTTCTAGACTTGGTACGTTCTTTATGCTGTTTATGCTCTCTTCCTGTTTTTTCGACTCCACCTGTGTCTCCTCTTGCTCATTCTTTCCCCCTCATCTGGTCGCGGGGAACTCCATCCTGGGATGTGCCTTGTTGTCGTTCCCTTCCTTCACTCCAAAACGTCTGCTTTGGAACAATGGCTCAGAATGAACTGACCATGACTGCTGAGCTACTAGGGGTCAAGACAGTAGTCTAAAATATAAGGGAGCGTCGCATTCAGCCTAACCCGGCGTACGCGGTGACAGCTGTTTACACATGAATCCGTTTGGCCAGAAACACCTACCGTATGGGTGCACCGTGTAGATTCAGTTACAGACTGTGGCCCATGCTTTGCTGCCCAGTTCACTAGCCCATCCATCATTGGCAAGAGACTGCCACAGGACCACTGCTGACTTAATGCTGCTTGGGTGCGTGCCCGTTCTCAACACAGAAATACCACCAGCATGATGGGTAAGTCCTGGGTTGAGAAGGGTCAGCGGACAAAACATATAAAGGCCAGCATTGATCCTGTGGTCAGAAACCTGTGGCCCCAGACGAGATGAGCTGTAGTCTCTAACTTCACACCTCCTCGGTGTACAACAAGGTAGCTGTGTCTCAAAAAAAGAGTGCAATCTAATTGTTAACCTCTCCTTAAATCCAGCTTCCAGTTCTTTTACTTCAGAAATTAGATTCAGAGTCCGAAATTTGAAGACCGCTGTGCTAAATTGTGGCTGGGAGCTGAGCTGTGCTCGGAACTAGATGTCCTGCAGAAAGCTCTGTGGTTTCCGAAGCCGTCGTTTCCGTGTGGTGAAAGTAAGAAGGGACGGCCGGTTTCCGTGCATGTTCTTCTGACCTCCTCTCAGTCCGCTGCAAGGCCCCTGGCTGCATGCTCAGGCCTCCGAGGTCAGCTGCTCTGTCCTACTCCGCTCATCACCATCAGGCTGTATGTCCATGCTGCTGTGCTCCATTGCCTTTCATCCTCTGTGCTGTGCTCTCTTCCCTTCAGTTTCCTTCATATCAGGATGCAGCTGTACTGCGTGATGTCCGTGTCTGTTACAACTGTGGGGGGAAAAGTTTTTTCTTTATTTTATTGTTTTTTGGTGTTATTTTTTTTTGGTCGTGTGTTTGTATTGTCGTGATGGAGCCTCCAAGCTCCTCTTTTCAGGTTTGGTCGCATGCCGTTGTGTTCATTTGCATGAGAGGCTGTTGCCTGTGTGCCTGGATGCAGTGCACAGTGCTGTGCCACAGGGTCCAAGTAGTTTCTTAGATCACGGAATCCTTCTTCACAATACCAGTGGTGCTATAGAGTCATCAGATCACATTAAACTAGTCAGTCAAAGCCAAGCATTGTGCAGACACAGGGTTTGGCATGGGTCTCGGACCGCCAAAGGCTTTTCCCATCCATACCAAACCACAGTAACTGTATGTTATTGTTAACAGTCTAGTCAAATAAGGTATACGTGCCTATCGAGGTTTTTATGTTGAAGACGGAGACTTGTATGCCTGTTTAATAAGGATGTTGCTAAAAATCTTAAGGCAGGAGCCAAAATAGTTTACGACCAAGGGTTGGCGATAGAGCAAAAATGTGAAATCTAGACATTTGAAGGTACTTTGAGAATACACAGTATGCAGAATGCAAGTCTGAGGTCTGGAACTTGAAATGAATGTTATGTAACTACTGTATGCTGGTTGTTGTTGTTTACAAGCTAAGATTTAGATGTACTGATACTTTACAGCCCTACTAGTACAAAGTCTCAAGTCTCAGTGTATATTTTTGCCATATTGCCAACCCATATGACAACAGTAGCGAATAGCTGCAGCCATTTCAATGCAAATAAACCACAATCTGGATAATCCCAGTAATAATGATTCATTTTAACAGATGTAGTGGATTTAGATGGAAATTAAACAACAGAGCAGCACCTGTTAAGAGAGAACAGTAAATTAAGAAGAAGAGCTATGGTTATAATACCCACCTCAAATTTAGACCCTCAGTCATTTCCTTTGGTGCAAGAAATTCTAATCACCCTGTAAATCTAATCATTTCAAGTGCGTCTAATGCGATAAGCTTGGTTACTATAATAACAATACAAGACAGCACATCTAGCCCTGCTACCAACATAGAGCTGGAGGCAGCACTTCACGCTGGGTTTCTCATGCTTATGCTGTGTGTGCACCTCCTCAGCTGCAGGACGAGGAGCGGCGGCGAAAGCAGCAGCTGGAGGAGATCCGTAAGCGCGAGGCAGAGGAACGGGCCAAGCAGGAGGAGGAGAAACGCTGGAGAGAAGAGGAGCGGGCCAGGCGAGAGGCCGAGGAGAAGGTACACCAGGCTGCTCGGCACGGGAGCAGTCAGCAGCAGCTGGCTACAGCCTACATCCATGCTCTCCAACATAATGCTAGATTATGTTGGTAATGAACGAGTGCATCTTGCTTGGAAGCATTTTAGAGTAGATGAAAGGCTTTTTCTCTCCCCATCGTGACGAAGTTCTTTTTGTAGTGGGAAGCTACGGACTTTCTCTTTAGGAACAGATGATAGCCTTTAAAATATCACTTAGTTCTGCTCCGCATGGGAGGTAGAGCTTCTCCTTCTTTTTAATTGTGTCGCTTGTATTCTGTCCAGGCCCTTGAAAGCATAAATGTTCATGTCATAATATTTGTACTTGTTAATATCTCTGGCCTGTAATTGAAGTTGATCTGCCAAACTAATTGTAGTTTACACCAGGGACCCCTACGCACCAGTCACTTTCATGTGGACAGAAGCTCAGGCGTTTGATATTTTCCCCAGACCAGAAGCGGTCCACCTTGTGTGTTTGTATTAACATTGACCTCTTTCAAGGTTTCAACTCCATGTGGACGATTCCACCAGAAGCTGTAAGTGTTTGTGACAGGAGATTCCCGCGAACGCCCGTTAACTCTGGGCTGCGGAGAGCTGACCATGTGCTGTATGAGTAAAATACGACCTCCTTAGTGAGCCAGTTTAAGCAGGTTTTGGTAGTTCAGCCAGGATTCAGGCATCTCAATGTGTTGCAAGCTCCGTCAGAGGTTAATATGAGTTTGTGTAGCGCCTGCGTGTTACATGTCCACAGTCTCAGTCGCTTATGAAATGTTTCACCGGGCCATTGAATTACCAGTGGTCTGACTTTTTACATCATTCATCTCAAGTGCTCAGTCAGAACATCGTCCTAGTGTGTGTGGCCATTCGGTCGTGTTTATTTTGTCTGTGCGTCATCTTCAGACCACTGGAAATTCAGAGCCCAGTTATGATATCCAATTGCATGTCTTCACAGTGCTCCCTCTCCTGTATTTGTGATGTATCCCCACCCCACCCACCAAAAAAAAAAAAAAAAAAAAGAAGCATGTGAATCACTTGTCAGGTTTTATACAGAGTCCAACGTTTGTTGGGAAGCCATTGTCATTCCATTCGACCTTTGTTTGGGTCCACAGTTGGAAATGTCCCACCAATGGTTTGTGGGGGCCATCCTAGCCCCCTCCCCTCCTCATTCTTTCATCAGTGACATCCCCACCACACACACTAACCCAGGGGATCCATGTACAGAGACCAGAGCAGCCTTTCCACTGCAAAACCACCAAATGCCAGCCAAACCCAGACTGACTTACACGTCATTTGCTCAAGTCTTCCCACACCAGTTAAAACCAGCCCTATTAGTGTGTGCACTCAGCAGTCTTTCTCAACTCTCTGGGGACTCCTAGTGGACCCAAAAGGAAATGTTCACTGGAGCCCTAAAGTAAACTGATATTTAAGTATCACCTCTAGATGCTAGTGATGAAATCCCTTCTCTCTGTAGATGAACCTAATAGAGTAGAAGCTGTAACATGTTGTCCAATAGATCTGCTTTCTAGAAATCTAGGCACGTTTTCAAGACCCAGCTGTAATGTTTCAGGTGGTAGAAAATCTCTAGCGTCCAGGTAGAGGAGCATGCAAAGACATGGACTGGTTAAACTGGTTAAATAGGTACCCATGAAAGATGTTTTCCATCAAGAGCTCAGTTCATAAACTAACTACAGTAGCACCTCAGCAGTAGCAGCTGTAGGAGTTCTGCAGGTATTAGGACCCCACCGCCAACCTGGTGGGCAGATACAGGAGCAGACAGAAGCTTGTCTAAAGCAGCTCTAACCGGCTCTCCCTCTATTCCCCCCCCTTCAGAGGAGACAGGAGGAGGAATACTACGCCCGCCTGGAGGCGGAGCGGCGCCGGCAGCACGAGGAGGCCGAGCGCAAGCTGCTGACGCCGGACGAGCCTGGTCTGTACAGACCTCCTCTGCCCCGGGACTACCAACCCCCCTCTCCCGCACCCACCCCCGCCACTAACAACAACAACAGCAGCAGCAGCAACCCTCCTCCGACCCCGCCTCAGAGAAACACCTCCTACCTCAAAACCCAGGTCGTCTCCCCCGACACCTTGTACACTGCCAAGTTTGTCTCGTACAATGACGACGAGGAGGAGGACGCAGGCTTAGCAGGTCAGGTTAAGCTCTCGGCCACCCGGAAGTCATACGGCGACCTCCTGGCCGCCCCAAAACCCCAGCCGCCTCCTCCAACCGCGCGCAAGCCCCGCCCGCTCTCAGACGGCATCTTTCTGTCCGGCTCATTCCAGCTGCCCCCGGCGGCCAATGCCAACAGTACCGCACCCAAGGCAGGGCAAGCCCCTCCCCCTCCCGCCAAACCCAGCTTCATTCCATCGGCCGCCCCGAAAGGTAGAGACGCCGAGGAGAGAGAGGAGGCCCCCCCCCGCCCGCCCCGCTCCTCCTCACTTTTTTTATTGGTTCATTTCCCGTTTGTTTTTGGGTTACTCTAGTGGTTTTTTGTTCGTTTTCCTGTTTCCATTTTCCAGCGAGAGACTATTCTCTCCGTTTTTCCTCCTCTCTCTGTATAAATTCCATAGAGCTTTTAGTTAAAGTCACCAGCGTGATTCGTCCTTTCTGGTTTCCCATTACTTTGTGTCGTCTTCCCTCCTTTTTTTTCAGTAGTTAATCAGATTTGTTTTGGTTTTCCGATCACCTGTCCAAATTTCTTCTGTTTTCCCTCCTCCTCCACCACCCCCCCCTCCCCCAAACCAATTCCTCTTCTCCTCCAATCATCCTGACGGTGTAAAAGCAATCGATTAGACCCCGTGATTCGCTGTGCGCTCCAAATTCAGCCCGAGTACTGTTGGTTTCGCCGGCCGTTCCATGTGTGTGTGGTTTGCTTTGGAGTAGGCTCAGGCCTCCGCAGACGCTCGCTCGTCCAGTATCGGCTCAGGGAACGAGACACTGGCTTCTTGTCACTGGCAAAGGGGAAAAGATCTGTCACATGAGGCACACAACTGTTGCGCATGGCTGTTTAAAGACGCATCTGATCTACAACTAGTTTAACGCATATTTGGTTGTACATCTGCTGTTGTTATCATGTTTTTCTTGGGCTTTCAGCACCCGTTAGCGGAAATGTTCATTATATAATCAATAGAACAATGACATATAAAAAATATATATAATAAAATATATTTACTTTAAAAAGCTGAGCATATTAACTGATATATAATTTATCTAGGCTCAATAAATCTGAATTCCACAAAGTTTTTATAGTCTGTTATACATAAACAGATGCTTTAAACAGCCGTGCACAAAAAAAAAGCCTGCAATGCAACCTGGTCTAACAAAAGGATGCCCAGTGTATCTGACCTTGCATGTAACCTGCACACAGCTGATCTAACCTTCAGTGGGGCCTGCTACGATCTGAGCTGCATTTGTCAGATTGAAGGATAAAATCACTAACCTTGCTTTCCCACCTCAGTATATAAAACGAATCCCGCTGGCAAACATCCCTTCCCGCTCAGACTGTTCCTGAGTCTAATCCGGCTGTGTATCCATCGCTGTTTTACTGCCTGCGCTTTGCTCTGCTCTGCTCTCCGTCTCCCATATCAGTCTATCCATTCTTCTTTGACTGCTGAAGCTTGGTTACATAGTACTGTAAAGAATACTCCAGCGTTTGTAAGTATTTGTAACATGCAGTCGATTAGCAAAGACAATAACAATAACTTTAACACAAGCAAATATTAAAACACTAAGTAGAAGCCAGTGGGCGGATGCTGTAGCTAGACTTGAGTTAAAGAATTAGCACTTTGTGTACTATATATTAGGTTATTTTTTCATATGTTTATTTATATATATATATATAAGATCTGTCAGCAAAGCACTGTCAGAAATTTCCTTGTAGTTACACAACAGAAAAAACAGACCTAATATATATGTAACTACAAGGAAATTACTGGCCATGCTTTGCTATAAATGCTGATGATTTATTAGAAAAAGGAAGATTGCTGGAGAGAGTACCTTCAAGAGTAGCTATAAATAATCAGGAGTTAACTTTAGCAACACTGCTGAGGCTTGGTCATTTAGTATTGTAAAGAATTCTCCAATTCTCCAGCATTTGTAATGTGCAGTCGATTACCAAAGTAAATAACTTTAACAATAAGTTTAACACATTACTTAATAAATCAAAACACTTTAAGTAGAAGCCAGTGGGCGGATGCTGACGCTTGACTTGAGTTAAAGCACTAGCCCCTTGACTTGTATTATATATTAGGTTATATATATATTTATTAATGTATTAGGAAAAGGAAGAATAAAAGTACTATTAGTTATCAGGAGTTTACTTTAGTGTATGTAGTGAAATGTAACCTGATTCTATATGGATTATGATTATATATGTTCCACAGTCACACAGCTCCAGTTCTCACTCTGGCCTGCTGTCCCTGCTCTGTTCTGCTCTGTCTGGCTGTCTCTTTTCTGTGTGTTTGTGTGTGTGTGTGTATTGCATCATCATAATCTGCTTCTGCACTCCTCCCTCCTTCACAAACTCCCCAACCCCCCACCCACTGAAGCTTCAGGTAACCTCTAGCCCCTGAAGCTCCTCATTACCTCCACTCCATGGAGGTCCATCTCTCTGCTGGTGAAGCAAAGACCACGGAGCTAAAGGGCTTTCTGGGCTGGAGAGCACATTTTCAGATGATTTCTATGAGCTGTCAGAAGGAAAACCTGTTATCCACAGGCTTTGAATACAAACTGAGTCACCATTGAATCTTATTTGTTTAGTATCAGATGATTCATAACGTATTTATGGATTTTATTTCTAATTTCTAGTTTTGTTACTGTGGTTTCTCAATTGGGTTGTAATAACTTGAGCAGCAGCTTACTGAAAATGTCCAGCCCAGTCGTAGCTCAGCTAGTCTCTTTGGTTCTCGAACATTTTTGTCCTTCGCCGGCAGATTTTCAGGCTTTTCGGTTCACGCGCGTCAATGTGTTTGTGTCTGCACCCCACCCCTCCCCCCCACCTCCCAGTTCATTTCATTATTCAAGAAATTCAAACATGCATTTGGATTGAGGTTGTGCTCAAACCACAACTGCTGAAAGGTTGAGTTTCCAGGTTGTAGAAGGAGAACCGCTCGGTTTCTCGCCCTGACAGACAGACAGACACACACGGACACGTGAGCCTACTAGACGATTCCTTCGGCAGGTCAGAGGTGGAGGTCACCGCAAAGGCCAGGGGTGTCGAATCTCATTTGCTGTGCACTTTACAAGTACTAGAGCAACAGAGCGAAGCTCAGAGGAACGCTAGTCGTGCCTAAATGAAGGCTCAGTCTTAGGCCCGGTTTTAGACCGAATAACATGATCAGTTGAGAAGCTTTTTGGTCCACCTTTAGGTCAGCACGTCCAGAAACCCACCACATGTACTGATGCAGTGAAAATGAGACACACACTGGCTGCTTGACCTCCACCTTAGCCTGCTGATCCACAGACCCTGCTTCAGGTGTGCTTTGGAATGCTTCGAGACTAACCCAACAAAGCTTTTCCTAGCTGTTCAGCTTACGGTCTGTGGTCAACGCAGCTTACTGGTTGAAATGTTATTAAAGTTGCTGGGTTTAACGTTAGTACTGTCTGCAGTAGGTTTGACAGTAGGGATGCACCTTTATGCTCTTTCAGTTTTATGTACACGCAGTTCTGCATGCAAAAGTTTGGACACTGGTGTGTTGATTTTATAAGTAAATGTGTATAAAATATAAAAGTTATAGAAATATAATGCATTTCTGTTGAGTTACCAGTGCAGTACATTTAAAAATATTGTATATATTATTAAAACAATAAGCCACGTTCATGTTGTGCCTAAGGAAACCCTTCCTCTTGATGGCCTTGGGTGGTTTATTGGTTTTCATACAATGGCCAACATCAAGTAATATAAAATACACAATTTTTTAGTAATAACATTCATAATAACAGTGTCATCTAAACACTGCTCTTACAATAAATCATCACATACTGGTTTTAAATATTGGTCAAATCCAAACACTGTTTGATGCTGACTCTTATTATTTTTTAAGCACTGTTCTGCTGATACGGACATGATCTGCAGTAATACAGAGTAGCAGAAAAGTTCTCTTTCCAGCCAAACCACATTCCCTTTTGAACCCAGCAGCTTTGTAACGCATTAAAGGATTGGAATTTCCATTCGCTTGAAATAAGAAGTCAAGTATTTGCTGTGAAATTCACTGTGTGCCTTCTATTTCTCGCCATCTGCCAAAACCAAAACAGGATTTAATTCATACACTGGAAACACAACAGCAGGAGTTGTAGGATCAGGAGAAGTTTACAAGGACCCGCGAGAGAAATGGACTAAAGGGTGAGTAGCTTTTCCAACCCGGATGGCACCGCGGCGGTTCGGAACGTTTTAAGCTGACGCACTTCATTTCAGGAGCATAACCTCAACCTCCTAGAAACACCACACACACACACACACACACACACACACACACACACACACACACACACAACGCTATTAAAGTACAATGTTATAAATTAAGCTGTGCTACATGGAATATGATATACATACAAGTCTTGTTTTGTTCTCATTTTGTATATATATTTTTCTTTTGTTTTTCCTCTGTTTTATTTCATTGTCATTGTTTCCTTTCTTTTCTTTCTTATTTTTGTTTTTAATTTATTTTTATTTTATTTATTTATTTTATTTTGTTTTTGCTTTTTATTTATTTCACTATTGATTGTTTTTATTCTTCCTTTCTCCAACTTATAACTGTGTATATAAGTATCTATTATTTGTAACGTCTATTATTTTCTATTTACTGTTATTATTTATTTATTTATTTTTACCCAAAAAAAAAATAATGAGCATCTTTCGTTTGTCTTGTTTCAGTGGTCAAGATCAGGAGAATTCCATCGGCGGAGCCCCCGAGAACCTCACGTTTAAAGAGCGCCAGAGACTGTTCTCGCAGGGAAAGGAAGTTTCAAACAAAGTAAAGGCCTCTCGGAAGCTGATGGAGCTGGAAAACGAACTGAACACGAAACAGTAGCCAGCAGCCTTAGCCGGACTGAACGCCAATCCCTGACCCAGCACTGGAGATAAAAACAAGAAGAAAAAAAAGAAAAAAAAAAACGGAGCTTCCCACTGATTTCCAAAATTCCTTATGATTTATACTGAATAACTGGACCAGTAAGTATAATTTAGAAGCGTTGCAATAAGAGTGACTCCCTCTAAAGTTTCAAAGATATATTATAATAAAGCACTGTACAAATGTTTTAATTATATTAATGATAAATTTGAAAATGACATATTTTTGTTTGTGAAACGTTGTTCCAACAAAATGATGCGTTCTCTTCACCTTTTTATTGTTCTTTTTTTTTTTTTAACTATCACTCAGCAACGTGGGACATTTTATGGTGGTGTTTTATGCTCTATCTGCAAACTTCCACATTTATTTACCTTCTGACTTACAAGTGCTGATTTAGAACAGGCCGATGTCCCACCCTCGCGTCTCCCGCTCGGCACATTTACAGGATGAAGCTGGTCACAGTAGGTTTGAGTTGTAGCTCTCGAGTGCGTGTCCACATTAACAGATTCCAAACCTAGAGCTGCTGGTTCGCTTACACGTTCACACACACACTGTCGGACTTTCATCACTTCTGTTGCGTATTCATTGGGCGGAGTTCACGGAGCTCCGTCAGCATGATTTTGCAAACGTCGGTCTTCCTCTGGCTTCAGAATCTTTATTTTGACTGTTGCCGATCGTGTCGTTCCAGGGGGACTTTCGGTTTTCTAATATTCAGAGTTTTCTATTTTCCCACTTTTAAGTTTTGTACTATTACTGAATGGATTGAACTGAACGGATGTTTGCGTAGTTGAGTGACACTGACCAGCTGATGTAGATATGACCTCTCTGATGGTAGCATACGTTAAAGAAGAAGTGATTTGAGAAAACGAGTTCAAAAGGAATTGAGACTTGGACGCCTTGCTTTTGCTTAGCAGGTATTTATTTGAACCTTGCAACACATTCTTTTCTATTTATGAAAGTCTGGAGCGTCTCTGTTGGAAAGTGATCGATGAAAAGAACATATACATCAGAGAATTATTTGTGTATCTTTTTTTGTTTTGTTTTGTTTTGACAGTACAGCCCTGATTGTTAATTTGAGTTTAGCTAGACTTCCCTCGACTACAGTATTGGAGATGATCTTTGCATTGAAGGTGTGGTTGTACATCTCCATTGACAGTCTAGACTTGCTGGTGTATGTGTAAATAATTTTTCAGACTACACAAACTTTGTAAATTTCAAACGACGCATAAGGCTACAGTGTCAATATCCTCTTTTTTCCTGCTTCAAAAATGTAAACGGACATGTATACACACAGTCATGTTTTCCATTTTAGGTTAAAGAAGAATTTATTTGATTCATTTTAATGGTTGTTACATGTTAGGCTTTTGTAAATCATAAATAAATGCAGATTTTACAAAAAACGACCTACAAGATGCATTTTTTTTTCTTATTGTAGAGAAGTGGAAGCTCTTGGTTATATAGTTGGTTTTAGAGTTGTAGGTTCTTTTGAAATTCCCTTCAAGACAGACTAAAAAATATATTAAAAAATAAAGATAAAAATATCTGCATAACTCAGTCATTAAGATGTAAAAACAAAAGCATAGTTCCCTGTAAAGTGGACTCCAAGAGCGATTCCTAACCATAGGCAGTGGAAAAACCTTCACTTCAAAGAAGGCTGCAGAAAACTTCAGTTCTGGAGTTCCCTTAAAGGCGACCCATTATCCTTATTTTCAGTATTCATCGTTTCATTTTTGGGGTCTACTAAAACTTGCATGCTTCAATTTCCCCCAAAAATAAATGTTGTATAAAATATAAGTATTCACCCTCTGTCTGAAACGCTCTGTTAGAGCTTCTGTGTCTTTAGGCCCCGCCTCCTGATGAGCCCAGCGTGCTGTGATTGACTGTTGACCAGAACAGAGAGGGCCACAGTGTCTGCTACAAGTTCCACCCCCTCACCGCTGCTGCTGTTCTTAGTAGGGCTTTAGTTCTACTGCATCAGTGCGAGTCAGAGTCCGATTCTGAGAGTCAGGTAGAGTAAGCTGGTATACCTAGTTTGCCTTCGCAGGCTAGACTTTTACTGTTTGAACTCTCTGTACATTGCGTGAAGACGTAGCAAGCTTACCAGCTGGTGGACAATAATGACTGCGTTGCGAGATTACGTCATCTTGTAACAAAGAACTGGGCTGGAACTCCTACAAGGCATTTCATTCAGCTGAGAAAAGCAGTTTCTGTGGAAAAGAGTTTCTCCTTCTGGCATGTGCTTTGGGATTTATTACTTTACAGAAAGTTCACAAAAAGCTACATTAAGTTCCACTAAAGTAAAGAGAACTGAAAAAGCTTAGTACGTCCTCTTTCACAGACATGCTGTACTGAAGTGTGTGGGGAATAGAATGCAGCTCTACTCAGTCAGTGTGGCTTCATGGTTTATTGTAGTGTAAATTGTCTTGGAAGTAATATTGATTGGACACCAGGGGTCACAATGTCTGCAACACAAACCCTTAAAAACCCTGTATGAGCATTTTTGCCAGAATTTCACTTTTTTTATTAGTTTTAATTTAATTTCATAAAGAACAGACAAATATAAAAGATCTTAGTCACAAAATATTATATTGACTATTTAAATGTCCAGTGAACCCATGTGTATAAATACGTATTACGGGTCTGTCTCAAAACCTAGTGAGTGTCTAAGTAGGCTGTCTAGCTAGGCAGCTCGATAGTGGTTTAGCTGGTTGCTAAGCTACCAGCCGGCGTCCAAAACAATAACCCGAGGCTTAAAAATCCGCTAGCATAAATGCTCGAGAATAAAACTGTGAAATGGTGAAGGACTCGTTACAGAGTTGATAATAAAATACTGTTTTGTGTGATTATTTGACAAGAAACACATTAAAACACCAGAGAGAATCAAAATAACTCACATTTAAAACCACTTCACTGCATTAGGGATTGTCTTAGCGGCTGAGGAAGCGTTTGATGCTTTCTTAAAATCAGGTCTAAATAAGGCTCCTCAGTAGACAGACTGTTTAACCCTCCTATTTTGTCAATTTGACCCGTCTCCTCTTTGAATTGATTGAAATATTATTTGCAATCGCTGAAGAAAATGTTTAATAAATAGCTGTTAAAATGATAAATAAACAAGATGTTCTTATAATTTATATTTCTAAATCTTCAGAGAGTTTATAATTAAGATTTATTGCTTTGACTCAAGCCTTTGCTTGTTTTAAACTTAAACACTAAAACTGTGTGGGTCAATTTGATACTTTATGAATGTAATTTTTTTAACATAATAGGAGATTTAAGATATCTGAGAATTGGGACAGCCTACATGTCGGGAGCGCATACTATGACAGACAATGCTGTCTATGTAGACCCTCACTAGGTTTTGAGACGGACCCTACATATAACATCTTTCTGTGATGGAGCTTTTAGAGGCATTTGAAAGGATTCAGGTGTCTGGTTCCCATCACTACCACTGAACAATACTGACTTGATGAGATTTTCCACATCAGACCACTCGGAGTGATTTTGCAGACACCTTGAACCTTTGATTGTTCTGAAATGCTGAAACCCCCCCTTTAATCTGCAGCTGGAGAGAAAGCTCTTTAGTCAGCCTCAACGTGGAGTACTGCGTTTAAAAGACACGCTAGCCGTGACGATTTCTAATCATTCAAAATAACAAAATCTTCAGTTATGTACCTCAGAAAGGATGACCTGAGTAGACGGAATGAAAAGCTTTATATAATCCTCCAGAACAGAAACCGCACCTACATGGTGCTTCAGCTCACTGACAGTAAAGCTCGTGTACAGGTGTGGTCCGTTACCTTGGGGTGCGTCTCTTAGAACCTGTATTGCAGAATTGTTTGTAAGCATTTACTAGCACAGTGTTTTCCAACTTCATTTCAGTCTTACACAGTTTTCAGGGCTTCTCTGCTGTAACCCACCACTGACAGTGTAGAGGGGTCTTCAGTATTAGGGTAAGAAAATAGAAAATACTGTCCCAGCAAAAAACCTGATGGATCTGTTGCTGGATCTGTGGGACGTCCAAATGTAGTCGACAAGTAAATCTGCTTTATGCTGTATATTTTAATTAGAAAAACAAAATCATCTTGTTTCTGTCTAGAACTTTGTGTCTTAACCTTTTGTAACCATATCATGGAGGTGCTGTTGAAACTTTATCACTGCTTGCTCTTGCTCCTTCGTCTCTATGGACCCTGGACGAAGTCTCCGAATCTCTTTTATTGCCTCCGTTCCTGAGAAGTTCCTCGCTTTGACCAAGTAACAGGCCAGCATGGTCCCCGTCCTACCATGTCCATGCATACAGTGCACACCTACGCCCTATGAGGTAAACAAAGAGAGAGAAGAAACAGGTTCTTCAAGGGTTCTTCAGAACTGCGAGTTCGATATAGAACCATTTGCATGCTTTAATGGTTCTTTGTGGGGTGAAATGGTTCTTCAGACTCTCCAGCTAATATCCAGATTAGCCACTGTGTGCAGGATGGACAGCAGCTAGATGGACTGGGAGACTCAATAAGGTCCTGGTAGGTTGTCACTGGTATCTGAAGCCATGCTGGCTACAGTGCGTTTGTTCACAAATATTCAGACATACAGTGATGTTTTCTTATCTGAGGATTTGTTCTTGGCTACGAACAGATTCTACACTCACTCAGGAGCACAGAGGTGGAACATTTGTGTAGTTTAAGAATTTAAGAAAAAGTAGAAGACATTAATGAGTGAGGCTCAAAGTCTTCACTGAAGAACCCTTAAAAACCTCTTTTTAAAAAACGTTCCTTCTACATACTAACATAACCACCTGTGACCGTAACCAGTTCAGACAGTATTCAGCTGTAGAATAAGAGCTGTTATGATTACTCTGCTTTATTAGAGTGTCACTATTGATGAATCTGCAGTGATTAGTCGTCAATCCACATAAAAACTCTTGTTTAAATTCTCTGTACAGCTTTCTGTTTAGGAAAGAACCAGAGCCTGATTAACCTGTACTTCACATGGCCATGTTTCAGCCTCTCCTTATCCCTAGAATAAAACGGGCTGTTACTGTGCCTTTAAGACTGTCATAAGATAAGTAAGCTGTGTTCTTATTGGCTGTCCAGTACTGAGCCTCATTTAGAGCTGAAACACTCCTTACAACTTCAATACGAGTGGGTGGGGCTAAATCGCTTTAGGCTGAAAAAAATAAATATATATATATATATATATATATATATATATATATATATATATATATATATATATATATATATATAGAGTGACATCACAGAAGCAATCGCAGGCTGCAGGTTATTGACTGAGGAGTGAAAGGTAAATGGTGAAACTTTTAAAAAGTTAATTTATTACATGTACTTTATTACTTACGAGTTTACATGTGCATATATTTTTAGATATAGTATTTTTTATGGCTTGGTCTAATTTATCTTCCTGTCTGGAGCAGTTTGATGTTTTGTAAGTAAAATAAAAAATATATATATTTTAAAATTGCGATTAATGGTCGAATTACTCAGCAGATTATGAATACTGCTGTACTAAACTGCTCCTATTCCTGGGTACTACACTGACCAGTGTTCTGGTCAGCGCTCCCTACCTCTCCTTTGGAATTGGCGTTTTCCACGATGGACAGGAATCTCTGGATCTGAGCCAAACTAGGAGGAGTGAAGTCCACTATGGCGATATGATGGAGGGTCAGTCCTGGACAGGAGTCGTGATGCGGAGGTTTAGATTCACACAAGCACACTAGATGGCGGACTCCGCTGCGGAGCAGACTCTGGTAGTGGTCTGGGCTGGAAGGTCGAGCCAGTCCGGCCACTCTCTGAGGCTCCACCCAGGAGAAGTTCGGTGGAGCGGCGGGGCTGAGGTCCATGTCTCCTCTGGAGCTGATCAGAAGCGGAGAGACTCTCACCAGGACTCCGGCAGAACTGCTGACAGGAGAGGGCAGGTTGCAAATTGCGCCATTTCCGGCTTTGAAGCGGAGCCAAAGTGCGCAAGTGTGAGTTTGTGGTGTTTAGAAGCGCAGGCTGCGTTCCAAATCACTGCGCTCCCTGTTTAGTGCACTTTAGTGCACATTTACAAGTCCAACTAAATTTAAGTCATTGTGCCATTTACTACTTACGTTCATGTGACAGGTTATAATAACACTTTATTATTATTATTATTTTTTATTATTATTTTTATCATTATTATTATTAGTAGTAGTAGTAGTAGTATTGTTGTTGTTGTTATTGTTAATTAATCTTAGGGGCTTATCTGTATACCCATGATCTAACTCCACAGTTATGTTGCTGTATTGGTCAGAGTAACTACTGGGTCCATAACAGACATAACAGACATGCCCCCTGAAGTCGTTACTGAGCCTCTCATACAGAAATGAGAGATCTGTGCTGTAGGGTAGTTTGGTGGGGGGTGGTGCAGTGTTGGTATCCACTGTCTGGTTGAAGTGTGTGGATGTTCAATAGCGCTGGGCGGTGGTCCTCCCTGCTGCTGTGTTTAATAAATGTTCAAAAAAAATCCATAAATATTTTTTTCTTTTCCGTTTCACGAGGGGGAGTTAAACAAACGTATTTCTAATCCATAACTTCTGAAATTCCTTTCTGAAAAAGGACAGGCTTTGCATTTTTCACAAGGCTTATTTTATGCTCCTCAAAGCCTCTTAAAGTATCTGAGCAGATAACAAAGTTAAGATTGGAATTTTACGCCCTCTAGTGGAAATCTGGAAACAGTGCACACTTGGCTGGCACTTGAATGCTGCTGTGCAACATTGACCTAACCATGCATTAAACAGGTCCTGGTCGATCTTATGAGCTGTTGTTAAAGACTATGTTCAGTAAAATATGCGTTATGTTTTTTTTGTAGACTAATTAGTTGAAAGTAATGCTATTTCGACACTGTTTATTACTGAACTGCCGTGACAGTCAGGTTGGTTATGCTAAAGGGAAACTCCTGCGTCTTTCAAAAAGTCTACATAACTCAGAACCAGACACCCAGCTCCACAAGGTCCCTCACAGAAAGTTATTATATGAAACAATTAGATATATGCTGCCGGTTGGATGGATGTGTATATACACACGCACACATAAACACACACTTATTTTATTGATCGCAGAGGGAATGTCAAGAAAGTTGTGTGGATAGTTTTGTGATGGTTTTCACCCAAATGTACTTTAATCCCTTAATTTGAATCTATTTAAGGTGGAGGGATGCATGCAGGGCGTTGAGAGGCTAAACACTCCCCAGAGGAAACTTCCTTCACATATCAATTCTACTTTACATATAAAACTTGTGTAGGTTCTCTGGTCTCCAAAAGCCTGAATCATGTTTAAACCAGCAGGACAGCAGCTCTCTAGGAGGAGGAACTGGTCACCACTGAACTACCCAGTGACTGCTTTGATGGGCTGACTGACTGTTTAAGATGGCATATATAGCCATGCAGTTATTACTTTAACTTCATGTTAGAATGTAAAACAAGAAGAAAATCAGCTCCTTAAAAATCTTTTATTCATTTTTCACCTGAGAACAATAACCTTCTGTTTCAGGCAGCTTTAAACAAAAAAGCTTTTGGCATAAGAAATACATGAATATCAATATAAAATATCAATATGATTAATTTAATGATGAGTATAATCTCTACTGTGGACAAAGTACTAAGTAAGCTAAAGCTACAGGCACTATATGTCCAAATGTTTGTAGACACCTGCTCAAATTAAGGATATTAATAGTGATTTTGTCATCCTTTGCTGCAGCTTCTACGCTTCTAGGAGGGATTTACACTAGATGTAGTAACATTGCTATGTTGATTGCATTCAGCCACAAAATCCAAAAAAATTAAAAAATTAAAAAAAAAAAGACAGCTTGACATCAGGCTCATGTGTGGCTGCTCCAGAGTGTCCAATTCTATTGGTAATGCCTTTCTATAGAGATTATACAAACTGCTAACACGCCAGTCATTGGTACACCTTTAAGGGGAACTCCACCCATTTTTAAATGTTCTTGCACAATTTAGCATCTAGTGGTTGAGATGTAAACAAAAAGTCATTCAGAGAGGTTTGATGTGAAGTGGTTAATTGTAGAGATGCTCACAGACTCAGAGGTGTTAAGGGGAACCAGGGGTTACCGTGTCTACAATACAAATATAGCCATTTAATTTACTATCCACACTTACCAGTGAAACTACATGTGCCCTCTATGTTTAGGTCTAATATGTATATGATGGCAAAATAAATGAAAATCTAAAAATAAAAAAACAATAATGGTTTTTGGGAAGGCGGCACGGTGGTGTAGTGGTCAGCACTGTCGCCTCACAGCAAGACAATCCGGGTTGGATTCCCCGTCCGGGCCATTCTATGTGGAGTGTGTATGTTCTCCCCGCGCTTGAGTGGGTTTCCTTCGGGTACTCCGGTTTCCTCCCACACGTCCAAAGACATGCAGTCAGGTTGATCGGTTGATCCAAATTTCCCATGTGATGGACGGGCGAACTGTCCATGGTGTACCCCGCCTTCGCCTTGTGACTCTGGGATTGGCTCCAGTGACCCTGACTTTTTGGGGACTATTTTGTCTTGTGCTATGTGTCCCATAAATAGATTAAAAGACACACGTCCCAGCCATCAAGCTGCATATCCACATTCACTTTATCTACAGACGTCTGGTTCCTATCACCACCACTGGGTACAATTCTAATTCAGTATGTTACTCTAGAATAAAGCATTTCACATCAAACCGCTCTGAATGACTTTGTTTACATCTTACATCAGAGGAGTGCCCCTTTAAGGTAACTAAGTTCAGTCATTAGAGGGGGATTCTGATTACTTCTGTGGTTTAAGCCCATGTGCCATACCAAGTAACTAAATCTAGCCACTGAAAACAGTGATTCACATCATTACTGCTCTCTCTGAGTGGAACACGGACCACTAATCAATTATTCACTCAAATATTGCTTGTCTTCTGGTTTGGCCTCCTCTACAAAACAGTCTTATTACGATAGACCCAGTGATGTCATGAGCCAGCAGAGCAGCACTAAACCCACTGCAGGAGTCACCGTGTCAGATCTGTTTTTATTGCAGCTCACTGGCGGCGTGGCTCTGAGCTCAGGAATCGTCTCTTTGTGGTGCGACATGTTGCTCTGGGGGTGAAAACAGAATAAACAGCATCACACAAGAGTGGACATGTTAGTCTGGGCTGCTTTTCCAGATCCAGACTAGGCCTAAACTAGCTAAGTTGAACTTACCGCTGTGGTCCAAAGTGTTACATACTGCTGGACCCTCTTTAGCGTTTCCTGATACTCTTTCACTGACTTTCCATCCCAGCGCTTTGAGCGCATCAGTTTATACCACTCGCTGCAGAGTGAAGAAAGCACACTCAGATTAGCTTCTTAAGAAGAAGTGTGTGGATACTGAGACTGCTCATGTTCTAATGGTCCTCCAGCAATTGTTAAAAAGTCATTCAGAGAGTTTTGATGTTAATCATCATTGTAGAGAAACATACTGATTTTATTAGAGTGGTGTTGATGGAAACCAGGGGTCACCATGTCTGCAGCACAAATATAGCCATTCATTTACTATCCAAGACCACCAGAGAACCTACACTAGGTTTTATATATATGGGATGTTAATGACAGCAAAATACACAAAGGCCTGAAAAAATACGTTTTCACTGGAGAATATTTTGATCAAAATTTAGAGGATTTTATAGTATAATAGTATATTATATTTTATAATAGTAATAGTATATTAAAAGTACAAATATTTTAGGGAAGGCCACATTTGAAGAGTTGGATCCTGGTCTGTGTGAGCATGCTTTTCCTCCTCCTCCACCAAGATTCTTGGTTAGTAACCTGGTTTTGTTGGTGTGTATACATGGAAAAAGCCCCACACTGTTTAGACACTGCACCTTGAGTCCGGACCCACTCTTTATACCCACACAGACACCTTAAAATCTCTTAAATAAGACTTTAAAATCAGTATCTTTGGGGAGAAAATTGTATATACACAATTCCCCCCTTCTCTGAATCTAGCTGATCAACCAAGACATGGTTGGGGTCCAAGGTTGGCTTATTTAGTTTTTCACTGGAGGGTCAATGCTAACACACATAACAAGAAATAGAAGCTTTTAGACCAAGTTAGTGTATATTTAACCTTATCTGTAATAACTTTATCATGTGAGGGACAGAGCTGGGCGATAAAACGATAACAGTAATTGCCGCCATTCAGATTTCCTCAGTAGAAATATAAACAATGTTCGATAATCGTTTAATATAATAGATAATTCTTAGACTTCCAATACTGGGAAAGCAACACTGCTCTGTCACTTCCGAGATTTTCCACATGATTCCACTATACTGTAGAATGCAAGGGAGAACTGAAATGCCAAATAAGGTGCTGTTTGATGGGAGCGATCATCGATCTGTTCTCCTGAGTCCAGATGTGAGGCACAAGATAAGTGGCGGTAACTGTACTGGCCTGGAGCCAACTTTGGTAGAAGTTGACTGTTTTAGCAGCTTGCTAACATAAAGCACTGCTGTCGCAAATACACCACGGCCAAACTGATGTTACTGCCATGAAGTACAGCCATCAAACCAGACAATAAAGCACTGATTTCAGTTAAAACTCATCTAAAAGGAGGAAGTAGTATGACTGGTGCTGCTGAATCACACTGCAGTTAATACCACAGAAGGCTTGTACACTGCCAGCTTCATATATACTGAGGTTCTTATGACAGTACTGTGATATGCTGTGACACTGATGTAGACAGGAGTGATAAGAGAGTGAGTGCTTTCTTTTTAAATCATGAATATTACACAAAAACATGGTGCTTCATGTTAGCCAGCTGATAAAAACAGCTAACCTGGGAATCTAGCTTTCTGATCCCACTATAGCAGGACAGGTTTGTGAAATGTTCCGCTGCTACGTTCTGACCACAAGGGATACTTTAAAACTTAATGTAACCATTTAGTTCATCACTCAGGAGCAAAAATCAGCCTGGAATATGATATGAACGTTTTTATCCTAGGTGGACGTCTGGTTCCTATCAACACCACTGTGAACCATTCTGTCTCTGCAAGTTTCTCTAGAACAAAGCTTTTCACATCAAACCACCATGAATGACTTGTGTTTGCATTTCAAGCATTTAATTATAATAAAAAATATATAAGATCTCCCTTAAAGTTATACTGTAGATTAAAAACATCTCAACTACACTTTTGAAAGTTTCGTTAACGGCTGTTATTCCTGTTATATGTTAACTGTTTTACGTTTCATTAGCTGCACCCATCTCCTGAATGAGGGCCTGTATGTCTGGGAAACTAAGGCAGTCGGTGAGGCTCATAGCTGGGTAGTAGAAGAGAAAGGCCAGGCACATCTCATTGGCAGTGGAGAGCCCCCCCTGTGGACAGAATGAAGAAAAAGCATCTGTTTGTATTTGTTAATTGTATGATTCTTCTTTATGATGTTCTTTTGCTGTATATGTTTAAAGAGCCCATAATCACAGAAAAACCTGTGATGTCTGAAATTCTGAAAAACTGATTTTTTGCTGCTAAACCTTTGTGTTTTTCTCTGCAGTCGCAGTCACTAATGTAGCTTACTGAGGCTCCTAAGAAAACAATCCTTCCAGTCCAACAACCCAGCTCATACAAAACACAG
Organism: Megaleporinus macrocephalus; assembly: GCA_021613375.1. Lineage (NCBI taxonomy): Eukaryota > Metazoa > Chordata > Actinopteri > Characiformes > Anostomidae > Megaleporinus > Megaleporinus macrocephalus. The sequence continues at coordinate 39,710,693 of CM038707.1, read as the reverse complement.
CAGCATGGATCCTAATGAAAACAAAACTCAACTCATATAACTGCTGTTTTGAATTTGTTGTTCTGTGACATCACAAAAAACAACATATTTGTATATATGTACCTATTCAGCCATACTAGTTTAGCCCCACCCACTCACACTAAACATGTAAGGAGTGTTGCTTTATGAGTAAATATTCATGATATCAATGCAATCAGAGCTGACATAATTTGCATACATTAGTTTTAAAGCCACAGCAACAAAAAAATCCTGTTTAATTCTAAGAGATGAGAAGATGCTAGAAAGTGGTCATATGGTCATTATGACTATTGTTGGTACATAACACCACACAAATAAAGTGAACCCTGGAGAAATATATCAAATATAAGAAAATTCTGATATGGGCCCTTTAAAGAAGGCTAAAATCAAAAGTAATAGCTCAGATATTTTGTCCACGTGTTTCACATTACTTTAAACTTTCAGTGCAATCAAGATTTGTTTTGTATGTGTAAATTCACTAACCCATGTGAGCTCTGTTCGATTATGAGTGTCGTATGTGCATTCCACCAGGAGCTTGTCACCCTGTGGGGAAAGAAATCATGGTAATTTTAGCATTTTAGCATTTTTGTTTTTTTTTTGTTTTTAGTCATTAAGACGATTATGTGGATACTCAGTGCACCTGTTTAACCACCATGTAAGTATTCAATAGTTCAGTTAGCCCAGTTTGTTTAGCCAGATATAGCTGTTACGACTGAGTCAACTAAATCAAACTTTTAGTTATTAACACATTTTGGCTAGAGGGCGCTCCTGAGCAAGTCCAAAATGAATGAATCAACGTCTGAGCAAAACCATAGCCAGTAAAAACTCAAACATGTTTTATGGGGAAGAATGTATTTAACTCCAGTTACGGGACGTTATAATGGTGCCTCATGTACGTTTATAATGTTAGCTGCTTTGCTCGTCAGCCAATCAACACTCAAATCTCAGTAGAAGCAATGTCAACCAATCAGCACTTAGTAGTAGCAATACTAATCAATCAGCACTTAGTATCAGTAATACTAACCAATCAACACTTAGTAGCAGTAATGCTAACCAATCATCACTTAGTAGTAGCAATACTAATCAATCAGCACTCTGTAGCAGTAATACTAATCAATCAGCACTCAGTAGCAGTAATACTAATAAATCAGAATTCAGTAGCAGTAATAGCAACCAATCAACATTCAGTAGCAGTAATACTAACCAATCAACAATCAGTAGCAGTAACGATAGCCAATCAGCATTCAGTAGCAGTGACACTAGCCAATCAGCACTTAGTAGCAGTAATACTAATCAATCAGCACCCAGTAGCAGTAACACCAACCAATCAACAATCAGTAGTGGTAACACTAACCAATCAGAATTCAGTAGCAGTAATACTAACCAATCAGCACTTAATAGCAGTAATACTAATTAATCAGCATTCAGCAGCAGTAATACCAACCAATCAACAATCAGTAGCAGTAATACTAACCAATCAACACTTAGTAGCAGTAATACTAACCAATCAGCACTCAGCAACAGTAATACCAACCAATCAACAATCAGTAGCAGTTATACTAACCAATCAACACTTAGTAGCTGTAATACTAACCAATCAGCACTCAGTAGCAGTAATACCAACCAATCAACCATCAGTAGCAGTAATACTAACCAATCAACACTTAGTGGCAGTAATACTAACCAATCAGCACTCAGCAACAGTAATACCAACCAATCAACAATCAGTAGCAGTTATACTAACCAATTAACACTTAGTAGCAGTAATACTAACCAAGCAGCACATAGTAGCAAAAATACTAACCAATCAGCACTTAGTAGCAAAAATACTAACCAATCAGCACTTAGTAGCAATAATACTAACCAATCAGCACTCAGCAACAGTAATACCAACCAATCAACAATCAGTAGCAGTAATACATGGTAATACTGTGTTGATTTGTGGGCGCCAGGTATTGATATTTTATTAGATATATTGCAAACATAAATCAAAGTTTTTGGTGTTAGAGTAATAAAATGTTTTGTTTTTTCAGTCCACTCGATGATGCAGTGGAAGTCAGTCTACACAAAGATGGAGGCACTGGTGAAAGAAATCAGAAATGTGCCATTGTCATTTAAAGAAAACGACTGGTCTAATTTAACAACGTGTTTCTTTGGAGGTACAACAAATCACAATATACGTTATTGAAATACTCAGCACATCACTAAATATTTACAAACATAATATTTTATTGTGGATTAAGTATTGAAATATCATTGTATTGTGGGCTGTTGGTGATTCCCACCCCGACTTGTTTAATGTACTCAAAGGTTTTTTGCAGCCAGCTATAAAGTTAACAATGGCATTTAATATAGTTTATTTTCTGATAAGACTTTAATTATTTTTCAGTGTTCCATAGGAACCCTTAAGATTTAGTTTGAGAAGCACGTTTTCAAAATACGATTGGATGTAACTGAACTTGGTGAAGGTGGTCTTGACAAAATGTGAGGACACTACTGAGATAGTCCAATTGTACACCTACCAGTTTAATGGTCTTAGTTTTTCCCAGGTTTGTGGCTTGCTGAAATTCAAAATTGTAGTGATCATTCATAGCCAAGAAATCAATCTGCTTCCCATCCCTAGAAAAGAGAACATAGCATGAGAAAACAGGAGCACAATAGCTAATAAAAGCAGCTTCTCTCTAATGTTGTCTTTGTTACATGTTTTAATGTCTAAAGTGTCTCAGAGTTCATAGAGAGAATGGGAAAGTTTCCCGTTTACTAAAGGCTGTCTTGCTGGCTGGTTTCAGGTAACTCACCACACCCGTCTCTCATGCCTCCCCCTATGTTCCCACCTAAATGTGTCTTTATGTACAGTAGTGCTTTACAAGTTTGTAAACGCTTTTGTATTTTGAATATGTCTGAATAAATTTGACCTAAATCGTAATCAGACTTTCACAGCAGTCCTAGAAGTAGATAAAGAGGACCCAATAAAACAAATAAGAGAAAAAAACATACTAGGTTATTTATTTATTGTGGAAAATGATCCTATATTAAATTTATTAAAGTAATAAGAGTATGTGGACATTTTTCAGTACAGAACAGATTTAACTGTGGGATGTTTCATGTGACTTTTCTGCTCGCTTCAGGTCCTTTCACAACATTTCTGTAGGACTAAGATGAGAACTTTAACTTTGCCATTCCAAAATATTAACTACTCCTCTTTAACTTCTCTTTAACCGTCTTTGGTATATCGACTTGTGTGCTTAGGGTCATGGGTGTGCTGCAGGATCCATGTTCTCTTGAGATATTTCACTGACATTTGCCACTGACACTGTGTTCCAACAACGATGGCAAGCTGTCCTGTCCATATGCAGCAAAACAAGCCTAAACCATGAAACTATCACCGCCATGTTTCACAGATGGGATAAGGTTCTCATGCTGGAATGTAGTGTTTTCCTTAAACCAATAAGTTCCATTTTCTCATCTGTCCACTAAGCATTTTTCCAATAGCCTTCTTACTTGTACACGTCACCTTTAGCAAACTGCAGGTGTGTGGAAAATTCCTTTTGGACGAGCAGTGGCTTTCCTCTTGCAACCCTGTTATGCAAACCATTGTTGTTCAGTGTTCACCCAATGGTGAACTCATTAACATTAGCTGTTGTAAAAGAAGCCTTTAGCCCTTAAAAGTAATTCTGGGTTTCTTTGTGTCCTCGCAGACCATAACAGTCTTTACGCTTAGCGTGATCTTTGTTGATCAACCACTACTGGGAATTGCAACAATGGTCTTGAATTTCCTCTATTTGTACTCAATCTGTCAGACTGGTCGAGCCCAAACTCTAAAGAGATGGTTTTGTAACCCTTTACAGCCTGATGGACGTCAACACCTATTCTTCTAATGTCCTCATCTTCCTTGATTATGCCATCCTACTTTTACAAACTGTTATAAACATGTTATGAAGATCTGACTTTGAACCCCGTGCTTTACATTGAACAGGGTGGACCCTTTCAGCTGATGGTCAGTCCATTGACTGTAAACACTGAACTCTAGTTACGCCTTCAAATGAATTGATAATCCTAAACCCTAACCCTAACCCTCAAAGATATGAAATTCATCAATTCATTTTCCTCAAAAACTAAATGACCAAGTCTAATATTTTTATCTCATCTGTTTGTTTGGGGTTTCTTTATTATCTGCTTTTAGCGCTTGTTTTAAAGAAGATCTGATTATGGTTTGGGTCACATTTGTGGACAAATATAGATAATAATTCTCTATAAATCTTTAAGCATCACTTTATAAACGTCACATGCTCCAAAAGAAGGTCCAGCTTGACATTTAGGTCTATATTGACACTAGTATGTATATATATATATATATATATATATATATATATATATATATATATATATATATATATATATATATATATATATATATATATATATATATATTTATTTATTTTGTTTTTTTTTCTCCACTTTTATCTTCCAAAGACATGTCTTGCACCTAGTTTTGCCCAAATTCTCTTAGAATTTTTTAAGTTCAGCACTCTCACAATTATCAGATCTGCTCGGTAAAGGGGCCTCCAAGTGAATCTTACATAGTGTAGCTTCAACTGCCTGGTTACTAACAACAGGCAACTAACCTTGATGGGTGAAGACCTACCTTTTACAACTCTATGTGTAAAACTAACTTTGTTTTAGCCTTACTACTTCCTCAGCTCTCTATAGTGTAGTAAGTAGCCCACGCTAGTAGTTACCACACTCTGCAGAAACAGTCCAGTTATGCTGTGATTACATGCTGGCTTTAAAAAAGTGGCTTTCTTGGTGGAAATAAAGTTATAAGGATGAAAGAAGAACTGTAGTACCATTTCATTGACATACATCCAGCTCCTATGTACCCTTGTATCCATACTGACTGGCCACTTCTTCAGAAACACCTGCTATATTGGTGAACTTGTAAGTATGTGATTGCAGACTGTAGTCCATCTAATGCACATTTTATTAGCCCCCTTAACTCTGTCCAGTAGTGGAAAGGACCAACACTGGACCACTCTGGTTATATATAATTTGAACGGTGGTCCATTCCCAGCACAGCAGTGACACTAACCCTAGTTACACACATCATTGTCACTGCTAGGAACGATCCACCACTCAAAAACATCCAGACGAGAGTCGTGTGGCCAGAAACTGACCAATAATGAGGGGGGCTACAGATTGTACATCAAAAGATGGGCTTTATTCTCTAACTGTACTCCAGTGAGGTATGTGTTTCTAAGAAGTGATCAGAAAATTAATACAGTTAAAAAAAACTCTTTCATTCTAATAATAAATCTGATACTGGAATATTAAAATTCTTTAATATTTGTAAAACTGACTAGACCTTTTAGAATAAGAGTGAATAAACCTGTCTGCTGCACTTCGTTTTTACCTGAAATGGCCAACTTTCACCTTCCGTCCTGCCAGGTGTGTGTGTAAGATGGCTGAGAACACCTGTAGGTCTTGTACAGACTGAGAAATGACCTGAAGAGAAAGAAACAAGTGAAAAGTCTAGAAGCCTGGAAGATTACACTATGTCTTCTAACCTAATTTTAATGTTTAACTGTCTTTGTACCATTACAGTGGCATATGAGATATGAATATTAACATTTAATTCAAATGTAAAATGTTGATTATTCATATTTAACAACATTCGAATGCTAAACTTGCAGCAGATGTTTACATCAACCACCAGAAACTGGGTAAAATGTCATCTCTGTGATTTTGACTGTGGCATAATTGTTGGTACCAGGACAGGCTGCTTTTCTAAAACTGATCTTCTGGGATTTTTATGCCCAACACTCTCTAGAGCAGGGGTGTGGCTAGCTCTAGTTTAGGATTGGTTAGCCTGTGTGTTATTAAAGCCAAGTGTGAGAGAGTAGTGTTGTCTGTATGCGTATTAGCTAATTAATGTTACAGAATGATATGAAGATATGAAAGATGATACTACAATTTGTATGTGTGATCAGCAAGTCAGCTATAGATTTTTTTTTATTCGAGTTATAATTTACTTTTAATCAAATGTCTTAGTTCACAAAGCTTGGTTTATATATGCATTAAGTTTTGTTTCTTTTTAAGATTTGTTGGTGTGTTTCCAGTCACAGTGTTTCCCCCCCTAAACCTCTAAGCCTACAATCGCCCCTGCTCTAGAGTTTACTCATTTAAAAAAAAAAACATCCAGTGAGCGGTTGTTCTGTGGACGGAAATGCCTTGTTGATGAGAGAGGTCAGTGGAGAATGGACAGACTGGTTTGAAGCTACTGTTACTCAGAGCAGAAAATAATCTCAGAACACTGTCATGTTGAACCTTGGGGCGAATGGACTACAACAATGGAAGACTGAGCTGAGGCAGCAGTGAGCACAGACTCACCAAAACTGGACAGTGTCTGCAGGGGTTTCTCTGTGTCCTCTGTTTTCCTCCCACAGTCCAAAGACATGTGGTCAGGTGAGTTTGAGATTGTAAATTGGCCCTAGGTATAAGTGTGTGTGTGTGTGTGTGTGTGTGTGTGTGATACACTGGTGGCCTATTTTCTGCTTTCCACCCATGATTGCCCCCCCCCAACACACACACACACACACACACACACACAAATGACTGATGGGTAGAAAATGAATGAAAACTGTACCTGTGGAAGGTAACTGGTGTCACACAGGCCATATGTGAGGAAGTCAGTGGCATTGGGTGGGATTGCATAACCTGGAGCCACTGCTAAGCCCATCATCAGAACAGCGGCATCATACTGCCTCAACTGAGCGGTGTAATGAAAACGCAAGCCTGAGTTATCTACACGACCTGCACACAGCAGAAAGGATAGAGTCCTATGAATCGTCCCCCAGTGACACAAATTTGTCTAAGAGCTGACCAATTAACATTAGCATCACAGTACTTCATTAACATCAACTCTACACTGTGTTCTAGATGCTTTATTGAGGGTCTAACTCTTAATTAAGAGTTCACAGCACCTGAGGTTTGTTTCTGGTTGTTGTAGTGCACCTCAAGCCTGTAGAGGAGTTCCACTCCATCACCCCCTACGGGAATCCCAGCAACTTCAGGAAGCTCAAAGACCTGCAAATATTTAAAACAAGAAGTTCGATTACACAATTACACAATCAGCCAGGGCTTTTTCTGTAGTTTGTTTCTTTATTTATTAAAAAAATAGCTAATAGGTAATGGGAGTCTATTGGCCATGAGCTGCCATTAGCTATTAGATAGCTTTAGTTGTACTTTGTGGAAACCACAACCCTAAATCTTTTAACCACATTTCATTTACTTGCTCATGAAAAATAGGCTGCAGTAACCCATCAACCCATTATCTTCCACTTTATGCCAGTAGTCAGGGTCACTGGAGCCAATACCAGCATCACCGGGCCAAGGCAGGGTACACCATGGCCAACACACACTCTCACCTACATGCAATATAGAGTGATCAATCCTCTGGAGTACCCAGAGGAAACCCACTCAAGCACAAGGAGAACATACACACTCCACACAGAACAGCCCGGACCAGGAATCCAACCTGGATCAGCTTGCTGTGAGGCGACAGTGCTGTAGCCTAATCTCGTAAGCCTTATAATAAACCTCCTTAGCGGTCATTCTTGTTTCCCAGATTTTATGGCCTTGCATTATAAAATCAAGAGCGTTCCACCCAAGGCTTTATGTACAACGTCTACTGTCCTATTCAGATTCTTTATCCAGCTAACAATGACAGTAGTGCTTCAAAGTAGTCACCTGACCACTGACAGAACAGAACTATAATCATCTAACTCATGGTACCATGAACTCTTTGTCTTGGGGTACTGAAGTACAATGCTTGTGCGGAACCAAGAGCAAAACCTAAAGACGGTTGTTAAATAAAGAAGGTAGGTGGGCTTTATATGCTGTTTCTAAAAACAGATTTTATAACAGTACAGTATATATTCTATTTAAATGTACATTCAATTTTAATGGACATGAGAATTTGATAATTTATACATAAGAAAGATATAGAGAAAATATAAATTATAAAAATATAATTGTTCTCTCGAAGAGTGAGGGATGGGGTTAGGGCAATTTTCTAACAGGTCAAACCTAAATGTCCTCCCAGGCCTTTCGTTGGGCAGCCCTGTAAGTTAAAGGTCCATCAATTATTTGAGATGATCACAAATTAGTTTTAGATGGCTTTAGTAATAGTTTTTACAGCTGTTACATTTCACAATAACAGTAATGGGAATTGAGTGTGTTTGGTGTGACTTGATTACATATGATTCTGTGTAACTGCGAGAGCTCTGTGAGAGTGTATGTGCGCTCAGCACTGTGGTGTATACGTTTGATAGTAATATCTGTACTGGTAAACATAGCTACATAGCTATTTGTCACACTGCCAGTAATCCAAAAGTATTGATAATTATCAAAATTATTATGTCCAGGACTTTTGGGCAGGGCTTTTCCTGTTAGACCCCACCCTGGACCCCTGAGCCCCATTAGCTTCAATGTAGAACATATAAAAAGAGGTTAACTCACCTCTCCTCCCACGCCCCATGCAGCCACGATCTGGACGCATTCGTATTGACTCCCCTCTGTGTAACACGCCTGCTCCACGGGTGTAGTTACGGTCGGTGGACAGCGGTACAGGAGCAGATGATGTACCAGGTCAAGATTCTCTATCAGTGGCTCCACCTGAAAATAGTAAGATACTGTTTTCAGATTTCTGGGGCAGCAATCTCACCCCTAAACGCCCCATAGAAACCAGATCTACAGTATAAACTTGTTTAGTTAGATAAAATCCATATTTATTAGTGTAGCTACTTACCCGATATATATGGTATTTCTGATCAAATGCAGGGATTCCCATAATCTTGCAGTGGTAGTAAGTGTCTCGAGCTGGTACAGTAAACTGCAATGACAGCAAAAAGTATAATACAAGATATGTATTTCATTTGTATGTTCATATTTGGAGTGTTTCACATCAGAGCAACTCTGTTTTTCAGAGCAGGACATGATATCTGAATAGTATATTTATTGAATATATTGAATACTGAAGTATATGTTAATAAGGCATAAATCTAGTGACTATCCCTAATATTTCTAATATATATATATATATATACCTATACATATATGTATATGCATATGTATATATATATATAGTACCTTGTTTAGTTTGTAAAGTGAGCTTTAATCAGATTTATCTAATAATAAACTATTTTGTTTATTTATTTGTAATTTACTGTAATTCCACAAATGTTGCTCTACCTCACTATACATACTTATAGGTAATATTTAGGGGATAGGGTGGGCTTTGATTCATATTAGCAAATGTGTCCCCCCCCCATGTCAAATCCACTCCTACGCCCTTGGGTGGGACACGTCCCCCCCATCCCCCCCGGTTCCTACGCCAATGTGTGTATATATATATATATATCTTCAGACATTTATGTGTTAATTCATATCTATTTCATATTGGAAAATCAATGTTTTAATGAGTCAATAAGATTAGATTTATTCACATCTAGAGCTGGGAGAATTCCACTCATCTTTACTTAACCTATTATTAAAAGGATGAGATATAAACTAATTAATTCGTAGTGGTTTGATGTAAAATGTTCCATACTGGATCTTGGAGTTAGAATTGTTCCCAGTGGTGGTGATGGGAACCAGGCGTCTGAAGAGTTCAATGCCTCCAAAAGCTCCATCAAAGAAAAGGATCACATGAAAATTCTCAGGTCTCAGGCCTAAAACTCATTCATGACATACATTCCATATCTAAACCCAAAAGGCATGGCTTCCTCTAGGTACATTTCTGGTTCTGTTTTGTTGATTCAGCTGTGAAAGTGTTTTTCCTCTCATTGCTTATTTGGACTGAGGATCATTTGCTCGAGGTGGTTTCCATTTAGACGGCTCATTTCTCAGTGAGTATCTCAGTATCAGGTAACTGTCCCTGCTCCAGTACAGTTAGAAACCCAATATGACAAGCATGTGTCCCGTAAACAGGCTTGTTCAACAGAATGAAAGCCACTTGTATTGTATTGGAAAATCATCAGCAGCATATGAATTACCTTAAACACGCATCATCACCGACCAAAGAAAAACATATATCTCCAAAATAACTTTACAGAAGAGGCCAAAAACTTTCTATACTTTCAATGTAAGTTATTATAAAGAGGTTTATTCCTTTTGCAAACTTTCCTATTGGTCCGTTCATCTTGTAAAGATGTAAATAAAGAACAGCTGCCAATAAAGAACAGCTGCCACGTTCAAAATGGTCAAAAATTGATACATTTCTTTGGACTGCGGACAAGATATAGATCTCGTCTTAAATATCAGCAGGAGTAACACAATTAGACCAAGACACAATAAGCTGCTGTCAGAAGGCATGTAACGTAACTGATATGATGGTGGTGCTGGTACAATTAACTTAATTAAATGGAGATTTGCTCAAACGAATAATAATTACAAATAAATCAGCCTTACGTTTGTCATGGTCAGGTCAAAGTATTGGCTGTCTGGCACATTGGCTCTGGGCATGTACTTCAGCAGGTTCACTTCCTTTGTGCCTCGCTGGCTCCCGTGGTAGCTGATGTTATCGCTCTTACCGTAGGCGTAGATCAGCTTAACTGGAGTTTCCTTACAAGAGATTGAGAGAAATGGACTGATTTCGATTTTCTTAACACTGGGAAACATTTAATGTTGTCGTGCTTTTGGCCTATTCATTGTTTGTGTTCTCAAGTATATGTTTTTGTATGAAGCTGTGAAATTTGAATCAGTGATGAACTTCGCATTGTGCAAAACATCCAAATTAAAATAAATGACTGCTTTTCATATATCATATAACATATATCACATATATCTAACATATAACATATATCACTCTGCTGATAAGGTTTGCACTTCAGTAACTATAGGACACTGCTGGTCCATCCAAAATACTGCTGTGCATACAAAGTCTACCTAGTCTGTAATCTTCTCAAACAGATTTTAAATGCAAGCTTTTAACTTTGGAGAATAAATTAAGACAAATATTACAAACACTGAGAGAGAAAACACTTTGAATTTGTGCTAAATTAAAAGTATTTACTAAATGTATTTACATAGAATAATGAAAATGCTCAAGGGCACATTAGTCCTGTCCTGTTGATTCAGGGAAGTAAACCGGCAACCTTCCAGACGCAAGGCTGGTTTTCTAGCCTGCAGCCCACGACTGTCCCATCCAGCTCACCCTATCAGCTTCGCCATCAGTGGGCCAACAGTGGGCCACTATCATTTAGCTATTGACAGGGCTTTCATATTCTGTACAGAATAGCAAAATCTTACCCCCTAAGTTCTGAGTGTATTTGTCAATTATTAATCAACACCAATATTTCAGTATTTACCAGAGACCACAGACTCAAACTCACCCTTAACTGACTTGTGTCTCAGATTCATCATTTCAGTGTGGTAGGAAATAATAATAATAATAATAATAATAATAATAATAATAAATTATAACTTTTCAGCTTCATTACAGCTACAAATAATAAACCTTTCATGATCGAAAAAACACCTTCAGTTTAAACAAAGCACTACATGCAGTACAGACAGTGTTTTAAGGAAATACACAAAACAACTCGAAACAGTTTGATAGTATGATGTGAGCATAGCATACATGTTATGTGGCCAACAGAGGGGGCTGCAGCTTTCTACTAACCACTTCTACCACTTGCTGGCCTAGTTTTACAGAGCACTGCTGTGGAAACATGACCAGTAGCTAGCAAGTGGCAAGTGGATCTATAACATCATCACAAACATCTTTTCAAGACCTGAGGTAACCCAGAGGTTAAATTAATGGTGGGGTTATGGGACTGGGATTGTCTATCTATCATATCTAATTTGTGTAGACATACAATCTACTTAAATGTAGGGTAGCATGTGGGCGTAGCAACAATGGGGCTTTCTTAGAATTGTGCAAACACTCAGTAATGCATAAAGCTGAAACCTGGAGTGTTTTATGGAGTGTGGATTCTGGAGTGTGGATTTTGGAGTGTAAGTAAAGTGTGACAACATGAGTGAAAGCAGGATGAAGAGCATAGCAGAGTAGAGATTCAATGTGGGAGATGAGCATGCTAAACTGTGTTTAAAAAGGTTAGAAAGTAGAAATTTCAGGACGAAAAGCATAAAATACAGTAACATATATGTAGTGTATTAGGTTACTGTGCACCATAGGCCATCCCTGCGGAGACTGCAGCAGATACAGTAGGCCTCCCGCTGTATGGGACCATTCTGTAAGAGTATAAAGCGTCTGAAAGACAACACCTGCCGAACCTGGTGGGGCTGAAATACCTACTTTTGTCCTTCACTCCTGCTGAACAGCAGCCATTGTTGATAATGGCGGTGCAAAGAAAACGACAGAAAGGGAACATAAACGTAGAGTTCTGAAATGATTGCAGTTTGCTCACAGTGATCGGGTAGTCGTGTTCATCACAGGCACTGATGGACCGCTGGAACTTCATCACAGTTTGTCCATCTTCTTCAGTCATATAGACCAGCTTGTAATTCTGATCCTCGTCCAGAACAGGCAGGGAGTTCCCCACTGCATGCCTGTCCTTAACAAAACACAGTACTTACATTATATATATTTAAACTGCATATACCACCAACATTCATAACCTAGCTGATCACAGCGGTTCATGCACGTTCTATTGATAAGGCAACTGTATATGTTCATACCCACGTGATCACACAGTACTATGCATAGGTCAGACCATACTTCCTTTCTGAGCATATTAGATATAAGATCACTGAGAAAAGGAGAGGAAATAAAAGGAGGATATAACTGAGCTGCTGGCATCTTCATAACAATGGACTGACCACTTCAGTCTGGAATGTATTTAGGATTAATTGGATCTGCTGAAGCTGAAATTGAATCCAACTTCTGAGACTTAACTTTGGAGGTGTGGAAAAACATCCACATCCAACTGAAAAGCAAGTGTCTCGCAAGGGTTGATGTAGCTGTTGCAGATTCTGTTATGTCTAAATACATGGTTTTAAGTAATTATATGTTTTTTTGACTAAAAAATCAATCAGTGAAGGGTGCTCTGTGACTTTTGCACTGTACCATATCAGCGCTGTCCAAGGAAAAACAGATATCTCCAAAATGGGAACTTTACAAGAGAGAACAAACACTGACTTTACTTTGAATGGAAGTCAATGGAACCAGAACTGTATTTTGGAGCATTTCTATTGGTCCATTCATAATGAAATTTTTTTGTACAATGTAAACGGCAACTGCCGTATTCAAATGATGTAGAAGAATGAAAATGGACTAAAATGGAAATAAAATGGAGATTTCATTCTCGCTGTCCAATGAAAAGCATGTATCTCTATTTTTAGAGATTTTGAGTTTACTACATCATTTGAACACGCCAATGGCCGTTTATATTGTGTGAAAAGTTTATGATGAATGGACCAATAGAAGTGCTCCAAAATAGCTTGGCAAAATTTTCTGGTTCCATTGACCTACATGGAAATTAAAGTATGTTTTTGGTCTCTCCTGTAAAGTTGCTATTTTGGATACTTGTTCTTTATTGGACAGCGAAGATATGTATGTACTGTTTTTATAGAGAATCTCCAAAGTGACGACGTTACATAAACAGGGAAAAACACATTTTACTCTTAATGTAAGTCAGTGGAACCAGAATATTTCCAAGCATTTCTGGAGATAGATAGATAAATAGATTTGTACCGTGAAATGTATGCCGTTAGGTCCAACTCCTCCAATAACGATGTCGGCTCCTGCCATTCCTCCGTTGGGGCTGAAGCCAAAGCCGACCCAGCCGGCGGTCTTCACTCTCAGCTCAAACAGAATGGAGTCCTTCACCAGGTCGAACCCCCACCTGAGCATCACGTTGTTTGCTGGGTCCAGGTAGACAGAGAAGGGGAGCGCGGGGTCCACGTCAGCCCCTAAAACATGGGACAAAAACAAGGCTAGGGACACGAGGAGAGATGAAGCCCCCATACTTTCACCTAACTCACTCTATCAGAGCAAACTCCTTCTCTTTAGCCAAGCCCAGAGGGGTGAAGAGAGCCAGCTGTAATGTAAAGTACCTGAAACCGCTCTTTTGTAAGTTCTTCCTTTGCCCGTCCCCTCACTGGTATCACCTCCCCTTTCTCTCTCTCTTGCCACTCTACTCTTGTTAATCAGGTTCCAGTTCACCAGCGCTTCAGCAGATTGCTGTGGATCACTGCACTAATGAGTAATCTGAAAGGAATGTTTTGTGGCTAAAATAATGAAGTTCATACTGGAGTGCACAAGGCCTGTTGTTGGATGCGTAACACTTCCCAGTAGTGATGAAACACAGTGAAATACAGTAAACATCAGCTCTTGGGATTTGTCTTGGTGAGAAAATGCATGTATGAATGGACCTTACAGGATACAAGGTAACCCTTTGATGTTCAACCTGGGTCTAAAGTGGCCGACCTGATATTATTTTCTGTATATTTGCAATAGATTAATTTCATCATTCAAGCTTCCAATTCAATTTACTTGTATTTGATCATCACAAATCTTTATTTCAGTCCACAATATGGGTCAAAACCGACCCTTATGTATTTACTATGGAATTTCATCAGAACTTTTGACATTTGTAAACAATTGGAGTCAGGAACATATATACAAACACTGTTTTTATTCATGAAGTAAATAAATAATAATTAAAATAATGTATTATGGCCAAAAACAAGACTTTAAATGAACACTTGGAACATTAAATAATTAAATAAATTAACTTCAGTAGATGTATCAAATAGATACTCAGAAATACATACAATAACATAGGAAAGGGTTAAAAAACTGCATGAAAGGGTTACAAAAGTGTTAATAGAAACAAATACAAAGTGAGAGAAGCAAATATATGGAAATGTCATTTTGATTTAACATTTTATATGTAATTTAACATTCATATTTTAGTCTCGAGTTCATATTTGTCTGCTCTTTCAAATGGTATAAAAGTAAGGACAGCACTAAGTGGCTATCATGTTATTATGTTTTCAGCATCAAGTAACAAAACAGAAAAGGTTCGAGGTTATTATGAACTATAACAGCTAGTTGGGTCCTGAGGTGCTGGCTTATTATAACTAGAGTTAACAAAGGTACGTCTGGCAATTGAGCCTTGCATACACAGCCGCCCAACTTTGAAATAACCTTCCAGTCAGTGTCTGGGACTCAGACTAGGTTAGGCTAAAAACCTGCTTGTTGATTAGTTTTCCATTTGGATTAAAGGGGCAGATCTGGATAGCCTAACACTCTATGGTGATCACTTAGGTTTGTTGAGGATGGAGCAAAGAGGTGCTGACATCTCAGGGAGCCTTTATGTTGTTCCAGCTTTTAGTTAGGCTGTAATAGCCAGGCCAGCCCGAGTCACTGCCTCACCTGTTAACACGTTTATGATGAATGGAGAGTAGTTCATGTGTGAACACCCGCCAGTATCTCTGAGCTGAAGCATTTTCGCATAGACATGGACTAATATTTGATCATTTTTCTTAATCAATATTTTAGTATATATTTAGTCTCATTGGATTATTGTGGTTATCTTTAGAACTGTGGGAAATCTGAGGAAGATTTAGGTGTGTGTAGATACATATACAATTCTAAAGGGTTCACAACCCTTCAAGCACCAATGTATATACAACACTAAGAGATTGATAGGAATCCTAAACAGTATTAAATTAAGTTTTCAGAGTGGGTTCAAGAGCTGCTGCATTATGCTGTGTAATGCAGTTAAGTGTGTCTACAGAGTAATAAGATCTCTGCTTTGTTGGAGGACAAACTGTATGCAATACTTTATATCAGTGAAAGATGGTAAAGTCCTGTTCCTATTGGCACCCTTGTGTTCTTACAAGGATCACAAAGCAGATGTGTCCTCGTTGTGTAGTAGGCTTCATGCCCATATAAGAAATCTGAATTGAAATTGTTTTCTCTGTGGGGGAAAAAAAATCCTTCATTAAAATTGTGGCCATATACAATCCCACGACTGTGCCGCTCCCAAAGAAATTCACAGTGGCTTGTCTTAATGACTACAGGCCAGTCATACTGACTTTAAGTACTTTGAAAAACTCTCTTGGCCCATGTACAAAACACTGTACCGGACACTCTGGACCACCTCCAGTTTGTGTATCAACCAAACAGGTCCACAGAACCGCCTACGCTGCCATCCATACAGCTCTACAACATCTGGAGAGCAAACACAGCTTCATGCTGTTTAGTGACTACATCTGAGCTTTCAACACTATTATCCCATCCAAGCTGACTGAAA
Source organism: Megaleporinus macrocephalus (assembly GCA_021613375.1). Classification (NCBI taxonomy): domain Eukaryota; kingdom Metazoa; phylum Chordata; class Actinopteri; order Characiformes; family Anostomidae; genus Megaleporinus; species Megaleporinus macrocephalus. Next base: position 39,694,392 of record CM038707.1, on the reverse strand, counting down.
AGCTCCACACCCTTGAACTTGGACAACCTTGCGCAACTGGGTGCTAGGTTTCCTGACAGGCCGACCCAAGTCTGTCAGGATTGGAAATAACAGCTCCAGCACACCGTTCATAAACACATGGACATGTCTGGACTGTGTACTATACTGTATATTGTCAATACCCATGTCTGTGTTACAGTAACACCACCATCATCAAATTCACGGATGACACCACTATCATGGGACTGATCACTGGGGGTGATAAGACCGCCTGTAGGCTGGAGGTTGCAAATCTAGTGGTATGGTGTGAGATCAACCATATCTCCTTAAATGCTGGCAAAACAAAGAGATGATTGTGAACTATCAGAGAACAGCAGAGCAGCACAAACAAGCAGTACAGACGCCAGTAGTGAGACTGAGCACCTTCACATTTCTCGGAGTCAACCTCGGATCTCACCTGAATGCACAACACAACTGGTTAAGAAAGCACAGCATTTTTATATTTGTATTTATATTGAATTTTGTTGCTGTCCAAAGATCTACAAGTGGCAACTTTACAAGAGAGAACAAAATCTGTCCCCACTTTTGATGTAAGTCTATAGAACCAGAATTTTCTAAGCAATTTTGGAGCATTTTGGAGCATTTCTATTGGTCCTGCATCATAAACTTTTCCCAGGATGTAAAGAGCAGCTGTCGTGTTCAAATGATAAAGAAAAATGAAAATCAACAACAATGGAGATATATGTTTTTCTTTTGGACAGTGATGATATAAAACAAGACAATTACTGAATGTTACTGGATACTCAAGGTCTACTGTGAGTTCATTAAGGAGTTAAACTACTTTATAAACTAAAATACTTTATAAACTTTACTGCATTTCACTCCTTCCTGCTAAATTGATGCTGCACGAAAGTACATCTACTATCTACTAAAATAGGACTAACAACACCCTGCATGGAGATTTCCACTTTAAATTGATTCAAATAAATAAATAAATAAATAAATAAATAAATATGTATGTATATATACCCGTCCATTATATGCCGTTTTATACTGGTATACAGGTACACCATGGACAGGTCGCCAGTCCATCATATGGCCAACACACACTACAGGTAATTTAGAGTGAGTGATCAACCTAACATGCATGTGTTTGGACTGTGGGAGGAAACTGGAGTACCCGGAGGAAACCCACTCAAGCACAAGGAGAACATGCACACTCCACACAGAACAGCCCGGACAGAGAAAATAAAATATATAATTATTTAAAAAAGTTTTAGTACACTATCAGCCAAACGTTTTAGAACAGTTCTTTTGACTGGTAGTGATCTAAAACTAGAAAAATTAATAAAAAAAAATACATTACAACTGTACATTCATATTTAATACGCCAGGAACTTTTCCACTGCAATAGTCTTCAATCTTACCACTCTGTCAGTCACCAGTCATTAAAAGTAAACTTAATCTTTATGAGCACTCAGCAGTGACAGCCTTTCCCTGCCAGGCTCAGTCTAAAGTCTGCTTGCTGGTTTGTTTGGTGTTTAGATACAAACCTGGGTCCTAGTGTCCACCGAGTTTTCTAGGAAGGCCTTGTGAGTGCAATTCATGACCACTAGAGGGACCCCTCAAACAACATATAAGACAGAGCTGAATATAGCAGCCGCACGTGGACCCCAAACCCATACCACCACCAAAACCACACCACTATTATCTCTCCAACCTGGCTCTCTGACAATCCTAGCGCTGACTAGTGCAGCACCTGAAGGACCCTCTTTAGACACTCCCATAGCTAAGCATATGCATTCCAGATGGGTTTATAATAAAGAACAGTAAACAAAAAAAATATAAAAGTATTAATAATAGAGCTGTGGACACCAGGTAATAGGGGGTGGTGTGTAATGTAGGAATAAATTCAGTAGGTATTTCACAGGCCTTGACTGATGAAGTCATTTTTTTCATTTAGCTTTAGTTCTTCACATTAGAATTACTTTAAGCATTTCTTTCTGTTCATAATTACATTAAATGAACTGAGCACCTTATTAGGTGCACCTTCCCATAGTCTATTGTTTCAGCTCCACTTACCATATAGGAGCACTTTGTAGTTCTATATCTGTAGACTGTAGTTCATCTGCTTCTCTGTAAACTTTGTTAGCCGTCTTTTTCCCTGTTCTTCCATGGCCATGACCCCCACACAGGACCACCACAGAGCAGGTATTATATGGGATGTGAATGATTCTCAGTCATGGTGTGTTAGGATGTGTTGTGCTTCTGTGAGTAAATCAGACCCAGTAGCATTTATAATAATAATAATAATAATAATAATAATAATATGACTATTACTAATATAACTCCCTCATATACCAACACATTCATCATTATTTAAAATAGTTTAAATATGTATGCAATAATTACAATTATTAAATAATCAACAAATGTTATTATTATAATTATTAATATTATTATAACACACTGTCTGGTCAGAGCAGCAGGTCTTGCAGGGCGCAGCTGTGGTTTCCGGTTTGGATTCAGTAGCTGGCTGAAGCTGGAGTTGATGAGTGTGGAGGGGGACACAGATCAGATCAGGGGTCTCGGAAACGTTAATATCAGAACATTACTGGAGTATTAAGAGCGGGACCACGCTCTGTGTTCTGTACTTAGTGCTGGGGGGCTGCAGTGGGACTCTGTGCTGAACTCGGAGGCTCAGAAATGTGTTAACAGCAGCAGCTCTTCAGGACGGACTGTTTTCGCTGAGCTGTGAGAGAGAAATGTGTGGATGAAGAGTCGCTTTTTGCCTCTCAGCGAGCCGACACGTCTGTAATGACTGATTAACGAGATCGTAATGGCAACAAAGGTGAGCTTAGTGTTGATTTTCACTGCTTAAAAGTTGGTTTTTAATCGCTCCTACTGGAAAAGTCGACTCTGGCTGGCCAGGCGCTCCACGCAGGCGCCAACGTTTGTTATCGGGATTTTCAACAAGGTGTCAAACTTTATATTTGACGTGTTAAACTTTGTTTTTAATGTGCTTGGAACGATTATGTAGGGCGGTGACATTTTTAAGTGAAAACGAGGCTCGTTCTTTTTCCCGTAAACATGGAAAAAGTGTATCATTAAGAGTCTTGTGACATTTCACTGCCTTTCCAGTGCGGGTCACAACCTCGCGCGGTGCATCATGGGACATGTAGTTTGTTGCCCCGGCTGTTTTGCTAGTTATCTAAAGCGCTTAAAAGCTGGCACGTTTCTAATGTTTTTTTGTTACAGAGTTGAATTTGATTTTTAAGGGATATATAGGATGTATCTATGTTAGTTTAGTTATTGTAATAGTTGTCTTAGCATTGCTAAACTCCTATTAGCATTTACCATAATCTTGTGGGCTAACTTGTAGGCCTTAGTGCTTTGCTCTATAATGTTTAGACCCATAAACCCAGCCTTTGGTTAGACCCGTAAACCCAGACCTATAAACCCAGCCTGTGGTTTCTGTTGCAACCCCTGATGAGTCTGTTTGTAGAAGCTAATGTGTCTGATTAGTCAGCAGTCCTTGACATACTTTTCTTATCTTCTAAAATTATTGCCAGCCTCCCTGTGAATGACAGTTCACTTCCAATCATTCAGGCCTAGTGTGCTTATTTATTACATTAAGGCATGAGAGAGAGAGACAGACATCACTTCTTCAGAAACAGTCTCCTTAAAGAAATGTCTAATGTGTTCAGATTAAGACACACACACACACACACACACACACACACACACACACTCCCTGTGTATAAAGAGCGCCTGTGGCCCGCCTGGGGAGGCCTCATGAATAGAGGAACCCTTCGCACTGCTAATACAGCCTACACTGTTGTTTGTGTGTTAGTATAATGGGACCTCTGTAGTAAAAGTAACTTTACTGCTGAAATCTTGTGTCCACATCCTTTTAATTCGTATAGATTTTCACTTAGCAGTTACATGCCTATAGTTTTTACAGTCCACATACTATACTGTGTAATATCTGGTACAAGTTGGCCATTAAGTACCAGTTATTAAGGAAAATAAGCGAAAACAACCCCCAAAATGTTATTGACTGGTATTGAGACTCCCAACAGCCATGCAACCCACCAACTCTGTCCCTCTCAGTGCTCACTGGAAGGTTGTCTATATCAGACGGTTAACTCTGTTCGGGAGCTCGTTCGTAGATAAGCCCTCCTCACATAAAAACAACGTGTAGTTTAACCCTTCTTGCGTAAAAGGTTGTGTCATAGTTCACATCTTGCTTTGTGTATTATATAGAATCCCGAGTTGACCAGTTCTAAAGGCGACTCAGCCGTGCAAGCAGTTTAAAGGTGGGAATGTTGGTGTTTCCCGATTGCCAGCACTCAAACACAGCATTAGTCATGCAACATTATGTCATTATTAACAGTGTTTTAAATATACAATGACTTTTAATTGGGCACTGTCATTGCTACTCCAGGCCCAGAACACTGGCTATAGTGTAATGTGTTTTTGGATGAGTGGGTACGAGAACACAGTACATATTTCTTTACAGCACCATTAAACACATCAACAGCTGAAGGTCTTTGGATAGCTATAAGAAGCAGCTCGTTTGGTATTCCCAGTATGGATGTCATGGCAGAGACTGTTAAGCAACTGAAAAAGAGTTGTCGGAGGAAGCAAGTCAGAGGAAAAGAGAGTTACTAAGCAAGAGATCAGAGTAAATCTCCGACTGGATGGAAGACAGTCTCGCAGCTAATGGGAAAACAAAGACAGTCTATTTATGAAAGACTGCAGTTTAGCTTGTGTCAGTAACTTGCCATTATTTTTTTTCTGGATGCCAAACGCAAACTAATCTCAGTCCCATTTCAGGTCAGCATGCAAAGAAATAAATGAATCTTATACCAGCCCGTTTGGTTAGTCTGTCCATTTTACACCTAATAAGCCTTGAAAGTAAGTCATATTTTAACTCCACAGCACAATCCATGCACGAGCAGGGGGTTCTGTATCATACAGCTGTTTACGAGGGTGGCTCAAAGCACAATTTGTATTTACGGCAGTGGTGTTAAAGAGAAATATGCTACTGGTGAGACCCCAAGAGCAAGAAACACCAGTTCTCACATGATGCTGTTTAAAAGCTTTGAGATAAAGGAGGTCAAGCATGGTTCTTGTTTTAGGTGGATCTGAATGGATGTGTAGCTGTTCAGGAATCTCCTCATTGAGGAAAGCATGTCGACACATCAAACATAGAAGCTGCTGCTGTTCTCAGAACAATGGACTGACCATCACAGAGTCCAGACCTCAACATCACTAAATGTGTTTGGGATTAATTGGATAGTGAGAAGTAGAACCAACTTCTAAGACTGAACTTTGGAGGCGCAGAAAAAAAGAGTTGATGTAACAGAATGGAAGCTGCTGTAAAGGCAAAGTGTGAACACAGTAAATAGTGAAAAAACATTGTCGCTGTCAAAAAAGACTCCATGTATCTCCATTATTATTAATATTATTATTTTTTTTATTGTTTTTTTTTATTGTTTTTTTCTCTGCATCATCTTAACACGGCAGCTGTTGTTTACATGCTGTGAAAAGTTCATGATAAATGGACCAGTACAAATGCTCCAAAATAACTTGTTAAAAATTCTGGTTCCATTGACTTCCATTAAAAGTAATGTAGGTTTTTGGCCTCTCCTGTAAATTTGCCATTTTGAAGGTGTTGTTTTCTTCTGGATGATTTATTTAGTTGTTGGGGCTTTTATGTGACTTTGTGATAATTACATGGTTTCTGTTTGTTTTCCTGATGCTCAAAAACAAATAGCTTGTACTTAATTACCAGTATGACTGGTTTGTGACCTCTGCACAGTCTGGAATGTCCTTTCTCACCTAAACAGTTCTGTATTAACTTTAATGCACTTTATGTTCACTTTAATGCTCACTGTTATATTTAGGTTATAATCTGTATAGATAAAGATTTTATCAGGAATTGACTTGACTTTCTTTTCCAGACCCAGTTAGTGCACCAATAATCCTAAAGTAAAAGTAATGGAAGCTAAAGGAATTCTCAATTTCACACTAGTTCTACAGGACAAGTCCGACCAGTTTTTTTCCCCCTTCATGAAGATGTGTTATCAAGATAGACCTTCTATTAGAAACAGACTTTGTGTGTGTGTAGGCTTGTTAACACATGCAAACTTGTGTATCTATTGAGGAAATACCTCAACCTTTGACAGCCTAATCTCTGTCTGCCACATCTGTAGTGTAACGCTGATCGCCACAGACAGTCATTTCCCTCTGTTTGAAAATGGATAGAAAACCAAAGGCCAGGTGCTTCAGCTTGTCTGGTTTTCTACTAAGTAAAGGTGTGATGTTATTGTCTGTGGTTGAAAGGCTGGTTTGTAACTAGAGACTTATTTTAACTTTTTTTTTCCGATGCAGGCGCAGGTTTTATACGACTTCTCAGCCGAGCCGGGGAATAATGAGCTTTCAGTGAGAGAGGGAGAGACAATCACAATCACAAACCAGGTAATCTCACTTCTTACACTAGCAGTGTCCTTTAATTGTGCTTCTTTTATGTGCAGAACAGCCCCAACAATGACAAAATGCCCCACTGATTTAAAAGTTGACCCCATGATGAAGCCTGTTTAACATATCTCAGTAAAATAAACTAAAATCCACCTGTAAATCTGATGCTCATTGTTTATGTGTGCTGCCCAGGAGTAAAACGTAAAAGCAAATATCAGGGTAGTTTAGTGCTGGTGTGTTCGTTTATATAAAACAGCCGTACCTATTAGGGCTGTGAATTGGCAAGAACCTGGAAATATGATACATATTGTGATACGGCTGTCACGATTCTATATATTGCGATACTGCAAGCAAAGTGATATATTGCAACTTTTAAAATCCTACTATTAAAACACACCACTGTATGAACAGGTTTGTCAATGCTTACAATAGCATTGCACCCTTGTGCTGCTTGTTAATGTTGGAGTGGAGCTGAAAATGGATTACAACACTGCCATCTAGTGGTCAGAGGTTTGCCAGAAATCTTTGCATGTAAACTGTTAATTAATAATCGATACTGTATTTTTGAGAGTTAGTACTGTATCACTAAACAGAATATCGCAATATTCGATACTTCGATACTTTGATATTTACTTACACCCCTAATACCTACATACATACAGTACATGTCAACGCATTGAGTTGCCGATAACTGCCCAGGTTCTTTTTTTAGATAGACTATAAAAAAGGCCATGCAAAGCTCACAAGTGCCCCTAAAATCAAATGCTGGGGTCAGAAATTGTCCACTGTTAAAACAGAAATAACCTGGAAAAGGATTTTCTCTTGATTATTATTTTTTAATTAAAGAATTTGCTGCAGTACGTCAACACTGTAAAAGTTTCAAAACTTTATACAGTTCATATGTAAATACTAAGCTGTAAGAACAGCCCATATTACATGTGATATTTTGTGATGTCACATATTGCATTACATAATAGCAGTTTTAGCTGTTATCAGGGGTGTTTCAGTTTCAGACAGTCAGAACAGATATTGCTTACAAATGTTTAGTCTTAAAGGCATAGTGTCAAGAACAGCATGTTTATTTCTATGGGATAAAGAGAAAAATCAATAATGATTTTGATATAAGTGGTCTGGGGGAGGCAGTACGATGCAAATGTAGGATATGGGTCATTTGTTGTCTGGCATGTGTTTGTATGGTTGTGTTTATCTACAACCATAGAGCTATTATTAGCATTAAACACTTAAATTAGAATTTTTGTCATATCTGTGATCTGAAAGTAGAAAATTGTGTAAGCTGTGTTTATAATGGTTTAATCCTATGTTTTGCTCGATAGTGTTAAAATAAAGTTCAGAGTTGATTCCAGAAAACCTGGGGGTTCAAAGTGGGCTTTTATTGTGCACATACAATTTAGAAATATCCCTAAATTTGAATGAAAATTTCAGATGTTTAACAGAAACCGTGTGAACTTAAGCTCTTAAACGTTGATGTATTTGTTGTTAAATGGTTAATCAGTTAATCTGTAACGCCTCTGTAAACATGCCGCTGAAGCTGAGTCTGTGTGCTGTGTTTGTCAGAACATTGGAGGAGGCTGGATAGAGGCGCAGAACTCCAGAGGAGAAATCGGCCTGGTGCCAGAGGACTACGTTGAGGTAAGGATGACTGAGGGGCCGAGGGGCACAAAGGGCCATAAAGCCAAACGTCCTTCACACACGCGCACACACACAGACAAGTGAGAGTGTGTGTGTGTGCATTTGTGTGTGAGATGTTTCCTGAAAAGGACGGAAACTGCCACAAGAGGGTGTTTGCCAGATTCAGCAGGAAGCCTTTTCTTTTCTTGTGACCTAAATTGGCCCAGCGGACATGTTTACAAACCAGCCTAACCCGGGTGTGCCGTTTATTCTTATTAGAGATGACACATGGCCACTTTTTTCTTTTCCTGTAGTCAAACTGAAACTCTGAGTTTGGCATGACACGAATACCACGTTTGGTGGGCTGGTTTTAATTAAAGCTGCGCATGTAAATGTGCCATGCCTGCGCTGCTCAAGCCCTACTAACCCACAGGAGGAAGTGCTTTTCCACTTGTACAAACACAAAACCACAAACAAATCATATTTTTTAAATGTAGTTAAGCACTTTCAGAAAAATGAAATACAGTGCAATGCAAATGTGCAAATGCAAAAGACTCTCAGGACTCTTAGGATGCGATTGTTTTTTTTTTTAATATCGGGTGAATTAGGCTCTAGGTTCTCAAACAGGTGGTGAGTTATTGTTGGTGTAATGTAGTGGGTAACACTGTTGTCCTAAACACAACAGACTGGGGTTCTATTCATGCTATTTTAAATGACAACACTGGGGGGCATCTTTGTTTACTTTATGTAAGCCCCCGGATACGTTAATACTAATTACAAGCAAAACGACAACAAACATATAAAATGACTAGAATAACATGTTCAGTTAGAGAGAGTCAGTAATTGGAAGAAGATGAAAACTTGGCTTGAACAACAGAGTTACGAACACAGCACATAAAGATCAGAGTGTTGTAAAGCCACCCTCCAAAGAAGACCACCTGTGTCTCTGGCTGAAGACCCTAAATTTAAAACATCCACCCAAACCTCCGTATGTCTGCTCTTACCATTCTGTGGAGGAGAACCAGCACCAGAGCTTCCTTATCCAGAGAAACGTCTCGCTTATGAAGCTCCGAGGAAGCAGACGCGTCGGGTGTTTGTGAGTTAAGAAACTGTTTTCTGATCAGTGTTCACCGCGCTAGGCTATCTGGACTGTAACTAACACCCACGCAGAGTGGCTGGGCAGCTGACTGGACTTGGGTTTAACCGGCTTTCAGAAATATAAACTCACCGTCTGTGTGTAGGAGGACACGCCCACCTTCCCACTGTGCAGGTACTGATACGTCTCAGTACTTGTATAGTTTTTCATCACTTAACCGTCTACACCTTCCGAGAGTACAGAGTAATTAAAAACGTCGCCGTAGGTAACCTCAGACCACCTTTTCATATCATCCACTGTGTTATTAACCTCAGACCACCTTTTCATATCATCCACTGTGTTATTAACCTCGGATGAGACCGTGTTGTCCCATTCGAACTTCTTACTGTCTCTCTGGTCTCCTCCCATGTAACTGTATTAATTTTGGTTAGCTGAGCGGAAGTTCTAACACAATGGCGGAACAAACATATGCTTAAAAGTGGGTGTGGCCAAATACGGTGAATATCCGTCTCGATCAAACACACCGCTCTGTATCCTTCCTCTATATATTAACGTATTCTTGGGCGAGAGTCCCAAAATCCACTGCACACTAGAATTACCACAATGTCCTCAAGTTGAAAAGCACTGTTTTAGAGCAGTTAAAGATAGGGCTAGGGCAACAATGCGTTGCAAAGATGGCTGCGTTTACTGAAAGCATGAATTTATCCGGAGCGCAAGCTGCAGCTACAAACAATCACTCACGTGCATCTAAAGTTGTGGGAGTGTTTCACACAGAAACACAACAGTGTGGTGCTCTGTCAGCTCTGCACTGTGGAGATGATCACAACAGTACAACTGCTACACACGAGCACTTGAAGATCAAACATCCCGTAGGGCTTCATCAACACAGCAGCAGGACAGCACCTGTTTACCTGTTTATCTAATCTTAGCAGATTATTGTAAGATTATTAACACGTGTAACATGTTTCTTTCAGTAGAGTCACTTGAAAAGTCTCATTGTTAACCGTTTCTTAATCATCCAGTGTAGAACCTAAGACTGTTCTAGATACCGCAGGAGCTTTAAAACACACGTAGCTGCTTCTCAAACGAGACTCTGCCAAAATATATAGTCCACAAACTGTCCGATTTCTTGTCTGTGAGGCGTGTAGGCTACGTATCATTTGTGCCTCCAGTCAGAGCGTAGACTCCTGGTCCAACTACAGTTACCAGTGGGGTTCTGGCCTTCTAGCTCTGGGCGGAATCCATCCAGATCTCCAGCCCAAGTTCTCAGAGAGTCATCCCTCACAATACCAACCAATGTTAAAGACTTGTTTAGGCTGTTTTAACTTGAACTACACAGTATTAGGCTACATGTTTAGTATGTGTAAGTATGTGTAACCTACTGTTTTTACTTGCTGTTATGTTGCTCTTCAAGCAGATGTGCCACAAATTCAAAAGCATTGGTTTTAATGGAGTTATAGAATAGCTGAATGTTGGGATAATGATCATGCCTGAAAACCTTCCTCCCTTCATCCTTTAAATTAACCTATAAATCAACAAACCAGCCCACCTCACCCCCGTGCCTTGATCTTATGTCAGGCCTATCACAGTTATAAGTGGGGTCCAGCCTTCTAGCTCTGGGCAGAGTCGCGGAGTTGGAAGGCTGCATGTAGGCTGTTTGAAATAAAGGGATAGTAGGTACAGTACATGTAAAGTATGTGTATTTATTTTTATTGCTGTTATTTTGTGCTTTAAGTGTTTGTCATTCTGGATTTTTTTTAGAGAATCAGATTATGATTGTTTTTTTTTCTCTGATATGCTACCCAACATTTGATACATGGGTTCAAATTGGCCACTTGTGCTGCAGGTAATATGATTATTGATAGTCAGTCCTGAAACTGTGTCAGTACATGCCTGAATGATCTAGTTTAATTGTCTTAATCTTTGAATCTTATCTGTCGGTAAGATCTGAAAAGAAGATAAAGGGGAATTAAATGAGAGACGTCCCTGTGATGTGGTGGAGGTGCGGCTTAACCAGAAAACATGTCTTAATAAGAAATTGGCTGTTTACATAGAAAAATGTGACTAAAAAACAGTTTGATATCAATATAATTCTTTATGTTAAATGACTTAACCAGATGTCAGAGTTTTGTATCGCCAATTTAACAATAATATTTATATTTAACATATTCATATTTTTTCAAGAAAACGTGCTTATTTGTATTAAAGGACATGTATTATAAATCTACTAGAAGAGATTTAGATGCTTCTGGTTTACCAAAACTATATTTTTCTGAAACTGTACATCAGTATTGACCCTCAGTCTGAAATGCTCGGTTAGAGCTCCTGTGTTTTTAATCTCCACCTTTTTGTCAGGCCAGTGTGCTCTGATTGGTCAGCTTGCCCACTCAGTTCTGGGGTGCGTTTCCCAAAACGTTCATAACGCGGAGTACTTCGTAACTTCATACTTAAGAACATTCTTAAAATTACGAATGTTTCCCGAAAGCCTTCGTAACTAACATAGTACATAAAGTCGTTCGTAAATGTAAGAGTAATCCGACTCACTTGTAACTCGCTAGGTTCTTCTTAACTCAAAGTTCACGTGCAATTCTGTCTCAAAAACAAAAGAGGGCGCTAATCATCCTTTTAAAAACACATTGTTTTATTATACAAAGATGAATTCATGAAGATTTAAAATCACGTTTGTAAGCATAATTCCATCACGTAAATGACATCCAACAAATATTATATCCAACAGCTTGATGTATGTAAACCGTAAACTTCTAGAATAAACAGATGTTCGCTTGTATCTTAGTTTAGTGGAAAGCAAACTGTCTACCAATCTGAAGGTCAATATTGTGCATAAATGTACATTTTACTTTTTTTATTTCAAGGTTGGAATCATTGTAATCTCGTGAAACAAACAGTATAAACTGCTTAAAGTACAATACATTATTTGTTGATATACACATAAATTTACGTATTCTAAATTAATTTTCTTCCAGTGTTACAGCTGTAGTAGTAAATTACTTGCGTACGCGTGGCCGGTGTGCCGTGCTAGGAAGGTTAATTGTGTGCCTATTTATTGACTGGTCGTGCTATAGACATTTATTTTTTTTACACAAAAGTGTTTTAAAACTTTTTTTTTTCTTTTTTTATCATAATTATTTACATAACGATACATTTGTGGCATAATAATGAGGAAACGTATGTAAATCTGTGGTTCAGTTCTGGACTGGCATTGCCTATTCAGCGCTGACGCCGGGGGTGGAGTCAACAAAGAGCTACTTGAAACTAGTTCCTAAGTTTGGGGACTAAGAAGGTTTTTGGAAAACACTCTCAAAATTGGGGTTATTAAAGTTATGTCGTTCTTAAAGTTGTTGGTAAATCACTAAGATCAATCGTTATCGGGAAACGCACCCCTGATTAGTAGACCACCAGTGCTGCAGGTTCCATCTACAAAGAGAAAAGAGTATTGGAGCCTTTGTGAGGCCTTAAAGCTCCTAAATACTCCTCAGACTGTTGACAGGCAGTGCAGTGGTTTAGTAGTCTGCTGATGCTCAGTGTGTTGTGTGTCTGCTGGTGTTGTGTTTTTCAGTGACGTGCTGTAGGGAAGTCTGGGATGTGTTTTTGGTGAGGACGAGCAGATGCAGACTGAGTAAACAGCTCGGTCTCAGTGTAAACACACAGTGCAGCCATGAAGGCTGTTAGTGCTCGATATTAGCTGTGGAAGCTTGGCTGCTGCTCACTGTCTCTCACAGCTGCACGCACTGCCTTCGCCACACATCTCTAGCAGCCAGACAGTGACTGCGTGTGTACACTTCTCACAAGCATGTTCAGCTGTTGGATGGCCTCTGCACTGGATTTGGGGAGGAAACGTTGTGAAGGGGAATTCCACCAATTTTCAGCGCAATTAGAGTTTGTTTGATGTAAACAAGCTCATTCAAAGAGGTGTGAAGCTCACTGTCTCAGATTTCTTTACTGTAGTGTTGATGGGAACCAGGAGTCACCACATCTGCAACTCATTATATTCACTATCAGTAACCACCAGCGCACCTACACGTGTCTTCATCTTTCACTGTTGATGATGGTATAATAGTGGTGAATGTAGTTTGCATGCATATACTGCTGCATCATTTTAGACCATCACTTTATCTCAAAGTTGGTGTGAAACAGGGTCTATAGTATCATACCCTTATTTATTTCATGCTTTTACAAGCATAAAACTCTTCAGACAGGAATTTTACAACACAACTCCTTTAAACGACTTTTGTTTACATCTTAATGACAAAGTTTTGTGGCGTTTTTATAAGTACCCAGAGAGTAAATTAGGTCCCAACCAGTATAATTGTCACCAATATGTCTTTTAAGGAGCTGAAAATGACCAGTTCCAATAACTAATGGCCACTATCATTTTTATGTGGTATGGAATAAACCAGACGCTAATTGTTTTATTTAAAGGAGCAATATGTAAGATTTTTAGTTTCAAATATTATAAAATTAACTAAAGTTATCAACAGAACATGAAGCAGTATCAGGTTTGATGCTATGCCCAAGATGTCAATGCATCATGTTACAAAAATATTAACCAGCCCCGGCCCGCCTTGTTTCGTAATAACACATTGTGCAATCAGTCCAGCATGAGAGGATGGAGAAGTAGCACCGCCCTGACTTAAAGATGCAAGGAAGGAAGAGAAAATACAACTATGGCTGAAGCTTTCTACAAGAAACCATGTTCAGCAGCGAACAGAAGTAGTAATATAAATAGAAGCAGAAAAAGAGTTAACACTGGCGTCGTGTTCCACCACCAGAGGGAATTAAGTTTGGTGCTGATGTATCATTTCATGACTGGATGAAACGAAAAGGAGCAGTCACTTTGTGTTTGCTTGTAATATGTCACCCCCTATTGTTCAGAGTATTAATTCTTTTTTTTACTGACCAGTGTGTTATAAATAAATATTAGAAATCAGCAGGTGTGAAGCTGGTCAGCTTTCTTAGTGGTTTTCTTATTTTCTTATTTTTAATGTTATGAGCTAGTGGTGCATGAGAATCAGAATCAGACTTTATTGGCTAAGTATACTCACACATATAAGGAATTTGTTTTTGGTTACAGTAGCTCACAGTGCACGATAACCGACATTACAGCAGTAACAAACACAACCAACCTAACCATCCTCCCACACACACACACACACACACACACACACACAATGATGTACACGCACAGACACACCTGTAAACTTAACATGTGCAGAGTTGTATATTTAGAGTAAAGTGCTGAGTGCAGCAGTGAAGGACAGTGCAGACTGAATTAAATAGATATAAATATGAAGAACAGAAGAGTCACTGGTAGAGACGGTAGTACAGAGTGTTCTGAGACTATCAGATAAATAACAGTGCAGTACAGAGAAAGAAGAGTGAGAGAACATCTGGATATGGATGTATGTATGTAGTAGACTGTACAGAGAAAGAAGAGTGAGAGAACATCTGGATATGGATGTATGTATGTAGTAGACTGTACAGAGAAAGAAGAGTGAGAGAACATCTGGATATGGATGTATGTATGTAGTAGACTGTACAGAGAAAGAAGAGTGAGGGAACATCTGGATATGGATGTATGTATGTAGTAGACTGTACAGAGAAAGAAGAGTGAGAGAACATCTGGCTATGGATGTATGTATGTAGTAGACTGTACAGAGAAAGAAGAGTGAGGGAACATCTGGATATGGATGTATGTATGTAGTAGACTGTACAGAGAAAGAAGAGTGAGAGAACATCTGGCTATGGATGTATGTATATAGTAGACTGTACAGAGAAAGAAGAGTGAGAGAACATCTGGATATGGATGTATGTATGTAGTAGACTGTACAGAGAAAGAAGAGTGAGAGAACATCTGGATATGGATGTATGTATGTAGTAGACTGTACAGAGAAAGAAGAGTGAGAGAACATCTGGATATGGATGTATGTAGTAGACTGTACAGAGAAAGAAGAGTGAGAGAACATCTGGATATGGATGTATGTATGTAGTAGACTGTACAGAGAAAGAAGAGTGAGAGAACATCTGGATATGGATGTATGTATGTAGTAGACTGTACAGAGAAAGAAGAATGAGAGAACATCTGGATATGGATGGATGTTTGTAGTAGACTGTACAGAGAAAGAAGAGTGAGAGAACATCTGGATATGGATGTATGTATGTAGTAGACTGTACAGAGAAGAAGAGTGAGAGAACATCTGGATAGGATGTATGTATGTAGTAGACTGTACAGAGAAAGAAGAGTGAGAGAACATCTGGCTATGGATGTATGTACGTAGTAGACTGTACAGAGAAAGAAGAGTGAGAGAACATCTGGATATGGATGTATGTATGTAGTAGACTGTACAGAGAAAGAAGAGTGAGAGAACATCTGGATATGGATGTATGTATGTAGTAGACTGTACAGAGAAAGAAGAGTGAGAGAACATCTGGATGTGGATGTATGTATGTAGTAAACTAAAGAGAAAGAAGAGTGAGGGAACATCTGGATATGGATGTATGTATGTAGTAGACTGTACAGAGAAAGAAGAGTGAGGGAACATCTGGATATGGATGTATGTTTGTAGTAGACTGTACAGAGAAAGAAGAGTGAGGGAACATCTGGATATGGATGTATGTTTGTAGTAGACTGTACAGAGAAAGAAGAGTGAGGGAACATCTGGATATGGATGTATGTATGTAGTAGACTGTACAGAGAAAGAAGAGTGAGAGAACATCTGGATATGGATGCATGTATGTAGTAGACTGTACAGAGAAAGAAGAGTGAGAGAACATCTGGATATGGATGTATGTATGTAGTAGACTGTACAGAGAAAGAAGAGTGAGAACATCTGGATATGGATGTATGTATGTAGTAAACTGTACAGAGAAAGAAGAGTGAGAGAACATCTGGATATGGACGCATGTATGTAGTAGACTGTACAGAGAAAGAAGAGTGAGAGAACATCTGGATATGGATGTATGTATGTAGTAGACTGTACAGAGAAAGAAGAGAGGGAACATCTGGATATGGATGTATGTATGTAGTAGACTGTACAGAGAAAGAAGAGTGAGAGAACATCTGGATATGGATGTATGTATGTAGTAAACTGTACAGAGAAAGAAGAGTGAGGGAACATCTGGATATGGATGTATGTATGTAGTAGACTGTACAGAGAAAGAAGAGTGAGAGAACATCTGGATATGGATGTATGTATGTAGTAGACTGTACAGAGAAAGAAGAGTGAGAGAACATCTGGATATGGATGTATGTATGTAGTAGACTGTACAGAGAAAGAAGAGTGAGAGAACATCTGGATATAGATGTATGTATGTAGTAGACTGTACAGAGAAAGAAGAGTGAGAGAACATCTGGATATGGATGTATGTATGTAGTAGACTGTACAGAGAAAGAAAAGTATGAGAACATCTGGATATGGATGTATATAGTAGACTGTACAGAGAAAGAAGAGTATGAGAACATCTGGATATGGATGTATGTATGTAGTAGACTGTACAGAGAAAGAAGAGTATGAGAACATCTGGATATGGATGTATATAGTAGACTGTACAGAGAAAGAAGAGTATGCGAACATCTGGATATGGATGTATGTATGTAGTAGACTGTATCCAGAATGTAGTGTTATTAATGTTCAGCTGTTCGTGAGTGTGATGAGCGTGTAGGAAGAAGCTTCTCTGTAGTCTGGAGGTCTTGATCTTCAACTGGCTGGAACGCCGACCTGAGGGAAGATACTGGAACAGGTGATGTCCAGGGTGTGAGACCCTAATTGAACCTTTAATAGTAAAATCAGTTCATTATTGTATGACACAAGCCAATTAAAGTGGGCATATTGCTTTTACCAATAAATACAAGAGGATACTCAACATTTCTTACCTATGTCCTCTCTGGTTAATGAGCAGCAGCATATCAGTCGATCACAGGAGGTTATATATAGAACATAATGTAAAACAGGAACTGTATTTCTTTTCCAAGACTATTATTTAAAGCACTTTTTAAAACTCCTGTTAAAGGCATGTATTCATGCTATTTTCCATGACAACACTGGGGGGGGCCATCTTTGTTTACTTTGTGTTAGAACTTCCGGTGCCCCCGCGAATATGTTGATACTAATTACAAGCAAAACAACAATAAACATATAAAATTACCAGCATAATATGTTCAGTTAGAGGGAGTCAATAATTGGAAGAAGAGAAAAACTTGGCTTGAACAACAGAGTTACAAACACAGCACATAAAGGTCAGAGTGTTGTGGAGCCGCCTTCCAAAGAAGACCACCTGCGTCTATGACTGAAGCCCTAAATTTAAAACATCCACCCAAACCTCCGTATGTCTGTTCTTACCATTCTGTGGAGGAGAACCAGCACCAGAGCATCTTTATCCAGAGAAATGTCTCACTTATGAAGCTCAGAGGGAGCTGATGTGTCAAGTTAAGTAACTATTTATGATCAGTGCTCACTGCTATCTGGGTTGTAACTCACACCCACACAGAGGGGCTCAGGCAGCTGGCTTGACTTGGGTTTAACCGGCTTTCAGAAATATAAACTCACCGTCTGTGTGTAGGAGTACACGCCCACCTTCCCACTGTGCAGGTACTGATACGCTTCACTACTTGTATAGATTTTCATTACCAAACTGTCTACACCGACCGAGAGTACAAAATAATTAAAAACGTCGCCGTAGGTAACCTCAGACCACCTTCTCATATAATCCACCCACTGTGTTATTAACCTCGGATGAGACAGTGTTGTCCCATTCGAAATTCTTATTCCCTCTAATAAGTAGAAGGGAACAGGCAGTTTGGCTGCTGTGGCAAGTGTGTATAGTAACACAACAGAGGATGTATTGTAATTATTGTCTATGGTCTTCATCCTGTAGCTGATAGAAAACTGCTGGAGCGTTTGCTTAACATCACCTGATCTCATCATCTAATGAAACGTGTGTTGGATGTGCTGGTCATGCCCTTTAATGTGTGTCTCTCTGCAGCTCAGTAAGCCCCAGCCTGTATCAGGAGGAGGAAGTGTGGCCCCACTTGACCTGTCTTTCTTTGACAGTCATGCCTCAGGCCCAGCCCCGGCCCTGGCCCCGGCCCCGGCCCCTGCCAGCAACACGCAAAGTCAGGTGAGCAGTCAGACCTCCTTCTTTCCTCCTCCCCCTGCTCTTTAAAACAGCCTCCTCTGCTGCGGCTCAGTCGTGAACCCAGAACGGTTTTCTTCAAGACCCTGAGACGTGGTCATTATTTCCTCCGGCGCTCAGGCCATCTTTCTCCCACTCAGCCACCGGTCAGTGTTCAGCATTTTACAGGAAGTGAGTCATCAGAAGAGGAAGGGAGATTCCAAATCCAGCCTGCAAAACTCCTTACTCTGAAACATGCAGATATGTGGACGTAAGCTAGCTGTGGTTTCACAGGCAGACTGAAGCAAAACAGCCTGCTCTAAACAGATCAGACAGCGTCAGAATCACACACCACATCTAATGTAGTAAGTGTTAACAAACACTCTGGAGAAATTAAGACATAAAGAAAAAGAAAAGCTTCTAAAAGAAATAAAAAATTAAGAATATCTGCTTATATCTGTTTCAGTATAATAGAATATAATAAAAAAAAGATGAATATGTGTCTCCTAAAGTTGGCAGCACACTCCAAGCTGGTCAGAATCATGCGGTGATTTGACTTTATGTGGTACAGTGTGTGTGGCATGGCTCCTTATCAGCATGTTGTATGTTCTAAGACTTCCCTCTTGACTGTGATTGGTCCACATTGAGTCCCATGGTTGCCTGCCTCACTGCATGGTGCTGAGACAGACACAACGCTATGTTTAAGTGTTTTCACAGTACTGTGTTCAACAGTAGTTCACTTTTGTTTAGTTAGTTCATTCGTTGAGGCGTGCTGCCAGTTTAAAGGGGAATTCCATCAATTTTACAAAATTTCTGCATAATTCATTTACTGAGACAGCAGTCACTCAGGATGCTTAGATTGTAAAGTGGCTTATTCTGGAGGAACTTGCTAATTCTGATTTCTTTACAGTGGTGATGAGACGTATTTGTTGTATGTATTGGGTTGATAAAGGTAAAGTAGTGATCAGATATTTAAATGGATTAAAAAAACATTTTAGGCAACAATCTTAAAACTATGTCTGCTATACAGGCAGCAGATCATTTAGTGTAATTACTTTGTGTGCGGGAGCTTTTAAAGCTGAGGTATTAAATTAGAATTCAGTGAGGTCTACATAGACGGGATTCCCTAACACATATATGAGATATCTGGGCCGTTCTGTGTGGAGTGTGCATGTTCTAGGGTACTCCGGTTGCCCCCCACAGTCCAAAAAATGCATGTTCGGTTGATTGGTCACTCTAAACTGTCTGTAGGTGTTGTTGTGTGTGTTGGCCATGCAGCCCTGTCAATGTCCGACTGTTGCTTCTCGCCTGTTTGTTCCCCGCACTCCCGAATCTGCACAGATCGGATTGGCTGAAGAGCGCGCTTGGTGATTTTACTACACACGTGATTGGTCTGTGAGTTTCCCGCTCCACAAAGCCTACATACCGTAAAGACAACAAAAGCTCCGCCTTTTAAAATAAACACTGTCAACATTAAATCCTTCTCAGTAGTTTATCAGTTTAGGTCCGCATTGGACAACGTCTGGGTCCGGATCCGGAACGCTGTCCGCCTATTAGTGACCTCTGTTTTAAAGCATTAAACTCTTTAGATGTCTGGTTCCCATCACCACCACTGTGAACACTTCTTTAGAGTGGGGTTTTTATGTCATGTTATGACTTTGTTTACATCTTATACATTTAATCATGTAGAAATGTTTACAGGCGATTGTGAGTTCAATCCCTGGCAATGCTTGTAGTCATCGCTCTCTCTGGGTGATAGCTAGGATACCATAGGACAGCTGTCCCTCTTTCACTATGGCACAACATAAAGCTAGCTAAGACAGGCGTCTGTTAGGAGTAGCACTGACAGTCACCCTCCCAGCTTGGTGGTATTGTGGCAGACCTGGATGAATAGATAGAGTAGAATGGAATAGATGAGAACAGAATATGCAGCAGGGTTTAGGGAGAGTGACATAATTAGATATGCAGATGTTTGTAAAAGTTTTTTTCTTCTAGAAATTAGAAAGTTCTACCTTCTAGAAACATCGTCAAACGTGAATACATCTTTTTTAAGTCATTAGTGCATAATTTTTAATTGTTTGCTGAATATAAGAGGATTAATATAAAAATGTGCTATAACTTTTGCACGTCCTACTACATTTCTTATTTTTTTCGCCCCAGTGTGTTAAATAAACCAATAAAACATATTTGACCAGACTTTAATATCGTCAGTTCTCACGGGGGGCCAACTGGCCAGTGATTATAATGCAGCTTTGAGTGAGTAGGAGTTGCTTTGCCTTTGTCATGACAATATGAGAAAGGGTTACTTCAATAGACTCCCTGTTTAACAGTAAACAAAGGGCTTGATTTGACTTGCCGGGTTTGCTGGAGGAAGCGTTCAGGACACGTAAGATAGAAAGTGTCATAGACCACTTGTAAATGTCATCATTATAAACAGTGGCCTTTTCTTAAGATGTTTCTGAGAGATGTAATTTAAATTGGATTGATGTTTGCACAGTTAAACCAGCAAATCTACTGATATATGTAAAACCATGTGAGTTAATATCCTCATTAAGGCTGTTTAAGACCATTTAAATATATCAGAATCAGAAATACTTTATTGATCCCAGGGGGAAATTGCAGTTATTACAGTGGCAGCCGGTTATGTAGAAGAATAAACACTCTAATAATAATTTACAACAAAAGAAATTTTCAATATGTACACATAAATAAAATCTTATACTACAATAAAAGAATAAAATAAAAAGTGACTGTGGCACATATATAAGTCTTATAATACAATAGAAGAATAAATTGTAAAGTGACTGTGGCACATATATAAAGTCTTATAATACAATAGAAGAATAAATTGTAAAGTGACTGTGGCTTATATATAAAGTCTTATAATACAATAGAAGAATAAATTGTAAAGTGACTGTGGTACATATATAAAGTCTTATAATACAATAGAAGAATAAAATGTAAAGTGACTGTGGCACATATATAAAGTCTTATAATACAATAGAAGAATAAATTGTAAAGTGACTGTGGCTTATATATAAAGTCTTATAATACAATAGAAGAATAAATTGTAAAGTGACTGTGGTACATATATAAAGTCTTATAATACAATAGAAGAATAAAATGTAAAGTGACTGTAGCACATAAATAAAGTCTTATACTACAATAAAATAATAAAATAAAAAGTGACTGTGGCACATATATAAAGTCTTATAATACAATAGAAGAATAACATGTAAAGTGACTGTGGCACATATATAAAGTCTTATAATACAATAGAAGAATAAATTGTAAAGTGACTGTGGTACATATATAAAGTCTTATAATACAATAGAAGAATAAAATGTAAAGTGACTGTGGCACATATATAAAGTCTTATACTACAATAGAAGAATAAAATGAAGTCACTGTGGCACATATATAAAGTCTTATAATACAATAGAAGAATAAATTGTAAAGTGACTGTGGTACATATATAAAGTATTATAATACAATAGAAGAATAAAATATAAAGTGACTGTAGCACATATATAAAGTCTTATACTACAATATAAGAATAAAATATAAAGTGACTGTGGCACATATATAAAGTCTTATACTACAATAGAAGAATAAAATATAAAGTGACTGTGGTACATATATAAAGTCTTATACTACAATATAAGAATAAAATATAAAGTGACTGTGGCACATATATAAAGTATTATAATACAATAGAAGAATAAAATATAAAGTGACTGTGGTACATATATAAAGTCTTATACTACAATATAAGAATAAAATATAAAGTGACTGTGGCACATATATAAAGTCTTATAATACAATAGAAGAATAAAATATAAAGTGACTGTGGCTATAATATTAAGTACAGATATACTGTATACAGCAGTAAGTGTTTAGAAATAAGAAAGTTATTGCACATTTGAGTTGTTGCACACATAATTAAATTATTGTTCTATTGTTATTACTGTACATGTGAAAGGTGTCGTATGTTAAGGGAGGTGTTATATCTGATGAAGTCTGATGGTAGGAATGACCTCCTGTGGCGTTCTGTAGTGCATGTTGGTTGAATGAGTCTTTCACTGAATGTGCTCCTGCGTCTCATCACTGTGTGATAAAGAGGGTGGGAGCTATTCTTCATGATGGCCTGCGGCTTAGACAGCGTCCTCCTCTCAGACACTGCCGTCAGCGAGTCCAGCTCCACACCCACAACATCACTGGCTCTGCGGATCAGTTTATTAAGTCTGTTGGCATCTGCCACCTTCAGCCTTCAGCATGCAACAGCGTATAGGATGGCAGTGGCAACTACAGACTCATAAAAGATCCTCAGCATAGTCCTGCAGATGTTGAAGGACCTCAGACGCCTCAGAAAATAGAGACGACTTTGGCCCTTCTTGTGTTCTTAGCCCAGTCCAGTTTATGGTCAGTGTGCACGTCTAGATATTTATAGTCCTCCACAGTGTCCACACTGACCCCCCTGATGGAAACAGGGGTCACCTGCGTTTTGTCCCTCCTCAGGTCCACCACCAGCTCCATTGTCTTTGTCACGTTGAGCTGCAGATGGTTCAGCTCACACCACGCAACAAAGTCGTTCACCGTCTCCCTGTACTCATCCTCATCACCATCATCACCATCATCATCATCATATAAGGTTCATACAGTGTAGCACATTATTAACAATATGATAACCTGACAGCTATAGACTCTTCTTTAAATGCATATATATTTTTTCATGAAAGATGAAGGTTATGTTGGGGGGGTCTTATCAAAGAAAATTGAGTTTTAGTGAAGTAGAATGAAAGGGAACTAGTCATATTATTCATATTGTTGATGTAAAATGCTAATTTGTTTGCCCTTTTTTGTGCTTCAGATAATATAATCTTACATTAAGACATTATTTTCCTGTGATATTATAAAAATATGATTTGAATGTTGTGATGCGATGTAAAGAATTGTCAGTTTTATAGCTGTAATAACTTAAAGCACCTGATTGGTTATGACTAAAGTCACGAAACGCTCTATAAACACGTGCTGTTTACTCAGCGTTTCGTTGCTCTGTGCTCTGTGTTGTGCGTAAGTCCTTCTGGCAATAAGTAACTGTGGTAGGTTTAGAATGATTTATTTCAAAGTTCAAACCATAAAGTTATAACAGTAATATAAGCACATACAGCCTGCTATACTAGCAGATTAGATCATCTCGCAAATGTAGTTATTATTGTTTTTGTTTTTTAAACACATTCAGAAAATGTAGCACCTACACGTCACTTAGGAGCCAAACTGTGTCTACAATGTTTGGAATAATGTGATTACGACCAACTCAGATCTTTAAAATAGGTAAATACAATAGTGTTGTGTGACTAGACCAATAGATAATGTACAAAATAGCATTGGGGTCAAGTATATGTACATTATCTTACATTGAAAATAGTTTTGTATACTTGGCTTTTGAAGACACACCTCTTTGGTCCGACACTGAGGATGTATAATTACCAATTAAAGAAACTGATCATCCTTTTGTTCCTTTCTTTTAATAATAGAAATTGTGTGACGTTGCATGGGTGAAACCTGCATGGCTGAAGAGGCGGTGAGGTGTAATAGCAGAAGTTGTTGACTGTATCTTCTTGTAAGTTCTCTCTCTGATACAGAAGTGAAAGCAGCTGCAGTGTATGTGTGACATTTCTATGGAAGCTGCTATTCCTTTCAAAAGGCTGAGGTTACTGTGGTGGACTGAAGTGATGATCTCACTGATGATCAGAGATTATAGGTCATAGCTGTCAGATAAATTAGCTGCCAGACTGTCGCAATTTAATGGTCCGTGTAAGAAATGTTATTTAGGGTTGTGTACCTGGCCTAGGCTGCATTTACAGTTTTTTTCTGTCCTCGGTAATATTGTGTATGTTTGCTGCATCAGGATATCTACTAAATCCACCAGGTTATGAGACTTTCAGTCACTCTACTGGCCTACTGGCTCTAATGTGCAGTTATATGAAAACGCTATGTAATCTAACTGTACAGTGTATTTACAGCCATGTAGATCATGTGGGATATGATAGACACACTGGTTTGATATATAGGATCTGTAGTGACAGTGGTAGTAACCCATTAAACCATTAAAGGAAACAGGTTTGGGTAAAACATGATCGAGCCATGTCTGATGCTGGTTTAAGTCATGGGATGTTAAACTGTACAGCTAATGACTAAACCACATTATTCAATACTCTATTTTGTTGTACCACTGATGTAGCCTAGGTTTGATCCCAGTTTGAGCGTATAGAGCATGTCCTCATTAAGGTTTTAAGAAAATATTATATTTTAGAGTTTTGCAATATTATGGTTTAAGGTTTTGTGACACCGTATATATTTTTTAATGTATAGTTTACAAGCAAGTGTTGATGGCAGTGGTTAATTTTTGCTTTGTGTTTAAACCCCCCACCCGCTAGATAGCAGAGTTATCTACTCATTCCAATGTAAACAAGTGGCATAAGGGCGTTCCACTAACATTAGCCATTAGAAAACCTATCTGAGTTCCCTGAATTCCGCAGGCGTTGTAAAATGTGGTAGGTAAGAGGTTTGGTCAGACTTATATGACTTATATGAGTTATAATTTGGGTAGCTGTGTTGTTATATAGTATTGCTGATGTATTGTCTAATTATAGCATTACATTTACAGCATTTAGCAGATGCTCTTATCCAGAGCGACTTCTATAAGTGCTTGGTGTTCAGTCAGAGTATGTATCTCTAGCTGGTACAAACAGGTTCTACACTACTCTTGAGTTCCAATACAGCCAGAAACAAGGGCCAGTGCTGATACATAGAGAGAAGAGGATAAAATACAGGGATACAAATTCCTTGTATGTGTGAAATACCTGGTGAAATAAGCGATTCTGATTCTGATTCTGATACATACAGCATAAGTGCAATACCTACACGTAGCATAAGTGCCGTATGATTCATTAATACCTTAGTTATTCTTACATGCAGTTTAGTGATGTCAATGAAATGCACCCACATGTTTAAAGTCATTAATGAGCTTATATAATTCAGTGTAATTTAGATGAACCATTGACATCAGGTAGAAAAATGTACACAGAACTAAATGTATCAGCTTTGGTGGTCTCGCAAGCTAGACTTCTGACTGTCTTCTGGGTTTAGTGGCTTATCATCGCCATAAAGCGCCTGCTTTGACAGACGGGACTGCTTTACATGCAGAATGAAGAGTTCTGGTGATGGAAACCATCTTAGCCTACAATAAGCTTTAAATGTATCAGCCGGTCTTTTTGTAGCTCTGTAGTCAAAACACCCTCTCGGTGGAGGGTTAACCCTTTCCTTGCAGGTCCATTGTGATGATGTTGCGTTTCTCCTTTAAGGTGGATGTAGTTCAGGTGGAAAGCCCTGACACCCCCCTCACCCCTGTCTCCCCGACTTCCCCTGATGAGGTAATCACTGTGACAGGACAGGCCCGGGGGCCATGCATGGAGGCTCCCTGTCTCGTTCCGCCATCACCCCGCCCCCAGCTACCCCTCTCCCTCCTCATCCCTTCCCCGTCTGCACACACTGACACAGGAGCGGACGGCCCTGTGACTCAATTAAGAATGTGCACATACATGCACCTCACCGGCAATCAAGCTGATCAGCACTGTAACATGTAAATCGATTCCAGCACTGTTCACACCAATCTCTCAGCATCATCAGAGAAAAACAAAATAAAACAAGGCCAATTATCATCATTTAGTATTTACAGAGAGATCGTATACTGATCTCATTTATATAGTTTGGTCTAATTCTTCTTGCAAATTTCACTGATTTCTGTTTACTCGGTCATTAAGAGTGGTTTGATGTGAGATGAGCTCTTCTAGAGTAACCTAACGAGCCACATTGTTAATTATAGGAACCAGAAGTTCTTAAAGGCATGGGTATTTCACCCATGGTGATGGGTAATGAGGCCAACATAGGATTTACAAAATGCAACTATATATTTACACATACTGCTGTGCAAAAGTCTGGCACCTAAGCTGGTTGTTTAAAACCCCTTTATCTTAACAATAAATGGTTTTCAGCTGTAAGACCACCAGATATCATTAGAACAGATGTAAATAAGCATAAATACAATACAAAGTAGCATCAGTATCTTATTCTTTAGTTCCAGATTTCTCCTGGACGCCCCAGACATTGTATGAATGTATTCAGTTCCTTCAGCAGCAATCTTGATTTAGCTTAATGAAGTACTGAGCAGTCAAAGCAGGTATTAGATGAGAACTGTAACTAATACTGGGTTGTTTCCACAAGGAGAAGCTTGGAAAGGGTTAAATAAACACTGACGTATGTAAAAGCACTACTTACTGTATAAATACTGTTTAAATATTTAAAAATTTAAAGTGTTTTTCAGAGCAAATAAAAGTTTCCTACCTAAATAAAAATAGCTTTTAAATATAATAATGGCTAAAACCCAGTGCCTAAAACCTTTGCACAGTACAGTATGTGTATGTACATCTAAATCCTCCTTATTTTCCTTTTAGGTGTTAAGATGTATTTAATATATATATTTAATTCTTTTTTTACACTTTTAATTTTGACCCTCGGCCCACCACAAATATTGCACCCAAGATAGAAGATTTGGGTGCACAGGGTAGGGTAAAATAATACCTACAGATTTATGGTACCTTTACTGGATTTTTATGGTGGAATGGTTTACTTTTATGTTACCTTTAAAGAAAAGAAACGCTTTAAAAGAACTGCACTGCCTACCTGTATCTTTTAGAATAAACTTTAAAGTTCTGTACTCGTCTATAAAGCTCTAAATAGTCTAGAACCAACTTACATCACAGAACGTCTCTCTGTTTATGTTACAACTCAAGACTCTCTCAGTCATTCTGCTTCTAAACCGTGGAGCTCAGTTCCATCATTAGACAGTCAGGCTCAGTGCTCAGTTTTTAAGAACCAATTAAAAACATATCTCTTAATATTTAACTTTTAACGTTGAATTTAAACCTTAACTTCTTAGTACTTATTAATTTGAACTTTGGCTAATTAAGACTCAGCTTACACCGATCAGCCATAACATTAAAACCTCCTCCTTATATCTACACACACTTTATCAGCTCCACGGACCATATAGGATCTGCACTTACAGACTGTAGTTCATCTGATTCTCTGTATACTTTATTACTCTGTTCTTTAATGATCAGGAGCCCCAGTTACCACCACAGAGCAGATATTATTTGGGTGGTGGATCATTCTCAGCACTGCAGTGACACTGACGTGGTGGTGGAGTGCTAGTGCGTGTTGTGCTGGTATGAGTGGATCTGACACAGCAGTGCTGCCAAACACTGTGTCCACTCACTGTCCACTCTAATAGACATGCCTGCTTTGCAGGTCCACCTTGTAGATGTAACGTTAGAGATGGTAGCTCATCTGTTGCTGCACAGTTTGTGTTGGTCGTCCTCCAGTCCTTCATCACTGGTCACAGGACACTGCTGGCTGGATGTTGCTGGTTGGTGGACTATTCTCAGTCTAGCAGCACTGCTGTGTCTGATCCACTCACACCAGAACAACACACACTCACACACCACCACAATGTCAGTGTCACTGAAGTACTGAGAATGATCCACCACCCAAATAATATCTGCTCTGTGGTGGTTCTTAGAGGGTACTGACCATTAAAGAACAGGGTGGAAGGAGATGCAGTGAATCAGGTGGATTGCTTGTGTTCCTATATGGTAAGTGGAGCTGATATAACAGACAGTGTGTGGAGATATAAGGAGGTGCTGACTGGTGTTTTGAGCTGCCACTAGTATAAAAAAAGGTCTATAAATATTGTTATTATTATTATTATTATTATTATTATTATTATTATTATTATTTAAAGTAGTTATCACATTCCTATACTGATATACACATACACAACTCCCAGCATGGTGAAGATCCCAGTGCATGGCATGTAGTTTTCTGTTGGTTGTTTAAAGTAAACAAGGAGAAAGTAAGCAAGCAAGCTTCTCTTATGTTTTGCATGTTGTTTGTATGTACATTTAACTTGCATTGTGTAGAAACCGGCCTGTTTCTTTTATGCCGTGAAGGCCACTGATGTCTCTCTATAGGAGTGTGTCCACACACACACACACACACACACACACACAGGCCTGGAGGAAGTGTCCATTCAGAGTCCTGCAGAAGGGGCAATTAGCCTGGCTTTCTTGGCGTCACTGAGGTAGTTTCTCTCTTTATAGGTTTAAGTGGAAGACTACTGAATAGACGATCGTCCAAAAATAGATTCTCTTTAGCTGCAGGTTTTCAAAGTCACATATCGATGAGAGTCTTTTAAATGCCTCACAGGAAGTAAGAAATTCAAATAGAGGGCAACATGGCAAACGTCAGCGCTGTCCATTTAGAGAGTCGCACTTCAGCTCCGTTTTTCTATAGACCTCCTTTCTGTGCGATCCCTGCCCCCAGCTGCACACGTGGCGATGCAGCTTCTAAAAGACCACACAAGGACGACTGTTTGAGGACATCTGAGAATTTAAACTGCTGAGGTCTTCTCCGGTTTATTAATGCACACAGTTGTATTGGATGTGGCTTATACGTTTAATGTAATCACACCAGTTTCAGCACCTGTAGTGTAGTTCAGGCTAAAATGACACTTTTAGATCCCACCCTTACCAAATGTTGTTGATTAGCCGAGACTTGTTTGCTTTTTTAATTTTTCACTGGAGGATTGAAGCTAATGTAGCTTATAAGTATTACAAGCTTATCGTCAATGTTGTGCAAAACCTTAAATAATTGAAAAACTTGAGCTGCTTCTATGGGATTGTGTTAGAATATCATGATGCACAGACCAGTAAAAATATGACTTTGGCTTCAATTACAAAAAAGTTACCATTGTGGTGACACAGGATGTTGTTTAAACAGTGATGATATAGAATAGAATAGAATAGAATAGAATAGAGTGGCCTTTATTGCCATTATACAGAATGTACAACGAGATTTGGGAGTTACTCCTTTTAGTGCAAGACAAGTACAAGATAAAACGTTCTAATTTGCATAGCTAACAAATAAATATACAAATAAATATACAAAAATAAGGATATGACAGAGGTGAGTATTGCACAGTAATGTCCAATATAAGGATATGAATAGGAATCCAAAACAGTGGCGGCAGCAGCAACAGTAGTTGTATAAATATATTGCACATTATTGTTTATATTATTGTATTATATATTATATTGTTTATATACATTTACATTTATGACGTTTGGTAGATGCTCTTAACTTGACGCACAAAGAAATGATATTATAATATATAATGTATATAATGCAGCGTTGGGAGTTTTACCCAAGGACTTCTTTAGGTATAGTATGGTGTGCACTGGTTAGCATGTTGTAGAGCTAAGAGGTATAACAGTGTATAACAGTTATCGTGCTACTTTAGGATTGTATACAATGCAGTATTCTGTTCTGAACATATTGTGGATATTGTGCATGTTTCATTGTAAAGAGAGCAGAATATGCCTTTTATGCAAAATATTAAATTGATATTTGACAGTATTTAAAGGAAACTCCACTCCAACTGATCAGATGTTTGAAAAAAACAAGTATTATGACATTGTTGTATCATAAAAGTTCTTAAAATATCAAAATATTATTTTTTTGCTGTATCACCCACTGTTCACAGGACCTAAGTCACCTCAGACTTGCCTCAGTATGTGTTGATTTGTTAAGTAATTTCAAATAGACTTACTTAAGTGGCTTTAACACTGTTTGACATACTGTTATATGTAATTGAGGACATAAGCATGTCACATAGCTAAAACTATAGTACCATGATGTTGTGCGCCATACATTGTAAGTATCCTCTGGCAAATCTGTTTAACCCCTTGAATGGTCAGCACTCATGAAGGTGCTAATCAATAAGCCTGAAGATGTAAAAGGCCTGAGATTTCAAGAGGTTAACAATTTGACACAGTCTGAGGCGAATATCTAGGCAGACGATCTACACAATGCTCATGTTACTTTAAGCATCTTCAGACACGTACCATGTCTTGGCTGGTCAGCTAGATTTGGAAAAGAGGAACGCTTGCCTGCTTTGACGTATTTCCCACCGCGTAGTGTGATGAACATGGAAGAGCAGAACTGGTCTGGGACACTTTTTCACTGGCATTCCTTCAATATTTGCTTCTCTTTCTGACAGACGAGTAACGGTAATGACCCATGGGCAGTGTTCGACACCAACGCCTCTGGAGGCTTCTCCAACAACTGGGCGGCCCAGCCGGAGGGCACGGAGACGGGCAAGAACAGCAGCAATGCCTGGGGCTCCACTGCATACGGTCATCCGCAGGCTTACCAGGGCCCAGGTAAACACACCACACCTGCAGTTATTCAGTCCTACGTTTAAAAAAGTATTGAATTAATATTTAATTACACATATGATGTACACGTTTCTCCTCACTTCAGAGTAAGTTGATTAGCCAAGACATGTTGGGTGTCTAAATGTTGCTTGTACATGACTTGAGCTTAATTTTGTTCACATGAAATCATAAAATCCAGTGAATTGTTTAATGTCTGAAACATGAGAGTTAAATCAAAATGTATTGTTCACAGAGGTTACTACTCATTTTCTCTCGTTCTGATATGTCGGTCTGTGCCTTAATTTTTTATTTTTATTTGCAGACTTTGCTGGTGTATTTTTTTTCTTCTAGGTTTTTCTTTTGGGGTCTTCAGAGCCTTCACCTGCACTGGCTATTGACTGGTCTTCTCACTTGTAGCCACGCCCACTCAGTGAACTGTGAACTGTTCCCAATATGGGAATCGCCAGAGAGGGTCGGACTGGCATGTACAAGATTATGAGCAATGTTTGCCGTCAACCTTTTAAACGATTAATTGTCTCTGTCTCTCCAGAACTGGAGCCCAGGCGTGCGTTTAGGGTCTGGCTGCTGGACCATGGGTCCTTTATTTCTGTAGCCATGAATTACAGCAAAGATTGTAGCACAGATTTACAACCGATAAATCTTTTGTGGTAAACGTATCCCTGACTAATCCTGCCAAACCTTTTACTGAGCAACAAGCGACAGATCTCTCAAAATCCCCCACTTTTGATTTCACAAATATGGTCACCATAAACAAATTGGAGTAAAGTTGATATGACGTTGTTGGCATACCTTTTCATTCATACAGTAATACAGTAAACTAGATTTAGATATTTAAGCAAGTTGATTTTATTACTGTTATAGCTAAACCAGTTAGCCTTTGATAATATTGCCAGGCTACTAACCTGACCAGTGGTACAGGTTTGTTTAGCAAATCTCCTTCATTGTCCAAAATAAGTTATGTTACAGGAGTGTTTAATTAGAGTTCAGTAAGGTTCAGTTAGAGGAGATTTCCTCAGGCCAAGGTCTGGACCATCATCATTTCTAACTTGTGTTCTGATTCAGTGGTGTATCCTGTTTACTGAGGTAGTCTAGTATCAGCATCTTATACCATCAGCTACTGAAACACCAACACATCACACATACTGTTCAGTATATTCCAGTATATTTACTGTTTAAATGCTGAATTAATTATAAAGCTCTAAAGTTTTTTACTCACTTCAAAATAAACAAAGGCTACATTTAAAAAAAAAAACACAATGCTTTTGAAAAAAGTGCATCTTAAAGTGTTTATTTATAGAGAAAGTAAATAAAATGTGTGTCTTCTTGTTAACTCAGCTTCACAGACTGACATGTTGGTTGTACAGAGCGGTATTCTTCAAAACGAGCAGGTCCATTCCAGAACAGTTCCTCTTAAACAGTCAGAGTTCACTGTGAACGTCTCTGTTTTTAGAGCTCGTTATTCTTTCTGACTCGCTTTAGTCTCCGGCTGCTGCTCCTCGCTTCGTACCTCGCCAGTGTGCACGCGCCACACGCCCCACTGTTCACAGATCTGATTGGCTGAGGAGCCTTCGGTGATCTTACAGCGCACGTGATTGGTCTCTGAGTTCACTGCGCCGTAAAGCCCGTACACCATAAGGACGAGAAAAGCTCCGTCGCTTAAAATAAACAGTCAAAATGAAATAATTCTCAATATTTTATTGGTTTGGGTCCGCATTGGGTCCGGATCCGGTCCGCGGTCCGCCTATTAGTGACCCCTCTTATATTATGTTGCACCAGGCAGCGAAGGACCCTAAATGTTCAGCATTTATAGCCTTAAAGTAATACAATAAACATTGCTTATAACATCCGGCCATGTAGTGGGGGTCTTTCACGGCTCACTTAGTGGGCGTGGCTATCTGTCACTCCAAAATCAGATGACCGATAGACTGTGCGGGTGAACACTCTCTTATAAGATGGGTCTGAACTGAAAGCTGTTGATCATCCAGAAGACTCTAAACTGTGACATTAAATAATAAGTGATCTCTCTTCTCTTCTCCCAAAGACATTTATCCATATCCATACTTAATCGATTACACAGGTACACGACTCCTCCTGGGGTGTGCATAACAGCTTTACTGTGCTGCATGGATTGAACTCTTCTACAAACTCACAAGCATGTGACGTTGTAAAATAGGTTTTGTTATGTTTGGTCTCGTGTCGTGCTGATTGTCCTTTATTAAATGATTGTGTTTGTACATTAGATCCATTTCGAGCATGCAAATGTTTACTTTAGCCTCAAAGTGGCCCACATTAAGCTACTGAGGACCTGCAACTGTGTTTCTGGGCTTTTATATTATCATACAAAAGTGGTTCTGTTTGTGACGTGACTGCCTTATCCTCAGCGTTCTTCACTAACATAGACCTTATTTAATAAAAACTGGGTTTGTTGAGTTTATGGCTACACGTGTGTAACTTGTCTGATTGTCTATGTGTACTGTGTTATAAGGTGCTGAAGATGATGAGTGGGATGACGAATGGGATGAGAGGAAGTCATCAGGTTTTGCTGAAGGAGAAACGGGGGAGGGAGGGGCTATCAATCGAGGGGGAGCGCATGGGTCGTCTATGAAAATCGCCCTGAACAAGTAAGCCGCCCGTGCTTCTTAATTGTACAGTTAGATGGTTATGATATTATCAAAAGCTAGAAATGATCACCATTCACAGTCTATGCTCTGCTCATTTTATTATCTCTTGTGTGCAGATTCCCTGGCTTCTCCAAATCAGGCCCCGAGCTGTTCCTCCTATCCAAACAGAGCGCCAAAGGAAACAAATTATCAATCTATGTAAGACACTCGCTCTGAGTAGTTACAGTATGTGCGTCATCGTTGCGTGATGAACATTTTCCCTCCAGCAGGATGGTGATTTGCAATTTGCATGATGATAATGACAGATATTTTAGAACGTTCTACTGCTGTCAGTAAGAAACCCAGTAGTGAGGCGGTGCTCTAACTCTACCTCTTCTTGTTGAGCACCATGGTGTTTAATTTGCATACATGTATTCAGTGAAACTTGCTGTTTGGAATGCTGAATATATCACTCGCATGAATCTGCTGCTAACAGAATTCTCTTTTACTCTCCTCACAGCATAGCAGGAGAGACCACCCACTCATATATATATATATATATATATATATATATATATATATATATATATATATATATATATATATATATATATATATATATATATATAGGATGTAATTTTTATTGGCCGAGATCTAAGAGAACATTACTGAAACATAAAAATAAAGCCATGATTTGGGAGTTGGGTTTTATTTCCAACTTCCTTCATTAGCTTTCATTCAGTGCTTAAAAAATATGGAAATGATCTTTTTTTACCAACCAAGATGATCAGCTTTTGTCTGAAATTGATGTAGAACACGTTTTTCTGAACAGATGATTATATTTCTGTCTATCATAGCCACTGTGGGACTAAATGACTGTCTGCACATTGCAAGTGTGATTACTGGGGTCCGAACACTTTCTGAATCTTTATAATAGATGATGAATGTCAAAAGATGTTTGCCAAATATTCTAAATGTTGAGATCTTTCACCTCAGTGTGGTTCAGCAGCAGATTATAAATAAAATATCTACAAATAGTGCCCTTTTGGATGTGACTTGAACTTAATGAAAACAAAAACCCCATAGTAATTACTCCTGTATTATTTATTCTATTATTATTTTAAAGTGCCCCCAACTTTCAAACACATATACTAGGACTGAGTTGTGGCCTGAAGGTTAGGGTCGCCTGTTTGATCCCCGGAACTGGCAGGCCACAACTGTAGTGTCCTTGAGCAAGGCGCCTAACCCTAACTGCTCCCTGGGCGCTGTGGATAAGGGCTGCCCACCGCTCCGGGCACATGTGCTCACTGCCCCCTAGTGTGTATGTTCACTAGTGTGTGTATATGTGGGTGTTTCACTGCACGGATGGGTTAAATGCGGAGGTCAAATTCCACTGTGTGCAAAACACATGTGGCCAATTCTAATATTTAAGTATGGAATATTACTCTTTTTTTTTATTATTAATTTTTTTTATGTAATTTTAATTTTATTTACTTCAACTTACAATATATTATTATACGTTATATATATTTTTATTTCTATTTGTTATCTTTATCTACTGATGAATAGAGGAGCAGTAAAGCAAGAAACTGTTTCTGCTGTGCATAAGACAATAAAACTCTTGAGTCTTCAATCTCTGGTGCTGGACCCGCAAGAATGATTCCTAAACATTGAAAAATGTCAGCTTTTCTGCTGCTAGAAGTCATCTCAGCTGATAACTCAGTCAGTTAC
This sequence comes from Megaleporinus macrocephalus, assembly GCA_021613375.1. Taxonomy (NCBI): domain Eukaryota; kingdom Metazoa; phylum Chordata; class Actinopteri; order Characiformes; family Anostomidae; genus Megaleporinus; species Megaleporinus macrocephalus. Next base: position 39,659,383 of record CM038707.1, on the reverse strand, counting down.
TCTTGCAGCATGGAGGAAAAGCTTTTGGCTGTATTTAAATTAAGAATTCTCCTGATTGGTTAGATTAATTTTATCTGTGTTTTCTGTTAATGATTATACACGTTTCTAAATAATTATTGATTGTCTTCATCATCTGCATTCTCTCCAATCACTTTATCTACCCATTTACGTACTTGTCAATCAAATGCATTATCCCGCCCCCTAAGAGGGGCCCCCTTTTGTTTCTGAAGGTGTCATTATATATTTTCCAATGAAAGTTTTACTAGTAACACATGTTGGAATGTATATAATGTTGTATACACGAGTTAACTTAAGCCATTTTTGTTGTTTGGCCTTTCAGAGGGGGGAAGTTGGCCCAGTGTGGGAGTATCCCGAGACCCAGCTGGACTGTGTTGTAGCGGACCCCAAAAAAGGTTCCAAAATGTATGGCCTCAAGAGCTACATCGAGTATCAGGTCACTCCCAACGTGAGTATTACAACATGACGGATAAATTCAGGAAAAAACATTACGACAAACTTTATATTTGAATTTAATTATCTTCTTTTTCAGACCACCAACAAACCTGTCAATCATAGATACAAGCACTTTGATTGGCTGTATGAGAGGCTTTTGGAGAAATTTGGTTCAGCAATCCCGATCCCATGCCTACCTGACAAGCAGGTGACAGGTAAGGACACTTCAGTCACAGGGTTAGGGTCTTTTCACATACACTATAAGCAAGTAGCTTATTTTTTTTTTTATTGATAATGAAAGTGATATGCTCAGAGCTTCCGTCTAGCTGCACACAGTCTAAAATCACTTTCGTTCAGCGAGGAAAGCTTTTATATATGAGAATGTCACCCCTGATGTTGTACCAGTATCATAATCTTTCTATTTAAAGACTCTTACAGTGTTATCTCTCTAATGGTAATGTTAAACAACAGCCAAAAAACTATTATTCATGTTAGTGTATCCAGATTTTATTCCAAACTAATACATTTCTGGACAGTTTCTGTTTAGCGTATCACTAGAACGTGCTGTTTATTGCGATAGTGAATGAAACGCTGCTGCTTGTGTGTGCCAGGCCGCTTTGAAGAGGAGTTCATTAAGATGCGAATGGAGAGGCTCCAGGCCTGGATGACCAGAATGTGTCGGCACCCTGTCGTCTCCAACAGTGAAGTCTTTCAGCTCTTCCTCACCTACAAGGATGAGAAGGTGTGATGGCAAATCATGTTCACGTTTCTATTGAGGTTGTTGTTTTCTGCACACGTGCTTGAGGTTTCATGAACGTATTTTCATGTTTATGAACACAGGACTGGAAAACAGGGAAGAGAAAAGCAGAAAAAGATGAAACGGTGGGGGTGATGATCTTCTCCACAATAGAGCCGGAGGGACTGCCCGACCAGGACCTTCTCGAAGTGTGAGGAAACATTTCACTGCATGTTCAATCAAACCGATCCTGTATTGGTGGTTGTACTCGGTGGTGTTCTGTTGAACTTGGAAATTGTTTGCGTAATTTGATTCTCTTACATTGTTTTGATATTGTGTTTAAAGACACATGAAATATTAACATATTACAACAGTGACCTCCAACACTAGTCCTGGCGAGTCTTTCTACCGAGCCTAGTTTTAAACACAGTTTGCCACATTTGGCTGAATATATTAGAGTTAAGTGGAAGAGGCAGCTTATTGACTATAGGTTACCCAGTTATCCCAACTAACCTGGCCAGAAGGAGGGTCACTAACCACTGCCTTACACAGTAGCGCAATTTAGACCACAAAAGTAATACACTAAGTTCTTTTGTGTTTAAAAGCCAGATTAAGTCAATAAAGCACATACTTTTTGAAAGAGTTTTAAAATAAATTACGTTCTTAAGCGTTTTTGAAGCATTTTGAAACTTGAATATCCAAACAAACTTGAATATCCAGGCTTTTCGTGTTTATACACTTGTATACTATAGAACTATAGTACTATAGAAACCCTACAGGCCTGCAGTTGGCCCTCTTTTAAGAAGATGCACCAGAGAACTCTGAATTAAAATATAGGACAGTATTGCTTTGAACGTAGATCAGATTTTACCAGACTGTTTTATAATTGTGCGTATACACACTAACAGAAGACCTTATTGAAGTGTGAGGAAACGTTTGAGTGCACGTTCAATCAAACTACAGGTGGTGCACCGTAGAAGTGAGGTGCAATTTGATTCACTTACATTGTTTTGGTATGATTTAGAATAATTTCTAAATTTGTAATTTCTTACCCAAATGAGAAAAGCTCATAAAAAAATACATTTTAAAGTCATTTCGATACATCAATCTGATATCAGTGGAAAGACACCAAAGCTTAGTTTACAAATGCATTAAAATATTTTTTTTAAAGTAAAATATAATAAATGATTAACTATATTTATTTATTTATATTTATATCTAAACGTAAAATAAATAGATCCATATGAATTTAACACATTTTTCTCGTTGAATATGAGAATGAGAGAAATTCAGGGCATGAGACTGTAGAACCCCTACCGGCTAACAATTATCTCTATATAGGCGAGTATTGCTTTGGCTGTAGATCAGATTTTACCAGACTATTTTGTGCTGTTTACTGTTTTGTAGGGAACCAAATCAATTTTGTTTTGGTTTTACTGTTCAATATTAGGGTTGCACTTATAACATATCAGTATTGGTGCCAATGCTGGTACTAAAGCACAGTGTTCATTTTGCCCATGGGTGTACCAACACCACCAAGCAGGTTCTGATGTCTGTTACTGCTTTATACATACGTCCATGCATGGCAGTAGATGCCGGGGGGGTTTGGATACACAAGCAGCAGCAGAAATGCTCATGGCAGAATCTGTAATGCAAGTATTTAATAGGAATGCGGTGGTGTAATGCCTGACAACTGGTTAGAATTCTTCCTGAATTATTATCAGTAATGGAATAGCAGTGGTGTGCCACAGAGAAGACAGATTTAAGTTAAGATACATGCAGTATAAAGGAATGTGTTACAGAAGAGTGTGTTTTATAACGATGCACAATAACATTTTTGCAGCAGCAGTGTTAAGTAGTCACAGAGTGAAAAGTCATAATGTGTGTAAGTTGAAGTGGGTACAGATTCCTCCCTTCACTGTATATGTGTGTTTGTGTGTTTGTGTAGGGAACAGAAGTGTGAGCAGTTCAGTCGATTCACCAAAGCGATGGATGATGGAGTGAAGGACCTGCTGACTGTAGGAAATGAGCACTGGAAGCGATGTACAGGCCGTGAGTGACCGCTCCAAGCGTACAAACAAACCATCGCGTCTTACTAAGAATGTACCTACTAAGAGAGAGAAACCAATACGACAAGATACTCAACTAAGAATTATTTTAAATTACCAAGAGCTAAAACTAACTTTATGTGCAAAACAGTGATTTATAGAGCCATTAAAGAGTGGAACTGCTTACCTGACTCGCTGCTCAACAATGATAATAAAATACGGTTTAAAAACTACTAAAAAAAACACTACCTAACTGATCTGATCATGAAACTAAATAAATAAAAGTTAAAAGTAGATGGGAAATTTGTTCAAGGGGAATAGTGAGTTTATTGGGATTATAATGACATTTTTTACTTGCTACTTCTTTCTGTTTCTTCTCTATGTTTCTTTTTTCTCACTTATCTATTTTTATTTATTTATTATTATTATTTTTTTCTTTCACTTTGTATACATCTGAAATATACATGGAGTATATTCTTCTTCTTTTCTTTTTCTTTTGATGTAGATAGATGATGTATATTCTTCTGTCATATATTTGGAATATACATAGAATATGTTCTTTTTTTTTTTTTTCTTTTTTTGTATATATTCAATGTATATGTATGTTTTATGTTTGATGGACCCCAGGAAGAATAGCTGCTATTATTATTATAGGAGCTAATGGGGATCCAAATATAATAAACAAAATAAACAAAATAAACCTGCCCGATAATAGCAGCCAAAAATTCTGATATCCAAAACAAATTTAGTTTAAATAATTATTGTAATTGGTTGGTTTTAACATTATAGTTTATTCAGACTGTTAGTTATTTCACAGATTTATCTGTATAACTCTGTTATATATAACTATACTGTTAATTATATATATTAACAACTATGCTGTTGTTATTACACTATGCCTATTGTATTATTTTATACACCATATACAGTCTATACATGTAAATATTACTGCTTTTTATTGGCTTTTTATTGCATATTGGCCATATTTGCACATATGTCTATACTATATTCTATTTATTTTAGATTTTATTTTATATTTTTTTGTTGTAACTGTCCTGTTTGGTCTTACCTTGTGAATTTTTGAAATAGCTAGTGGATCTATCTAAGCTTCACCTTCATATTCTGTAGGCTTTATGTATCGGAATGATTTCCTGTACAATTAATGTACATCATACACCTCTAATCACTAAAGTGCCAAGCCCCAAAGATTATGCCAACATTTGAAAAGCTGCACACAATAAATCCACAATAAACTGTTTGTCCTTTATACTCTTTCCATCATTTTCAGAAAAACACAAAAATGTTATTTCCATTGTGGTTAGTAACAAGCCTTCATATTTTCTCCCAGCTCTCCCTAAGGAGTACCAGCGGATCGGCAAAGCCTTCCAGAACCTGTCATCAGTGTTCAACAGCAGTGGATTCGAAGGTACAGGACGCTGTCTTGTTCGTTCCCATCAAAATATATGGATGTAATGACAAGTTTCTGGCTTTGGGTTAACCATAATTAGAGGTGCAGCAGTGCTTGTTTTTAAGTGCGTGGTTCCAGACTATGAATGTGCGGTTGTGGGGTTTCCTGCAGGAGAGGCCACGCTCACGGACGCTCTGACAGCAGCGGGGAAGACCTATGAGGAAATCGCTCAGATGGTGGCAGAACAGGTACATTCAGTGCCCTCTTTGCTTCCCCAGAAGGATGTTTGGACTTCTTGTAATTGGCAACATGCCCAAATAAGGAAGTCTGGGTCCTCTGTCTGTGGTGAAATGTGTGCTATTTCCAGAGATCACTCTTATCACACCCTGTTGTGAACAAAAATGTTCCAAAGCAGATACGTTCTGTACTGTGTGTGAATGTGTTCTCTAAGCGTCAGGGGCTCGTCTGAACTACGAGGTCACAAATAGTCAAAATACAAACTGACTTTGTGTGCCTGGTTTCAAACCACTGAGCTCTTCAGTACGACCCATTAAATATTATATGCCAGTGTTTGGAGATTGCATGGCTATGTGCTTGGTTTTATACACATGTAACCAATGAATGTACCTGCACTGTGTGATTAGGAGTAGTGTCTACATACTTTTGGCCATGTAGTGTATATTAGTGGTATTTGAATAGTCTTGACTTTTTAAATTATTGTTTTTGCCAAATATTTCTATGCTAATTAGTTTCTCTGTGATGTCTTACGTTCTCATAATAAGAACATTAGGCTGTCTGATCTAAACACTCTCTTGCGTTTAGATCAGACAGCCTATTGCGACCACATAAGGCTTAAGGCCATACTATTGGTAGTAGGTCGTACAGAGCTCAGAGATTGAAGTAGGAGAATCCCAAACTCACTTTCCACCCTACTCTCACAAACTTGCTATTGACTAGGCTAGTTATGGAGTAGCCGTTACTATAAAAACAGATAATTAACATTTGTTTGTTTGTCTTAAAGGCTTTCAATTGACTTCTTTCTTTGTAGGGTAGTAGCAAACCACTCTAACAAGGCATTCTATTAATTACACCATCTTATCCAGCTGCATTGGTAAACACCAACATTTGTAAACGATTTGCAACAATCAACACCTCACTCCATCACTCCTCCTGCCTCCCACTCCCGTGTCATTAGAAAGTGGTGCAACAACATGGTTGTAGTCATAATTGTCAAAATATCATATCATAAGAATACCAAACCCAGCATCCTGAATCGAATCAAATCGTTACGTCCCTGTTTTTCTGTGTCCCTTTCAAAACACAGGTCACTATAGATGTGTGGTCTTAGTTGATATGGCAAAGTAAAGACAAGATACAGAGTGGTGTAACTGTCATTAGTAGAGTATAGTATAGTAACCAAATATTTCATTTTAAACATTTTCTTGTGATTTATTAGTATGTTAAGGGAGTTTGATGAGATGTAGGGTGATTTATTGTTTTCCAGTAGGCACAAACCGGCTTCTTATAGTGTTCATGTACAAAATGATGACATCCTCAGAGGACTATACACTGTAATAGTGGAAGAAATTCAAAGTTGGACTATGAGCTATATTGTAAGGCCCCATCCACGTACGTGCTGACTTTTTTGAGAACCCGGATCTCTATATAGAATAGGTTTTCGGCTACAACGTCATATGGGTTCGCTCATTTCTGTACAACTTTGACTGTGCAAATGAGAAGAGCTTACTTCTTTCATCTGTAGCTGGTCTGGAAGGAGGTCTGTGGGGGTGCTACCGTTGTAGCTGGGCTCAATAATTCTATGTAAGTTACACATCATCAAACTAAACATGTACAGTGTGGGATTTTTGTGCCCATACTGTGTGCTAGCATAGGCTAAAGCTAGCATAGCTGCCTAAACAACACAGCTAAAGCTGAAAATGTGTGAACACACTGCACCAGGGGAAGAAACTCAGACACCACCAGCCTCGTCTACAGTCTACCGCCTTAGATTTAACTCAGTTTACAGACTTTGTAAGAAAACAGCCGTTAAAGATCAACAGCTAACCTGTTTCATCACCTCCCAACAAACCACCACACAGAGTCTAAGGAGTATGAAGAGAGTGTGAGGAGAGTATGAAGAGAGTGTGAGGAGAGTATGGAGAGTATGAAGAGAGTATGAGGAGTATGAAGAGAGTATAAGGAGTATGAAGAGAGTATGAGGAGTATGAAGAGAGTATGAGGAGTATGAAGAGAGTATGAAGAGAGTGTGAGGAGTATGAAGAGAGTATGAGGAGTATGAAGAGAGTATGAGGAGTATGAAGAGAGTATGAGGAGTATGAAGAGAGTATGAGGAGTATGAACAGAGCGTGAGGAGTATGAACAGAGCGTGAGGAGTATGAACAGAGCATGAGGAGTATGAAGAGAGCGTGAGGAGTATGAAGAGAGCGTGAGGAGTATGAAGAGAGTATGAGGAGTATGAAGAGAGTATGAGGAGTATGAAGAGAGTGTGAGGAGTATGAACAGAGTGTGAGGAGTATGAAGAGAGTATGAGGGGTATGAACAGAGTGTGAGGAGTATGATCAGAGTGTGAGGAGTATGAACAGAGTGTGAGGAGTATGAACAGAGTATGAGGAGTATGAACAGAGTGTGAGGAGAGTATGAAGAGAGTATGAGGAGTATGAAGAGAGTATGAGGAGTATGATCAGAGTGTGAGGAGTATGAACAGAGTGTGAGGAGTATGAACAGAGTGTGAGGAGTATGAAGAGAGTGTGAGGAGTATGAAGAGAGTGTGAGGAGTATGAAGAGAGTGTGAGGAGTATGAAGAGAGTGTGAGGAGTATGAAGAGAGTGTGAGGAGTATGAAGAGAGTGTGAGGAGTATGAACAGAGTGTGAGGAGTATGAACAGAGTGTGAGGAGTATGAAGAGAGTGTGAGGAGTATGAAGAGAGTGTGAGGAGTATGAACAGAGTATGAGGAGTATGAAGAGAGTGTGAGGAGTATGAAGAGAGTGTGAGGAGTATGAACAGAGTATGAGGAGTATGAAGAGAGTGTGAGGAGTATGAAGAGAGTATGAGGAGTATGAAGAGAGTATGAGGAGTATGAACAGAGTGTGAGGAGAGTATGAGGAGTATGAAGAGAGTATGAGGAGTATGAAGAGAGTATGAGGAGTATGAAGAGAGTATGAGGAGTATGAAGAGAGTATGAGGAGTATGAAGAGAGTATGAGGAGTATGAAGAGAGTATGAGGAGTATGAAGAGAGTATGAGGAGTATGAAGAGAGTATGAGGAGTATGAAGAGAGTATGAGGAGAGTATGAGGAGTATGAAGAGAGTATGAGGAGTATGAACAGAGTATGAGGGGAGTATGAAGAGAGTATGAGGAGTATGAAGAGAGTATGAGGAGTATGAAGAGAGTATGAGGAGTATGAACAGAGTATGAGGAGTATGAACAGAGTGTGAGGAGTATAAACAGAGTGTGAGGAGTATGAACAGAGTGTGAGGAGTATGAACAGAGTGTGAGGAGTATGAACAGAGTGTGAGGAGTATGAACAGAGTGTGAGGAGTATGAAGAGAGTATGAGGAGTATGAACAGAGTATGAGGAGTATGAAGAGAGTGTGAGGAGTATGAGCAGAGTGTGAGGAGTATGAACAGAGTGTGAGGAGTATGAGCAGAGTATGAGGAGTATGAACAGAGTATGAGGAGTATGAACAGAGTATGAGGAGTATGAAGAGAGTGTGAGGAGTATGAACAGAGTGTGAGGAGTATGAGCAGAGTATGAGGAGTATGAACAGAGTATGAGGAGTATGAACAGAGTGTGAGGAGTATGAAGAGAGTGTGAGGAGTATGAACAGAGTGTGAGGAGTATGAACAGAGTATGAGGAGTATGAACAGAGTATGAGGAGTATGAACAGAGTGTGAGGAGTATGAAGAGCTTTGGGAGTGCGCTGTCCAAGACAGACCTAAACCAGCTAAAACACACACTCAGCAAACCTCAGCGGAGTCATTCACTAAAACAGTGGCTTGGTTATAGCCCCCCTGACCTCGACTAGCGGGATAAAGCGGAAGGTGGTGGATGAATGGATATTAATATACTTTAAGAAGTGTAAGCTAGTAAATTATAAGACTTACAAACACATTTTTAAATAATGCACAATATGGTTTATTATCATTATCAACAAAATTACAGAAAATATCCAGGTATTATTTTTTGTCGCACAGCTTTAAATTGTATGAGGTATTGTTTTACCCTCATACTGGACTGGCAAGGCCATGTGAGTGCTTTCAAGTCGTTTTTGCCTTCTCATATGGACAAAGAGATTTTTAAAGTGCTTTTTAGGTTTAAAAAAAAACAAAAAAAAACCTCGACACGTGGACAAGGCCTTAGTCCTCTATGTCCTCCATATCTGCAGTTTAAGCTTTTTTTTTTTTTGCCTTATCATTCAGAATGTTTCCGGTTTCCTGCTTCTTTTTACAGCTTCCAGGAAATCCTGTGAATCCTGATGCTCTGTTCGTTTATAGATGTGAGGTCACTTCAAGTTATGCTTATCGCCCATTGCCACTTAATTAAATTACAGTTATTTGGTGAACTCCAGCATCCATTAACGTTTCATATACATTTTTGTGGGTGCTTGGATGAGTTAATGTGATTTACCAGTGATACATACTTATGGTTTTCCATTATTTTTGTAATATATAACTTGTTACTGTAACAATATGCAGCACCATAATTACTATTGTACACTTCATGCTTGCTCTCCTGATTCTGCTGCCCTGCTAAGCAGAACTGTTCACATGTACTTAGAGGCTGAAGCTCAGGGCCAGGCCAGATGCTGCCTGGAAACAAGGGAACAGGCTTGGCTCTGTTTTATCCTTCACATTCATGCTCAAACAAACTCTCCTTCAGTTGACAGCTTGCTGCTCTGATAGCTGTAACATGCACTTGAATAGAAACCCAGTTGTTGTTGTTGTTTGATGTGTACGCAGCATCCATCCGGAGGACCCGTCTGGTAAGCATCCATGGCTTCAGATGCCTTTGTGCAGGTCATACAGTTCTGGACCTCCCTTACTTGTAGAGCCTTCTGATTTCCTTTTATCATCCAGTGATGACACATCTCTGTATACGGGTTCAATCTAAAAATGCACTAAAGCTAATGTGAGTTTAGGCGGATATTAGTCATGGCTTTGATGTGAGTCGCTGTGACTAATTAAAATGGTCCTCCACAACGTGGAGTTTCATAAACAGACGCTTACATAAGAACTTCAGGGACACTCTTGACCACCAAGTCCTTTTTTTTTTTACTTGCTCACTAGTTACATACAGCCTTTGGTCTATAGCTGCACTTTTGGATTGAATCTATTGACTAGTGTCGAGCTAAGCCTGGCTTGGCTGTAATTGACGTATCAGTGCTCCTCCCACAAGGGCGTGGTTTTGTAGCGACTGTTGCTAGGTCGGACAAGCTTAACTGAATGTTGGTATAATGAGCAATCCTTGTTTAGAAGCTCTTCACAGCATTGAGTTTCCCCATTTGAATGGCTACACTACCAGCTGGATTACAAGCCCTTTCAGATTATTTTTTTAGGGGAATATTAGTGATGACAGATTTATTTTTCAGTCTGTATATGATGATTGCACCCGTGTAGCAATAACATTACATCTGAGTTTCTAGTTGGTTGCATCATATAATCAGTTTGCTTAAAATTTGCTTTATGATTTAGATTAAGACTTTAATCTATAGCTGCACTTCTGGTTGGAATCTGTTGACTAGTGTCGAGCTAAGCCTGGCTTGGCTGTAATTGGCTTATCAGTGCTCCTCCCACAAAGGCATACTTCCATAGCGACTGTTGCTAGGTTGGACCAAACATTGGTAAAAACTCCATTCACGCCATACTGAGAAACTTCTTGTTTAGAGACTCACAGCATTGAGTTTCCCATGTAGATGGCTGAGCTACCAGCAGGATTACAAGCCCTGTTCAGCATTACAACTGAATTTCTAGTGGGTTGCATTACGTGTGGTCATATGATCATTCAAAAACAATGCACTGTACCTGCAGCCACTGTTATAGTCTTTTTTTAATTAACATCACATGGGGAGGTGCTATAATTTGAGTTTCAATGAAATCTAGGATTTAACCCATACCTGCTGCCCTATTTAAGCTGTAATGGGAAAATCTGAATAAGACTGTATGACTGTAATTGCAGCAGTGATTGCGGCAACAGTTCGCTTTAACGTTATACCACAGTATTCATCAGTACAATGGATGAAAGGTTTGGTGAAGTGTTTAAAACTATGTAGATCTGAAAACAGCGTGATTTGCCTTGCAAAGGCACGTCCATAAATTTAAGGAACTTCTAAAAGAGCACTGAAACGAAGAGTGTATTTATTTTGCAGTGGAGTTGAAGTATCAGCAGTCGCCTGTGGGACCTTTCTTACTGGTTAACTTTTTTTGTTTGCTTGTTTTAGTGAATTGTGAGCATGCTAGACAGCTAACTTATGTTATTTATTTATTAATTAATTTTGCTAATGCTGTCCCAGTGTTGAGAGGATGGCGTGGACTGGCTGGAAAATGAGATTCTACCACAGAGATCAAGTATACCTTGAGAGTGTGCTCCAAAGCGCCCATCATTTTGTGGTTTGGGAAGTGTTTAATATTGATATATGTGCCAGGAGACTAAATACAACGAGTATTAGTGGTTAATAAAGGTTTGCCTGGATAATTAAGTGTGTTATATTGAAAGTTTGGTGAAAACCAATCTATAATTCAGCTTCTCAGGAGCGGAGGGTGAAAAACACAAACGTGGTTGACCCAGATGGATTTAAATTCACAGCAATTAAAGGCCATTCAGATTGGGTTTAATGCTGTTGCAGCCATTCAGAGGTAGCAGATTGGAAATGATGGGGAGGTTGTCGCACTGTTCCTGATGTATCTCATCAGTGTGGTCTTTTACACACATGCAAAATGAATTTAATTTGAATTTTTTTGACTGATTTTGACAAAAACTGGTTGCCGTGGTTGATGAGATTTTCCCCTGTGTTCTGGAAAGCTTGTCCAATCTGACGACAGTAGCTACAGAAGCAAGGGCGGAGCATGGATAGGTCAATTAGGACTATAATAAGCATGTCGCCATGCTTACAACCCATGATTGATCTGACGTATCAGTTTTTGTAGTTGTCAGTGTTGTTACTCTCTCTGTTAATGTTCGTATTTCCAGTATGTAGTGAATTTAGATTTATATGAAACTTCTCTTTAACCTCTGAAGTGCTGTCGGTGAAACTGGTGATGTGTTTTTTTCACACCGTTTTATTCTGGAGGGACGTTGGAGGAATGTCTGCTTGTGTTTGTGTGGAGGACTGACACTACACTGAACTCACATGTCTGTGCTTTCTCTCTTTAGCCCAGGAAGGATCTTCACTTTCTCATGGAGACTAACAACGAGTACAAAGGGCTTCTGGGATGCTTTCCTGACACCATCGGAGTTCACAAGGTACTAAAATATAAGGGACAGATTATAAAGAAAGCTGTCTGTGTTGTTCGAGTTTACAGGAAGCAGCTGCGAACTGTCGGCAAAGAACCAGAAATCAAAATAAGAAGTAAACAGTGACCTCACAGACATTAAGTAGAGCCAGCTGCACCGCCAAGGCTAGCACCCCCTGGTGGATGGTTAAGGCAGGTTACATCTCAAGAACAGATTGTATAATAATGTTATGTTTTGACCTTTCCAGGCTGCCATAGAGAAGGTGAAGGAGGCTGACAAACTGGTGGCCACCAGTAAGATAACCCCCTCAGAAAAGGTCACCATGGGCAAGCGAGCCAGCACCATGTCATATGCATTACAAGGTACTGTACCACACTTTCAGTTCACATCAATAAATAAATAAATAAATAAAGCCTTTTTCTCACTAAATGTAGTCAGTCAGCCAAGACATGTTTGCTGTCTGAAGTTTGCTTCTTCAGTGAAAGTGGTCAGAAGAACATCACATAAAACTGTTTTAACCAGCCACTTGAAACAAAACAACAACGGCATTTTTTTAAGGAAACTGTGAAACCAGGAATAAGTGTTTATCTGGTTGCAGCAGTAAAATATACATTATTGTGGTAATTGTGATAATAATGTTCCAAGTATAACTTCCAATCTATCAAGTTATTATCTATCAAGTTATCTGGCCAACTATGCCGTGTGGCATTCTCCCTTATAAGGATACCTGGGTCTATTACTAACAATCCCCCCTAACCTCATATTGGAAGTTAAGATCCTCATTATGGATGTTAAGATCCTCATTATGGATGTTAAGATCCTCATTATGGATGTTAGGATCATCTTTATGGATGCTAGGACCATCATCACTATGGACACTAGGACCATCATCATCATGGATGTTAGGATCGTCATCATGGATGTTAGGATCGTCGTTATGGATGTTAGGATCGTCGTTATGGATGTTAGAACCATCATCATTATGGATGTTAGAACCATCATCATTATGGATGTTAGAACCATCATCATTATGGATGTTAGGATCATCATTATGGATGTTAGAACCATCATCATTATGGATATTAGGATCATCATTATGGATGTTAGGATAGTCAATATGGATGTTAGGATCATCAATATGGATGTTAGGATAGTCAATATGGATGTTAGGATAGTCAATATGGATGTTAGGATAGTCAATATGGATGTTAGAACCATCATCATTATGGATTGTAGGATCATCATTATGGATGTATAGATTATCATTATGGATGTTTAGATCATCATCATAGATATAATCCACCACATGGAATGTATGTATATTTTAGTATATAAAAAGGCAAAATCTTATGACTTGAATATTGTAATATAATGTTTTAACCATCAGGCAGTGTATTTGTGACTATTTCTTCCTGTTGGCTTTTAAAGACTCTTAGGACATCTGGTTCCTGACACCACCTCTGTATAGTGCTGACTCAGCAAGTCAGAACCAGGGCTGTCGCAATTATTACATAATCATTTTATTGCAATTACTTGGGAAGATCACAGATCACTCAATGTACAATGTGTACATTTTCACATTTGTTAAATTTGTACAAGCAGAATGTCGAGTGGGTTTGCTGGTTGTGCTGAGTATATAAACTGAAATAATGAAAGTAAGCTTGATCAATGAGACATTAAACATGCTGACATGTTTAGCTGTGTAGCTGCAATAGTGTAGTGTATCACTTTGACTGTACAGCGTGTATTAGCCATTAGTCAAACACAGCTAGCAAGCAAGATAGCCGGTTTGAACTTCAGTAGTTGCATGCAGAGGGCAGTTAAACAGTTAATCGCAATTATATCAATCTCAGTTGTCTGCTAAAGCCTCACTATCTGACAGTCGGAGCACTGCATTTCATCCCAAACCACTCTGAGTGACTGTGTTCTCTCAGAACCCTTCAAACCCATTGAGCTTCAAGTACAGCCCAACTTGACGTACCATCCTTCAAGATGGATCAAGACTCTTCTCTGTCCAGGCACCCAGGTGGTGAAATAAACTTCCACTGGCTGTCTGAACAGCAGCTTGTCTTGTGGTTCTTTGTGAGACACCTAAGTGATCAATAATCTTAAGTAATTAATCAAATGTATTGCACTTGTGCTGCTCCTGACTCTTTTTCCATCTAGATCAGCATTGCACTAATATTGTACTTAACTCAGTACTTTTCTCTCTAGGTCTCAGCACTGGCCTTGTTCTGCCAGAGTTTGAGCTCCAGGCTAGTTTGGAATTGAACCTGTTTGTACAAACTCAAGATATATACATACACATATACATACATACACATATATGCATATACATACATACATACATACACACACAAACATACACATATACATACATATACACACACATACATTTACATACACACACACACACACACACACACACACACACACACACACATATATATATATATATATATATATATATATACATGCATACATACATACATACATATACATACATATACATACACGTACATACATATACATACATATATATACACATACATACATATACATACATATACATACACGTACATACATATACATACATACATATATATACACATACATACATACATACATATATATACACATACATACATATACATACATATACATACATACATATATATACACATACATACATATACATACATATACATACACGTACATACATATACATACATACATATATATACACATACATACATACATATATATACACATACATACATATACATACATATACATACATACATATATATACACATACATACATACATACATATATATACACATACATACATATACATACATATACATACAAGTACATACATATACATACATACATATATATACACATACATATACATACATACATACATACATATGCTGCAGTGCTAGCATCTTAAAATGTTTATGCATATAAGCTGGTGAGCTTGATCTTCATGTTAACCACATTAAACTTCTAGCAAACACCCAACATGTCTGGCTGAATTACATTTAAAGGCAATAAAAAAAAGTGCACTATGGCAGCCTTAGTATGGAACCGCTGCATGTTTGGACCGAAGCCTCTGTGGACTGAAACACAATACCTGTCTTGATTTTTGTCCCCGCAGCGGAGATGAACCACTTCCATAGCAACCGCATCTATGACTACAACAGAGTGATGCAGTTGTACCTGGAGCAGCAAGTGAAGTTCTATGAGACGGTA
The DNA here is from genome assembly GCA_021613375.1 of Megaleporinus macrocephalus. Taxonomy (NCBI): domain Eukaryota; kingdom Metazoa; phylum Chordata; class Actinopteri; order Characiformes; family Anostomidae; genus Megaleporinus; species Megaleporinus macrocephalus. The sequence goes on along the minus strand of CM038707.1, from coordinate 39,644,007 downwards.
ACCTGTTATTCCTTCATCCATTCACAGAAGTTTTTGCAGAAACATGTAGGCCTGTGTGTGCTGTGGATATGTTTCGAGCACGTTTGTTTGCGATGAGTAATGCACAGAAACGAATGACTGAATTAGCGAATGTGTGTATGTTGATGAGAGCAGTCTGTGAAGCGAATGCTGTTTTTATTTTTTATCACTTATAGATCGCTGAGAAGCTGAGACACGCTCACAGTCAGTTCACGACCATGTGAAGGGAAGAGGACTGCACTGAGCCAGGCACTGCTGCACATACAAAGCCCTCTCGTTAATTTCCTCTCTCACTCGCTTTTGCTTTCTTTTCGGTTCCTCTTTCTTTTTAAGATCTGGGTTCGTCTCTGACCTCAGTGCCATTAACAGCTTCTGTTAATCTCAGGCCAAAGGCAGTTAAAGTATCATACTGCCTCTCCCTTTCTCTGAACGCCTCCTGGTAGTTCTCAACGTTCTAATTAAAGGAATGGTTCGTTAGGTTTTTCTACCTGACTTTTATCTGCAGAATAACCATCATTTCATCACCGTACAAAGAAAAACAGTGACTTTACAGGAGAGGAAAGAAACTGTCTTTCCTTTAATGTAAGTCTGTGTAAAGAGGTTTTAATAGAAGTCATTTTGGAGCATTTCTATTGGTCCATTCATCTCTCCCAGACTATAAAGAGCAGCTCGCATGTTCAAAAAATGGAAATCAACAAAAATAGAGATGCATATTTTTCTTTGGACAGTGATGACGTGGTTGACCATGCCGATAATAGGTTTAACACATTACGCTGAACAGAACGCTGTCCACTGGCTTCATTATGTACACTCATTCTACATGTATCAGCTCCAGTAACCATATAGGAGCAATCAGTAGTCCTACAGTTACAGACTGTAGTCCATCTGTTTCTCTGTATACTTTGTTAATCCCCTATTCGCCCTGTTTCTCAGTGGTCAGGACCACCACAGAGCAGGTATTATTATTATTGGGTGGTGGATCATTCTCAGAAACTGAATTGTAGAACCCCACATTGCTCCTGTACGGTAGGTGGAGCTGATCTAATGAACATTGAGGGTAGAAACGAGAAGTTGACAAAGTGGACAGTCGCTGTACTGTCTGTGGTGAATGACTGGACCGTAGAGATGCAGCAGATTAAGATCAGATTGAAAAATGGTGAAGTGTTCCTTTAAGTGGAACAGCAGCCGCAGTCTTCCTCCATAACCAGTGGCTATGGTTAACACCTAGTACTGCTTATATTACTCAGCCGCCGCTCGCTGTCAGAGACCGAGTCAGAGACCGAGTCAGAGACCACCCCTCTTTAATTAACTCCAGTCAAAAAACCTGTTATGCATTTATTTTTTAGTGTCAGGCGGGAAGAAAACGAAACACTGATATTTAACAAGACACGCTGACAACGAAGTATTGTACTAGATGTTATGGGATTCAGTGCGCCTTCATTACAGCTTCCGTTCCTTTCATACTCACAAAGAAGTCTGCAGGAATATTATTCCAGAACTCCAAAGTTCAGTCTTAGAAGTTGGTTGTATTTTTTTTTTTATAATAATTGTTTTTTTGCTTCTTGTCATCCAACTAATCCTAAACACAGTCAGTAATGTTAAAGTCTCTTGTTTGATGTGTGTGTATCTCCTTTTCTCAGTGAGTAGCCTCTTGAACTTCTACACATCCTTTCAGACCCATAGCTTTGAGTTGTCAAAGAGTGAAAGGATGGACAGAAACACTTGTGGATTTCTTTTGGGGGTCTAAAGCAGCAGTGGAGCTTGTTTTCTCAGTTGTGATGGTATACCAGGCTGTTAGAAGTCTCATTTTCTCCATATCTTTTAATCAGTTTTCATATCCAGATTTGGAAACCCCTTTGTTTCAGCTTATTTTTTCATGCTGATATGCAAACAGAGTATAACTCTTTAAGATTCTCCTGAATAATGAATAATTTGCACTTACAGGCTATTTTGACTAGACATTAAATAAACGAAGGGTGGTCTCGTCGGGGTATGCTTCAGTACATGTTCACGATACACAGTATGCTTCACAACATTTATTTTTTCTGAGATTTATTTTATTGGAATAGATGAAATAGAATCTGTAGTGTCTCATAAAAACACTACACTACATTTATATAGTCATTTCCTGTCAGTGTTGTAGAAACTGTGCTGCACTAAATGCAAATGAAACTATTCAGATTTTTATTATTAAACTATTTTTTGCACACTTTGAATAGCTACATGCTTCATTACAGTCTTTAAGTATTGATAAATTTCACAATACGCTGTTCTAAGCATATCGTGGATATTATCACGATACCGATACAATACTCTCATATCGTCCACCCCTAGTGGTCTCTGACTTGGGCGTAGTACTGTGTACTAATTAGTCGTAATGGCTCCCGTTCAGAGCCGCTTCCAGGCAGTTTCGTCTGTGGTATCCCGCTCGTCAGTGCAAATCTCCAGTGGAACTCGATGACGACAGAGAAAGATTGGCTTGAAAGAAAGAGGAGAGGCTCTTACACGCTTACTACTGTGCCATTTTTGCGCGCACTCTTTTGCAATAGCGGAGGCGCTGCCTCGTTCACTGTGCCTTTATGTGTGTGCTGAAGAGGTTCAGCGCTACTTTTACGCCGTGCACTTTAATAAGGTGTTTTAGTGCAAACCTATGTTCATTACCGTGCCAAAACAAAAGCTTATCTCTCTCTATATACCTGCATACATACCTTAACCCGTTCAACTTCTCGGGAGTAGATACATGAGGGCTGGTCCTTTTTTCTGTTTTTTTTTTTCTTTTTGTTCCGCACCATAGATTTCATCCAAACATTAAACAGGTGCTTTATGTTTTCTTTAAAGCCAAATGACGAACAGCTTTACTTCTCTTTGCCTTTCGCTAAGCAGCGTTCTCTGCCTACATGCAATCTGTTTCACTTCATCTCGACCTTCTTTGTGCACTTCTTTGTTTTCTCACACTGAACGTATATCCTTTATCCGATGCATGTGCTTCAGTTCTTAATGTATCGTTTTATGTATAGCAATGTTTGCACCAGAAATTATTTGAAGAAAAACAAAAAAACACACACAAAATGTAATTCTGATATGATTTAATAAACCTTGATTTGTACTCTCTCCGTCTAGTATCCTGTTTTTTTTGGGGGGGGTTTCTGGGGGGTTTGGCGTGCCTCTGTTCTCCCAGGCAGCTGTGAGCGCTTTGAGGAGAATGTGAATGAGGGAGAATGAATGAGTGTTGTTCATAATAGGTGAATGAGCTTAAGCCAGCAAAGGAGGGATTTTCTTATGGGTCATGTTTCTGTACTAGTCGTTAGCGGTTTAGTACTTAAAGAACAAATGCGTACAAATTCTTACCCTTGACGTACATTTCAAAGACCTTTTTCACCAAAAAAGAAAGACTAGGCTAAAAAAGATCAATTAATCAATCAATAAAACAGAAAATATAAGCGTGGAACTTGATACAAGTCTGGCAACATTTTCTAGTCAACTGACAGTCTTACCTAAAAGTGTCTATCAATGTAATACAGTCATAGTACCCCAGTAACCCTGCAGAGGTCCACTCAGCGTTCAGCTCGTCTGTTCCTCCAGCCATCTCCCATCATCGTAGCCCTGAGACTTCTGACTGGCTGGCTAATAACACGGGCGGTCAGGGAGACAGGTGTGGTCGGAATGTCCGTGGGCGGATCATCATGCTCACTTTGCGTAGGGAGTAATAGTCTGAATCCTTCCAGGTGAACCACACGATCCCATTGGGCCCCAGAGCACTTTTCCCTTTTGGAGAGTAGCGTCCACCCTGCAGATCAGAACAACAGCACGTTCAGGTTCTTAGGGCTTGTTCAAGCTGCTAGCCCAGATTTGATTTTAGGAATATTGCAGTTGTATCCAGATTTGATATTTTAATCAAATCTTGTAAAATGTAAATGTAGGTGGTTTGACGTGTGATTTCAGTTGGATTTTTGCAGAGGCGTCTCAGTCCAGAGTGACTGAATGTCTGGGATTTACTATGTAGTTATGTTTTAAAAGATTAGATTTTAAGAAACTAATACGATTTGACTGCAGTCTGAATACAGTCTCAGGCCTTGTTCAGGCTACTGGCCCACATCTGACTTTTGGCATCATCCAGATTGATGTTTGACAGATGAAATCAGTTTTTTTTGCAAATAGTATCTAGACCACATTTGGTGGTGGTTGAAATATGATTACAGTTGGAAGTATAATAATAATTACAGCTAGAACAGTCTTCTCAGCACACCTGATTCTGCTTGTATAGTGAGTTGGTCTCAGTTGTCAAAGAAGTGGTTGTAAAAGGCTTGTTCCTCTTTAGTTGAAATGAAAACCTACAATCACACTGGCCCTTACTGGACAAGACTGGTGACCCATGCCCACACACCTCAGAGTGAGTGTGAGAGAACAAAGATTTGACAATAAAAATAATAAAACCTAGCAGATAGATGGAGTGCTACGCCTCAGAATATTCCATAACTTGATAAAAAACATAGTGAAAACTAGTCTTAGGCTGAAATGCTCCTTAAACATCTCATGTAAAACAACAACAACAGCAGCAACAACAGTACACATAACAGAACAAGTACCTTGTGGTAGATTCCATTTAAGTTGGCATAGAAGCACTGGTTGTACCACCAGCCGGCGTGAGAGATTTCTGCACAGATGTTCCCCGTGTCCGGGGTGCTGAAGCTCTGCTTGTCGTGGTACCAGCTGAAAGAGTCCTCCACTGTTCCACTAAAGCCAGAGACATGAAGCCTGTACTGGGTCGCCTCTTCCTCAATGCTGCCAACATACATAGAGAAGGTTTACAAGGTGCTGATGCACACATAAACGACAGTGAAAGTTTGGTTGAGCATTCAGGAACACATTAGACTCATACGAAGAACATGTGCATTTGTGTTTTGTTTACAGATGAATACCAAATTAACATCAAATGTCAGGTGACACAATAAAAAAACAACTTTCAGTTTGACATGCTGTTCTGAAACAGGGGACTGCATTATAAAGAAGACTCCATCTGACCCTCTTAGTCCAATGCCAAGATCAGTAGCTTTTTCACAGATTTTGGTGGAATTTTCTTGTAATTTTGGTTGGAGTGGTTTAGTTTATCAGGTGGTACAATCTCCATATGCAATTTTAATTATGATAATGTTTATTTATTCTAAAGAAATATAAGCATAAACACAAACGTTCTCTCTGCGTCTAGGTGGCCTGTTTAATTTTAATATAGTCTGAAAAGGCAGGTGGCACAACCAGTAAGTCAAATGGTGTAACCAGACCAGAGCAGCCTTAATAAATGAAATTGATAACAATATGTATATGCAGATATAAAACTGCACATAAACAAACACTGCACAGGGAGCAGGAGGGTAAGACTGTATAATGCAAACATCAACATAAAAGCAAAGCTACTGTGATTTTGGAAAACCCAGCTGGACACAGCTGGATGAAGAGGATATATGATCAGCCTAAATGCATGTGGCTCAGCCAGAGGAGGGTCACATTGTGTAATCTCAAAAGTTGCTAATGTGGCTTAAGGTAAGCATGTTATGTGGGTGCGCAGGTTTCATTACTTCCCTTACAGAAAATAAGTATACTTAAAGTTCATTTTCTTAAGTAAACATGTTGAAGTATATTTCCTAAGTATACTTAATGTAGTTACAATAAAATATCATTGTATTAGTAGTACACTTGTATATGTACTATTTTAATACTTATTGGGACTAAATTGGCCCAGTTTCTAGTTTATTAAAGTATACATTTAAGTAGTATACTTCAAGTACATGACCAGTTTACACCTGTTGTACTGTAGCTACACTAGAAGTAAACATGGGTTTACTCTTAGTTTGCTAGTTTGTTAATTCATCTTCAAAAGTATATGTGAACGTTTTCTTTAAGTGAACTTAACATAATACTTCTGCTTCTTTAACATATGTGACTGGGTTAAGAAACGTATCTGTATCTTTATAAATCTTTATAAATCAAACTCACCAAACAGATATTGTACTGCATGTGTTTTTGTGCAGGACAAGAATATTTACTTACACTGCTCTTAAGTATAGCTCAATCTAAAGATGCAGTACAAGTGAAGGTCAAATATACTTAGACTGTTCTATATACTTGTCAGTATAACCCAAGTATAGTTGTATAGTATAAGTATAGCTGTGTTTGGTATATAACTGAGAAGTACAAAAAAGAAAACTAAAAGGATAGTTTAGGGGAAGTATACTAATAGCACACTTAAATAAACTTCTTTTTTGTAAGGGTTATTAGCTACATTAGCTTTGAAACAGCAAAACCAAAGAATAAAGCCTCTAACTCCAAATGTCTTGGCGAAGGTTTGGGAGAAGAGGAAAACTGGTTGAACTGTTGGTTTGATGGAGATAGCTGTTATCACCTGAAGCTCTGGTAGAGAGCATATTTGTGTTTGCCGCTCCAGTCCTCCAGGTCTATGCGTAATGTGTAGTCTCCCTGACTGGACAGGTCATGAATGTGCTCGTTTCCCAGCCAGTACTCAGTGTGCAGGTCCCCAAAGCCATCCTTATATTCTTTCCAGCCGCGGTCAAAGTTCACTGAGCCATCCTGCCGACGCTGAATCACCGTCCAACCACCACCTGTAAGAACCACAACACACAGGGGTTCAGTCCAGGTTACAGATCTGATTAGATGACTGAGGCCTTCCTGACTTCAGCTAGCAGCAATCAGTAACGTGTGCCCCTCTGCTTTCTGTAGGTTTCAACACTGCATTTCAGACTAAGCACTGCACGTAGGCACGTGTAATGAATATTTAACAAAGCATCACATTGTTAACTATAAAGGATTAACTGTAATGGATTAGCTCCTAAATTCAGCCTCCCTTAAGCACAGTGTTGCTGCAATACCACTCAGCAGGCAAAGTCGTTCTGGTTAAGATAATCTGTTTAATGACTACATGTAAATGGGAACACATAGAGATAAGCATACTGGTTCAGTACCATCAGTGTCCATATCGCAGTAGACCTCCACAGGCATGGCCCCTAATGATGGCACCACGGTGTAGATCCCAGAGCGCCGCACACCATTGTAGTAGATGGAAGCACAGTCAATGGGACAGTTTCGAACATGCTGCACCTCTGGAGTAAAATAACACACGTTTAATCATTTATAACTAACCTTAATATAAAGGAAGCTACGAGACTGAGCAGTAAACAAGCAATGGAAACTTATAACCCAACAATGAATATTAAACAAACTGCATGTCAATATTATCACAGACTTGCCTCAAATGTCATCAATGACGTGTTCAGTAATCAGTTAAAAATGTGTAAACAACTAGGACTGTATATATATATATAAAAAGCTTGGTATTGATGTAAAATAAAATTTCTATCGATTTATTTATCTGTGTTGTGTCGGTCACTTGTTTTGTCAACTGTATGGTTGTTTGATGTTTCATGTTCATATAATAAGACAGCTGTGGGTTATATAGAGCTCAGGAAGCTTTAAGGTAGCAGTTCTTTTATATTCTTAAACTGAATTAATTATAAATGATCATGAACAGGAAACTCATTCATTTAACTATTTTCCCAGTTTATTTTTTGGCAATTTGCAAAATAATTTCTTTTAAAAATTTACATCTCAATGTGTACTAAAATGCTGGTACTTAAATAACAGCATTTCAAACATCAGTATTTTGGTATGAGAGTAGTATAATTACATCATGTAATCATATTCTACACAGTTTTATTCACTTTTATAAAACAAAAAAACAACTCTAAACTATTTTTATCACTCTGGAAAACCTCAGATGTTTATAAAATTGCGTGTGCGGATCCTCTTTCTGTGCTCGTGAGTTTCACATTTACGTTCACAAGTGAAACATTTACATGCGCGAAATGTTAAAACGTGCAGCTTTATATCTTTCACCTTGTGTTTTTGCGTGCTCGAGTTTTGACATTAATGTGACGCCATACCCTCAGACGTGTCGTCTACATATTTCTCTGAAGCGCAAATGGGGCTGTGTGATGTTTGGTTATTTATAAGGAGGAACCTTATTTTTTGTTTCTTGACTTGCAGTTTATTATGAGAGGAAACAGTATTTTTTTTAGTCGGTGGGTTGTGTTTGGGGGAGAGGATCAAGCCTTATATATATATATATATATATATATATATATATATATATATATATATATATATATATATATATATATATATATATACATATTATATATAAATATATATATTAGGTATTACTAAAACGATTCAAGTGCATTGATAGACTTAGATTTTTGAAGCTTGAAAAAAGAGGATATGAGACAAATGTTTAGCGGAAGCCACCCTGTGGTTTTCCTGACTAATTGAAGTGAGTAATCGAAGGACAAGAGCATGACAACCTGCAGCCCTTGCTACTAAGCCAAATGAGATTTGCCCTAACAACCTCTTAGAGTCCTAGTATGGAATCCTTACTGAGCTTCTCTGTTTTATCAACAGTAAAGATTGTTATTTCTGTTCTGCTAAAATCTGGACAGTTCTTTGAATCACTTTGTCACTATGTTTAGGCCATAGCTTCTGCATGTGGTGGTAGCATGAGGAAAGACAGATTAAGGGAGAACTTGGGCTGTAGTTCTTGGAGGTTTCTGACTGTAATTTGAAGGCTCTCTCTTTATAACTGTGGAAATACTGAAATAAGACTGAGGAACACAGAGGACATGGAGTGGTGGTAAAGACTGAAGATTCCTATACAATTATGCTCCCACCACCATGCTTCACAATGCTTCATTATTTGCAAACTTAAGATGGACTTAGGCCCCAATACAAAAGGGTGTATAATCAAAAACGTTAATTTTTTTATGATTTAAATACAACAAAATATAAAGGATACCAAAACCTGACTCCGCCTACCGGGGTGCAGGGCCTGTTGGGCACTCAGGAGGGGGCTGGTGCGCACAATGTTGATCATGCAGCCGGGGTTGCGGCGAACCTTCTCCACCAGCATAGAGAGGTTCTGGATCTGAGCCTGGAGGTCATAGACTAGAGAGCCCTGTATGTGGAGCAGTGTGGTGGCCTCTGCGTAGTGCTCCTCCAGCTCATGGAAGCGCTGCTCCAGAGATGAGTTCAGCCGAGACTTCTCTTCACTCTGAATTGGAAACAGCATATCTACAGTGCTGTGCAGAAGTTTTACATTCGCTTCCTTTTGTGTGTTTTGCTAGTTAAAGAACAAATAAATTAGAAATACAGTAAAAAGTAACAATAATGTTTTGTTGTTAATACAGTTAGCAATTTCTTGGAGTGGTCAGTGCAGGTGTTATGGATTGTGGTGGGAACTAGACTCTGCAGGAGGGTAGGATTGGTGACCACTGTTTTAGAGGATTACAGTTAGAAGAACGCAGGTTTGGGTTCTGACTTCTGACTGCAGCTCTCTGGATTTAATTTAGTAATTAAGTAAACTCAAAAAGAGAACGGACAACTGACAAAGTTAACATCAAAAGTCTAGATTAACTTGTCTTTTTAACAATGGGTGCCATTACAGTTAAAACGTTTGCCGTGTGGACTGCAATACTGTAAGCTAAACACAAGGTTTATTTTGCTGAAATTCTATACAAAAAAATAATTTAATACATCCTCTATAAATGACGCACCTCTTCTTTAATACTCTATCTTTTGATAGATAGATAGATAGATATTCCACAAGTGATACTCCACAAGAAATAGAAAAAGTCTCACAGTGTGTATGTGACAGTGATGGCAGTAGTGCAGTTTGGTAGTGCAAATATGCAGTTATGCAGTCGGCAGTGCAAGTATGCAATAAAAATTATATATATAGACTGTATACATGGTGTATAATATAATAGGCATATGATAATAATAACAACAACAACAACAACAGTATAGTCATTATTATATTTACTAAATAAATAGGTAATTATTCCTTAAAATTTGTAAAATGTTCCATATATAAATCAACAAATATATAGATATCTATCTTTCTAGATATAGATATCGTCGCTGTCCAAAGACAAGCAATTTTTATTTTTCTACATTATTTGAATGCAGCTGATGACGTTTCAACATGAATGGACCAATAGAAATGCTCCAGAATATAGATGTAAAATAAAATTTCTATCTATTTTAACTGTCATTTTTTCTTCTGTGTTGTGACTGATGTATTTCGGTCACTTGTTTTGTCATCTGTATGGTTGTTTGATGTTTCATGTGTAAATAACGAGACAGCTGTGTGTTATTTAGAGCTCAGGAAGGTAGCAGTTCTTTCATAATCTTGAACTGAATTATTTATGAATGATCATGAACAGGAAACTCGTTCATTTAACTATTTTTCCTGTTTATTTTTTGCAATTTGCAAAAGAATATCTTAAAAATAAACATCTTTATGTGTACTAACATGCTGGTACTTGAATAAAGGCATTTCAAACATCAGTATCTTGGTATGAGAAGAGTATAATGACATCATGTAATCATATATTACACAGTTTTATTTACTTTTATAAAACAAAAAACCAACACTAAACATTAAAAGTATCAAATTTTGATCACTCTGGAAAACAAATTGGCAACAAATGCAAGGATAACATTCGCAATGAAAGACATTCAGCAGAGCTGCAGGGCTCTGGATGTTATTTTTCTAATTTTAAAGAAAGAGAGAGAGAGAGAGAGAGAGAGAGAGAGAGAGAGAGAGAGAGAGAGAGAGAGAGAGAGAGAGAGAGAGAGAGAGAGAGAGAGAGAGAGAGAGAGAGAGAGAGAGAGAGAGAGAGAGAGAGAGAGAGAGAGAGAGAGAGAGAGAGAGAGGTGATTTACCTCTGTGGGTGCGAGCTGCATGTTTTAGCGCAGCATGAAGAGCTTTCAAGCACACATGCAGCCAAGCACGTGGTGAGGGGTCAAGGCCTCAATGCTAATCCTGTTACTGCTCAGGGTCAAGGAGACTTTAAGAAGCAAGTGCTGAGCAAGTCCCAGCAATGAAGACGCTCCACAATTTTCAAAATAAGCAACTGCGTGTGCTATACATGTGGGTATGTAAGTGGCCTGCAATGCACTGCATGGCTGTGAGTAATACCACCTTTAAAAAATTCTGAATATGTTGTGTTGATGTTCCTCTTGCAATTTTTCTTTCCTCGACTGATCTGAATTAGCATATCATATGCTGTCCAGTCATCCTAACTAGCATAAGACTGGGCATCTGGTTTAATAACTGATCACAATGATTTCTTAGTCTACTCAGGCTTTAGCAGAGCTCAGTAACACTGAGATTAATAACTAATCATAACATTGATTTATCAGTCTACTCAGACTTCAGCAGACCTCAGTAACACAGCAAATAATAACTGTTACATTAATTATCAGTCTACTCAGACATTAGCAGAGTACCACAGATTTATAACTGATCATTACATTGGTTTATCAATCTACCTATACTTTAAGAGATTATAAGTTGATCACCGCATTGATTTATCAGTCTACTCAGAAATGGGCAGGGACTTCTTAAGACATTTTCTTTTTTAGAGTCTTTATATGTTGTGTGCTAATTTTACAACAGTTATAAAATCATTGATTGTGTTTCTTTTAAAGAAGATATACGTTTTAAATGTACTGGGTAAATAAACTAAAAGTATCATACAAAAAATGTGTGAAAATGTGTGAGTGTGAAGAAACTTAGCACACAATTTCTCGCATGCACCAGTAATAAACTGCCAGGTGTGCAAGCAGGATTCAGAAAAACAGTAACGATAAATATAATAGATGTTGCGAAATTGTTTGTAATAGTCAAACGTGTTTTATTAACTGTGGCAACCATGTCAATTATTGAATGTGCTCATGAAAAGACAAATACCAAAGTCTTTTAGTGTTCTTATGAGAAATCGCTACACAAGCTAGAGTCCGGACAGGAAATGGACAAACAGACTGGTTTCCCAGATAATGAGTTAGACAAGGTTGCCCACTGTCACCAAACATGTTCAACCTGTATCCAGAACATAGAAGCAGATGCAGAGGATTCAGTGGAAGGAACATCAATGACTAATATTAATACCAAGATAATAAAACACTCACAGGAAGATTTGAATTCTCTTATGAAGAAGGCTGAAGAAATTATAAGACTTCAGCTCAATATGAAAAAGACTAAGATTATGAGGACAGTAGAGACATTTTTTCATTGATGGACAATATATGGAACTGGTGGACAATTTTACTTTAATATGTTGCTTTATTCAGGTTCTGGCCTCTTCTTATCCCCCGTTTTATTAGATTTGATATCACATATTATTCTTCTTATTATAATACTGACCTGTAGCTCGAGAACCTTGACCCGATGTCGATGGTTGCGGAGTTCCTCCTGCAGCTCAGACACGGTCTCGCGCAGAGCTAGTATCTGCTGCTTACGCTCCTCGTTCTCATGGAGCCAGTAGGACACCTCGTCTGTGCAGCGGAACATGTCTGGGCAGCGCTGGTCATCCAGCTGGGGTAGCGTGGCCACAAGCCTGCACATACCATCCTCCATCACTTGGTTACTGTACTCACCGCACTGAGCCGTGCTGACCTGATGGGTGTGCTCAGAGTGGTCATCATCGGCTTCAGCTATTCCAAAAAAACTCACACCCAAGACGACCACCAGGAGGGGCAGGAGAGTCCCAGCCTCCATCTGCCCACCCCAGCTGACCCTCAGTCTAATTTTTTGGAAGGATCCGCAGGGATCAGGCCAGCATACTGTCACTTCGCACTCCAGGATGGAGATTCATACAATGAGAGAAAACCTCTTCCACAATATCTTGAACTCTACTGATGTCGTTTCCATTGGAGTTTGTTCTGAAGGGTTACATGACCCTGAAACACACAAGAGAGAAACATGAAAAGAAAATGAAAATATTGCCATACAGGATTAATTCCAGCACATGATAGTTCAATCACATACATTACTGTATACTGTACAATACATAGTACTGTGAGTATTGCCCTAGTTTACATCAATTCATGTTTTTATTTGTATTGGTAACAATGTAAACTTGATCAAGTATAATGAACAATATTTATGTACTGGTTCTAAACAGTATATCCTATGTGAGTAGCTAGATTGCCATTCTGAGGTTACAGCAGTAGAAGGAGAATTATGTAAGTTTGCAAGGTCAACTCTGACAGGACAGCTGCTGGAATGATATAGTAACGGGCAGCTTGGTCCATATAGATAACTCTCTGTAAGATACCATGTGATGTCACGACTTCACATCACATCTTTGAAAATCTACAACCGTTTCCTCAGGGTTGCGTTCACTGGTCGATGTGCTCTGGTATATCTGGGACCAGGAAAAGACCCAGGCTGGAGGATGACTCGTGAGTTTAGAGGAGGAACTGCGAGCATTAGAGATGTCACTAAAAGGCCCAGGTTTGGGGTCTAGCATTTAAATAGGAAAACTATATGAAAGCAGACTGTAACTTTAATGGACCAAGAAATTACTTTTGTTACATTGATCCACCTTAGATTTCTAAAATTATTCATCATTTATTTTAAAACTTGGTGCTAAGGCAGCATTTTTGGACTGTTTGAAAAATACAGTGAAAAAGACCAAATCCCTTCATTATCATATCACAATCAGAAGTAATAAAATTAGACTGCACAATACTTCAGTGGCCAAAGGCACTAAAACTAAAGAAGGAGGGGCAACGATATCCCAATCCTAGTGAAAAAGCTGTAGCAATGAAACTGCATAGAACCACAAAAAAACAGAAAACAGTGCTCTTCGCTGCATGCACAGATTTTACTCACTGGTCTTTTACATGTACTAGGTTTCATTGACGTGAATGATATGTTTATGAATTTACACAGGGCTAATTTGATTGATTTCTTCATTTCCCACTATATTATCTGATCATAATATTACAAGATACAATAGCAGTGCCCAGAGATCACGCATGGAGCCTCATATCGTATTTCCAAAATGCCAACTTTACAGGAGAGGCCAAAAACTGTCTTCACTTTCAATGGAAGTCAATGGAACCAGAATTTTTTCCTAGCTATTTTGGAGCATTTCTATAGTTCTACTCATCATAACGTTTTCCTCACAATGTAAACGACAACTGCTGCATTTAATTGATGTAGAAAAACAGAAACGTTTTTCTTTGGACAGCGACCATATATACTTTCTTTATAAATTACATAAACTACTCAAACATGACTTTAAAAGAGATGCTGTTGCCAGTCACTTGTCTTGCCTAAGTATGGATGTATGCCTATCATTGATCTATCACACACTTACTGCACTTTATATATTGATCATAAGGGATTACAATCTACACTACATCTGAAACGTAAACAGACTGCAGAGATCTACCCAGATATTTTGAACCGGTGCATCCCTGTCCGAAATAATGCCTCTGTCTGTAATTACATCTCTAAACGTGACACTTGAATTAAATGTCACCCACATCCTGAGCTGTCGGTAATGCTCTGATTAAGACTTTAGGTCAGCCTACATGTTCCAGTAAACATAACCCCTAAGGTGCTTTAGTGACTCGTGCACTTTCCCTCTCAGAGTTGGCAGATCAGGAGCACTGTTACAGTGAAAGTTAACCTTTCCAGGAAAAGTCAACAAGAACTGGAGCAGCAGTTACCATGAACAGCTGTGTGCAGACGTTTGGGCTCCTCTGGTTAAATTACATGTTTTGTTGTTTTTGAGATAATGTTATTAGAATGTTTAGAAAGAGGGTTAATTATATTTTGATTAGATGAATACAGTTAACGATTGTTTAGTTCCTGACTTTGTCTTAGACGCCAGTAATCACACAAACTGTTTAGTTCCTTCACCACCACCTGATTTCACTTAATGAAAGACTGATTAGATGAACGAGGTACTAAATGGTAGCTGTAAATACAGAAAGCAGTGGTTTGTAAATAGAATTTGGCCTGTATTTAAATGAAAGCAAGTCAAAGACAAGATATTTATTGTTCTACCTTTTTAACTTCATTGCTTCTGTAAATATATACTCATTCAAAGAATGACGCAATACATTCCAACAGTTGGCTATGCGGGTCATTTAAGACTAGAAACACTGTTAAATGTTCTGAAAAGAGATGACAAACTCTCGCATGATTATAAAATGCACCTCCGTTGAACACTTTGTGTTGACTTGATGATGTGGGTCAAAGCTCACTTCGCCAAAAATCCATCAACAAAGTGTTCTACTGTTCTTCCTATGTTCTTTAAGATGTTTTGGCAAGGATTATAGGTATAGCATGCTTATTGAAAGATGCAGGGAACCCAGAAAAATCTCTGCAAGACCAAAACCCACAACTGACGGCCTAGAACCTGAGATCCCTCACACATCTCTAATTATATCTCTAAATGTAAAGTCTGTGACGGATATCACAGCATGGCCTTTGGAAGACTTGGTAAAGCAATGCACACTTGCTGCATCCACAAACGCAGGTTTAGACTGTTATATGGACGGTGGAAGTGCACAAACGCTCCAACTTTTTTGGGATCAAGCAAGTCAACCTTTCAGATAAAGGATGTTGTGGACCAGAGATAAAGAGGACCATCCAGATTGTTAGCAGTTCAATAGCCAGCCACTGTTATTTGTGAAAGCACCCTTAATGCTTCAAGACATAAACACATTTTGGAGCAGCATATGTTGCCCTTTAAACACATTCTGCACCTGTTACTATGCTTCCTGTCCTTTACTAAAAACATGTTATGAAGTGTATAAGACAGAGACGGCCCTCTATGGCATTTTTTCCAAAACTTGATTAATTGGTGTCTTCAATGTTTGTTACATAATAAATATGGTTCAGTTCCAAACCTTTGAAACATGTTACATGGTATGAGGCAATAGCATCTGTTTACAAAAAAAAAAAAGAGCAAAAAACAAAAATAGTGTGTTATTGTACTTCAGTACTTCAGAATTCAGAAACAGAATTAATGAATCCTTGCTTTCTTGGAAATTATTCTATGTGACATCATTTACATCATCTCCAGTGCAAAGCTAAAGAAGATAACTTCTCTTGGCTGACCAACTACACTTGTGCTATGAGAGCAATTGTGAAAATCTGACTGACAGTGAAAACGACAGCACCCACTTGGCACAAAAGCACCTCAGTTGCACCTAGTAATCTAATTTGCCATGTGAGCGAAGCTAATTCATTGGCAAGACTCTTTGCTTAGCCAAGCCTTTCATGCACAGAGCCTAGAACACTACATACAGCAGCATACATCTACATCAGAGTCGTAATGTAGCAACACACAGTCACAACTAACCCAGCCATTCATTCTGTCAGTCCCGAGGCCAAAGGATCCAGCAGGGTATGGAGGAGTTAAGCTTACAAGGTTAAAGAGCAGTTCCCATGTCCCTCCACATTCATATCTCTCCTGACTAATATTTCCTGCCATACTATTAGCAGTCAATATCAGAGTGAATCAGAGTGATCGAGGAGGACCAGAGTGCCCTCAGGTAGCACTTTTATTGGACGGACCTGCATTAAAAGGCTTCTTCCTTTTGTTTGGAGGGCTTTTCATTTTCCTGATGTCATACAAAATCTGCCCTCAGAGACACAGCAATGTGAAAACTGGCAAACCACAGTTCACTAAAGTGAGTTACTAAAGCAAAGCACTTAGTAAATGCATAGTCCATATAAGGAGGAAACAGTTTGGTGTTTCCATGTCAGAGAACTGACACAAAGAAACAAAGAATACGGAAGAAAAGTAATGCAATGGATTATAAACATGTTTCCACATAAGCACAATATAAGCAACGCAATCACTGAAAAGGAAACTTCAGTAAACTGCATGTGCATATTTAAATACATTGTTTTCTATGAAATTAGAGGAAAAGAAGGCAAGTGATATAAAGGGCAATACAATAGTAAAGATTACCTGAAACTGTGAAACATCCTCCTTCGTGAAGAGAGCAGAAAAGAGTGAAAGGTCTCTGGCATGTTGTTACCATCCGTCCACCCGTCTGTCTGTCTTTCTCTCGGTAATGTGGAGCAGTGTGAGTGACAGTGGATATCTTATCCCTGTAATCCTCAGTAATAGGATTCTTCATTAGGGGACAGAGACAAAAGACAATCCATACACTGGATTACACAGACCCAAAGCAACTTTGCACTGCACACTACGGGCCAATTAATCAAAACCGATTAAACGTTGGGCCAATCAATAAATTAAATGAGGCGTGTCTTATCCATTTGATGTATTCACTAACAGAGTTTAAGAGTAGAACAGCAGTGTAACCTACTTCAACCTTATTAAAGCTCCTGCTGTCACTATATGCATTGTAATGAGGACACATTAAAGAGTAATCCCGCCAATTTGTGAGCTTCTGAGTTGGTAGGTTTTTTCTACCTTGAGCCGCTCTGCACTAAACCAATCTGAATGATTCTGCTTGTAACTCAACAACGGAATTACAAAGAATAGTAAAAAATCAGCAGAATTTGCCTTTTACACCGACTACAGCATGGTATGTTTATACGGTCAAAGTTTTAGATCACTACCAGTCAAACACTTTAGTACACTACCAGTCAAACGTTTTAGTACACTACCAGTCAAACGTTTTAGTACACTACCAGTCAAACGTTTTAGTACACTACCAGTCAAACGTTTTAGATACACTACCAGTCAAACACTTTAGTACACTACCAGTCAAACGTTTTAGTACACTACCAGTCAAACGTTTTAGTACACTACCAGTCAAACGTTTTAGTACACTACCAGTCAAACGTTTTAGATACACTACCAGTCAAACACTTTAGTACACTACCAGTCAAACATTTTAGATACACTACCAGTCAAACGTTTTAGTACACTACAAGTCAAACGTTTTAGTACACTACCAGTCAAACGTTTTAGTACACTACCAGTCAAACATTTTAGATACACTACCAGTCAAACGTTTTAGTACACTACCAGTCAAACGTTTTAGATACACTACCAGTCAAACGTTTTAGATACACTACCAGTCAAACGTTTTAGTACACTACCAGTCAAACGTTTTAGATACACTACCAGTCAAACGTTTTAGTACACTACCAGTCAAACGTTTTAGATACACTACCAGTCAAACGTTTTAGTACACTACCAGTCAAACGCTTTAGATACACTACCAGTCAAACGTTTTAGATACACTATCAGTCAAACATTTTAGTACACTACCAGTCAAACGTTTTAGTACACTACCAGTCAAACGTTTTAGATACACTACCAGTCAAACGTTTTAGTACACTACCAGTCAAACGTTTTAGATACACTACCAGTCAAACGTTTTACTACACTAACAGCCAAACGTTTTAGATACACTACCAGTCAAACGTTTTAGTACACTACCAGCCAAACGTTTTAGTACACTACCAGTCAAACGTTTTAGTACACTACCAGTCAAACGTTTTAGATACACTACCAGTCAAACGTTTTAGTACACTACCAGACAAACGTTTTAGATACACTACCAGTCAATAACGTTTTAGTACACTACCAGTCAAACGTTTTAGTACACTACCAGTCAACGTTTTAGATACACTACCAGTCAAACGTTTTAGTACACTACCAGTCAAACGTTTTAGTACACTACCAGACAAACGTTTTAGATACACTACCAGTCAAACGTTTTAGTACACTACCAGTCAAACGTTTTAGATACACTACCAGTCAAACGTTTTAGTACACTACAAGTCAAACGTTTTAGTACACTACCAGACAAACGTTTTAGATACACTACCAGCCAAACGTTTTAGTACACTACCAGTCAAACACTTTAGTACACTACCAGCCAAACACTTTAGTACACTACCAGTCAAACACTTTAGTACACTACCAGCCAAACGCTTTAGTACACTACCAGTCAAACACTTTAGTACACTACCAGAGAAAGGTTTTAGTACACTACCTGTCAAACGTTTTAGTACACTACCAGTCAAACGTTTTAGATCACTACCAGTTAAACGTTTTAGTACACTACCAGAGAAACGTTTTAGATACACTACCAGTTAAACGTTTTAGTACACTACCAGAGAAACGTTTTAGTACACTACCAGCCAAACGTTTTAGTTACGCTACCAGTCAAACGTTTTAGTACACTACCAGTCAAACACTTTAGTACACTACCAGAGAAACGTTTTAGATACACTACCAGTCAAACGTTTTAGTTACGCTACCAGTCAAACGTTTTAGTAACGCTACCAGTCAAACGTTTTAGTAACGCTACCAGTCAAACGTTTTAGATCACTACCAGCCAAACGTTTTAGATCACTACCAGTCAAACATTTTAGATACACAACCAGCCAAACGTTTTAGATACACAACTAGCCAAACGTTTTAGTACACTACCAGTCAAACGTTTTAGTACACTACCAGCCAAACGTTTTAGTTACGCTACCAGTCAAACGTTTTAGTAACGCTACCAGTCAAACGTTTTAGTACACTACCAGTCAAACGTTTTAGATCACTACCAGTCAAACGTTTTAGATCACTACCAGTCAAACATTTTAGATACACAACCAGCCAAACGTTTTAGATACACAACTAGCCAAACGTTTTAGTACACTACCAGTCAAACGTTTTAGTACACTACCAGTCAAACGTTTTAGTACACAACCAGCCAAACGTTTTAGTACACTACCAGCCAAACGTTTTAGTACACTACCAGTCAAACGTTTTAGTACACTACCAGTCAAACGTTTTAGTACACTACCAGTCAAACGTTTTAGATACACTACCAGTCAAACGTTTTAGATACACTACCAGTCAAACGTTTTAGTACACTACCAGTCAAACGTTTTAGTACACTACCAGCCAAACGTTTTAGATACACTACCAGCCAAACGTTTTAGATACACTACCAGCCAAACGTTTTAGTACACTACCAGACAAACGTTTTTAGATACACTACCAGTCAAACGTTTTAGTACACTACCAGTCAAACGTTTTAGTACACTACCAGTCAAACGTTTTAGTACACTACCAGTCAAACGTTTTAGTACACTACCAGTCAAACGTTTTAGATACACTACCAGTCAAACACTTTAGTACACTACCAGTCAAACGTTTTAGTACACTACCAGTCAAACGTTTTAGTACACTACCAGTCAAACGTTTTAGTACACTACCAGTCAAACGTTTTAGATACACTACCAGTCAAACACTTTAGTACACTACCAGTCAAACATTTTAGATACACTACCAGTCAAACGTTTTAGTACACTACAAGTCAAACGTTTTAGTACACTACCAGTCAAACGTTTTAGTACACTACCAGTCAAACATTTTAGATACACTACCAGTAAACAGTTTTAGTACACTACCAGTCAAACGTTTTAGATACACTACCAGTCAAACGTTTAGATACACTACCAGTCAAACGTTTTAGTACACTACCAGTCAAACGTTTTAGATACACTACCAGTCAAACGTTTTAGTACACTACCAGTCAAACGTTTTAGATACACTACCAGTCAAACGTTTTAGTACACTACCAGTCAAACGTTTTAGTACACTACCAGACAAACGTTTTAGATACACTACCAGTCAAACGTTTTAGATACACTACCAGTCAAACGTTTTAGTACACTACCAGACAAACGTTTTAGATACACTACCAGTCAAACATTTTAGTACACTACCAGTCAAACGTTTTAGTACACTACCAGTCAAACGTTTTAGATACACTACCAGTCAAACGTTTTAGTACACTACCAGTCAAACGTTTTAGTACACTACCAGACAAACGTTTTAGATACACTACCAGTCAAACGTTTTAGGTACACTACCAGTCAAACGTTTTTAGATACACTACCAGTCAAACGTTTTTAGTACACTACAAGTCAAACGTTTTAGTACACTACCAGACAAACGTTTTAGATACACTACCAGCCAAACGTTTTAGTACACTACCAGTCAAACACTTTAGTACACTACCAGCCAAACACTTTAGTACACTACCAGTCAAACACTTTAGTACACTACCAGCCAAACGCTTTAGTACACTACCAGTCAAACACTTTAGTACACTACCAGAGAAAGGTTTTAGTACACTACCTGTCAAACGTTTTAGTACACTACCAGTTAAACACTTTAGTACACTACCAGTTAAACGTTTTAGTACACTACCAGTCAAACGTTTTAGATCACTACCAGTTAAACGTTTTAGTACACTACCAGAGAAACGTTTTAGATACACTACCAGTTAAACGTTTTAGTACACTACCAGAGAAACGTTTTAGTACACTACCAGCCAAACGTTTTAGTTACGCTACCAGTCAAACGTTTTAGTACACTACCAGTCAAACACTTTAGTACACTACCAGCCAAACGCTTTAGTACACTACCAGTCAAACACTTTAGTACACTACCAGAGAAACGTTTTAGATACACTACCAGTCAAACGTTTTAGTTACGCTACCAGTCAAACGTTTTAGTAACGCTACCAGTCAAACGTTTTAGTAACGCTACCAGTCAAACGTTTTAGATCACTACCAGCCAAACGTTTTAGATCACTACCAGTCAAACATTTTAGATACACAACCAGCCAAACGTTTTAGATACACAACTAGCCAAACGTTTTAGTACACTACCAGTCAAACGTTTTAGTACACTACCAGCCAAACGTTTTAGTTACGCTACCAGTCAAACGTTTTAGTAACGCTACCAGTCAAACGTTTTAGTACACTACCAGTCAAACGTTTTAGATCACTACCAGTCAAACGTTTTAGATACACTACCAGTCAAACATTTTAGATACACAACCAGCCAAACGTTTTAGATACACTACCAGTCAAACATTTTAGATACACAACCAGCCAAACGTTTTAGATACACAACTAGCCAAACGTTTTAGTACACTACCAGTCAAACGTTTTAGTACACTACCAGTCAAACGTTTTAGTACACAACCAGCCAAACGTTTTAGTACACTACCAGCCAAACGTTTTAGTACACTACCAGTCAAACGTTTTAGTACACTACCAGTCAAACGTTTATATACACTACCAGTCAAACGTTTTAGATACACTACCAGTCAAACGTTTTAGATACACTACCAGTCAAACGTTTTAGTACACTACCAGTCTAACGTTTTAGTACACTACCAGCCAAACGTTTTAGATACACTACCAGCCAAACGTTTTAGATACACTACCAGCCAAACGTTTTAGTACACTACCAGTCAAACGTTTCAGATACACTACCAGTCAAACGTTTTAATACACTACCAGCCAAACGTTTTAGATACACTACCAGCCAAACGTTTTAGTACACTACCAGCCAAACGTTTTAGATACACTACCAGCCAAACGTTTTAGATACACTACCAGCCAAACGTTTTAGTACACTACCAGCCAAACGTTTTAGATACACTACCAGCCAAACGTTTTAGTACACTACCAGCCAAACGTTTTAGATACACTACCAGCCAAACGTTTTAGATACACTACCAGCCAAACGTTTTAGTACACTACCAGCCAAATGTTTTAGTACACTACCAGTCAAACGTTTTAGATACACTACCAGTCAAACGTTTTAGATCACTACCAGTCAAACGTTTTAGATACACTACCAGTCAAACGTTTTAATACACTACCAGCCAAACGTTTTAGATACACTACCAGCCAAACGTTTTAGTACACTACCAGCCAAACGTTTTAGTACACTACCAGTCAAACGTTTTAGTACACTACCAGCCAAACGTTTTAGATACACTACCAGTCAAACGTTTAGTACACTACCAGTCAAACGTTTTAGTACACTACCAGCCAAACGTTTTAGTACACTACCAGTCAAACGTTTTAGATACACTACCAGCCAAACGTTTTAGTACACTACCAGCCAAACGTTTTAGTACACTACCAGTCAAACGTTTTAGATACACTACCAGTCAAACGTTTTAGATCACTACCAGTCAAACGTTTTAGATACACTACCAGCCAAACGTTTTAGATACACTACCAGTCAAACGTTTTAGATACACTACCAGTCAAACGTTTTAGTACACTACCAGCCAAACGTTTTAGTACACTACCAGTCAAACGTTTCTTTTTAATTAGCTTACTCTTTTAACTCTTGGACCCCAATATACATATGCAACGTCTGAACTGATATCTTTCTGGTACATGTACACTCTCTCTCTCTCTCTCTCTCTCTCCAACCATTTACCCCAGATTAAAAACAAAAGCATTGCACTAATAACTTTACTACCTCACTGGACTCTATTTATTACACATTGTACAATTTGCACACTACCAGCAATTATTTATTATTCTCTGTCTGTACTGTGATGTGTTGTCTGTCCGTACTTGTTTGTTTGTGTTGCACTTGTGTCTTGTATGCACTGTCTATGTTGCACCATGGTCCTGGAGGAACGTTGCTTCGTTTCACTGTGTACTCTGTATGTAGTTGAAATGACAATAAAACCCACTTGACTTGACTTGACAAAGCATGTCTTGTGAAGACCTTTCCAAAGACTAATAAATGTCTGCTATTTTCACTCTGTGGATGTAACATGGGTGGTTCTAAAAGTGGTCAGACTACCATCATTAAGACCCTCACCAATTACAAGACTAACCTGGCACCACCCTCTCTGAGTCTAAGCAACCTAACAAGCTAAAGCTAACTTAGTATGCATCTTAGTTAGCTCTCCATCTGCATGTTAAGTACAAGGTTGAGTTCCTCATCTCCTCATCTACACACACAGCGGTATGATCTGTTGCTGTATTTTGCTCTCTGCTGTTGTTTTGTAGAGCAGCACATGCCTGAGAGATAGAGGTGTTGTTGGTTTCATACATTTACTGACATTTCTATACTAGTCAGTAATAGATGACTGCCATGTTCATTGGAATTTGAAGGCCATGCCCAGATTATTAACATAAAGGATGGAAGAGTGAATTTTCTTGTTTTTTGAGAAACGTTTAATCATATTTATAATTCGTTTTTTTCCCATTTAAACTCTGCCGGGTGTTTAACATAACACTAGGTACAAGTTTAGTGTTATGTAAAAACGTATGTTAAATAACGTGTTCCGAGGGGCTTTAAATGTTCCACTTTTACTGCATTATTCAGCCACAGAGTTATACATGAAGCTCCTGATGAACAGTTTTTGTTTATTTTTTTCCCAGAGCTGGTTTGAAACTTTGCATTGGCCCTGCTGTGTGAGGATATCACAGCTGAGCTCTTCCCACTTTACAGTAACAGCAGATCCAGCAGAACAAAACCTGCTATTTCTACTTGTTACTATATGCACATATACAAGTATCAAGTAGAAAACATACTGAAATTAATTAGTTTAACTATTTTTTGTATAAAACTGCATTTTAAAGACAAGCATTCAAGATTTTTTTTGGAAAAAAAGCAAACCACAGATCCCTAATTATCTAGCTAACTGTCTCACAAACATTTAAAGAATACAGTACATTTATCAAATGTGATTTAAATGAACACTAATGACAAAAAATAATCAATCTAAAATTCGAAGGCCTAAATTCTCCAGTGGAACTGATGCACAGTAAGTATGATAATTACACTACACTAAGTCGGAACAGAGCATCACTGAAATCTCAAAGGATCTACAGTAAACCACGTCACTATTTGCATGCTATTCCCTTGCTTACTGCAGAAGGCATTGAAGACTCTGTTTGAAAGAGAAAGGCAATTTCAGAAATCTGGAATAACAGATCAACATAAACATATCAATAAAATATAATTCTGTTTAATCAGTTTAAACATTGGCATGTAGGTCTTTCTTTGTGAGAAACTTCTCTTCAATTACAACAGAAAGATACACGATCCAACTGTTAAATAACAGTCACCTGTTGTTAACTAAATTAATATTGGAATTGTGAATTTGCACAAAAAAATAAAGATGTATACACTACCAGTGGGTTTACACTTACTATTCATTTAAGAATCAAAGTAAAGAAGAAGCTGGACATGTGGAATTAGGCAGAGAACAAAAAAACAGAATGATCTTATATTGTTAGATTCTTTTTTTCCTTGATGGAGCTTTAAAACACACTGTCTCATACTGTGAATTAAATTAATAAATAAATAATTCGAATTCCTACATTGGAAAGCAAAAATAAAAACATTGTTTGTATGTATTTAAGTTAATCTTTTTAAGCATTTAAGCATTAATGTGTGTACATCATACAGTCATTAGGATTAAGAACAACAAATAAATCTAGGGTTGTCTAAACTTTTGACTGGCGGTGTATCTAGATAGTTTTTATTCATATATTAATATGATCAAAGTCAACATGTATCTATTTTGATCAAGTGAATAATTTAGTGCAATAGGATATTACAACAGCATACAGAAACATTTAAAACAATTTTCATATGTATGTATTTTTTTTTTCTTTTCTTTTTTTTTTCTTTTTTGCTCTTTTTGGTTAAACATATTGAGTCACTGTGATTGATCTGCATACTTCACACGCCTTTGGCTGATGAAAAAGGAAACACTGAAGCACTCCCTTAACGTCATTCACTGATTAAATGCAGCACCCTGAGTCAGTTCAGATACAGTTACAGTAATTGCTGTTTCCTACAGCACCACGAGCAGCTACATTACATGTCAACTTATTCAACAGATGCTCATACAGCTGCAGCACCTACTTGTTAATCCATTCGGCCATTTCTGCTGACGTCTTTGGCCCATTCGCTGTGTGGTGCAGACGTTTCTGTGGGTGGGGGTTATATCTGCTGTTTTTGTTAAACGATTCTCCCAAAGCAGCCCCCTCCCCACCCCAACCCCCCACTCCTTCCCCCCCAATCGAGGCGCAACACCATAACATCCGCTTCACTCTCGTTTGGCCTTGAGGGGCCGTCATGCACCTGAGAGTGTATATAAGAGAGCAGACCTCATTCAGAAAAAAAAACAGAGAAGCAGAGAGAGCCAATCAGAGGAAGTGATCAGGAGAAAACTCAACAGAAGGAACGTTAGTACAGAGCTCCTCTCAGAAAACAGCTGGGACTCTCTTTAAAGGTGAACATTTAAAGAAGTCATATTGATAAAGGTAAGAAAATGTATTATCATCTCCTATTGTCTGTTATGAACTGCTATCAATGCAAATATATTGCTATGGGTTAAATTATGGGAAACAGCATTTTCAAACTTTATGTGTAGACTTTGTGTTGTTTATCACAAAAATGTTTTGTAATTTTGTAAACCTGTTGTACATCTTGGATTGAAACTATGTAAAATATTAACAAAGCAATTGTAAACAATGTAAACTAGCAGCAAACACAAGGCTGAACAATTTATAAGGTAACATAACCAAACAGAACCTGGTTTCTGTTATTATAGACCTTTATATAACCTTTCACATAGCAACTTATGGAATCTGAAAATAAACAAAAGTCCTGTTAGTGTTTAATATACATGATACTACTTATTTCTTACTACTTTCTTATTTTCATAAATAGTGGAAACTATTTTAAACAGTTCTTCAGCCCATTTAATGACAATCAGTTTGAATATAGCCAGATCACTCAGTTTTACACTGGCAAAGCAAATCTTTACTACTTGGTAGTTTCCCTAAGTGCAGTTAAAGAAACGACCAAAGAGCAAATAAATACACAAATTATAAACTGCTAAATGTAAGTAAGAAATCCACTGACAAAAAAGGTACAATTTTGATAAAACATGTCAATAAATTTATTATATATACATTCATGAATAATATAGACAAATGCTATTATTAATATCAACACCACTATAATAGATTGTGCTATTTTTATTTTCAAGATCACAGCTATTGCAAAGACAGACACTTGATTTCTAGAAAACTATGTATGTAAATAATTAGGTTAATTTCACTGTGCATGATCTTTCTGAAAAATGTAATCTAAAAATGCTACCTTAGCACATTCTTAGATCAAATTCACACCTGCTGTTTCATTAATTACAAAAAAAATCATCAACTTCAATATTAAGCTATTTTCTTTTAACTGAGCACCTGAAGTATCTGTCAAATCTTTATTAGACAGTCCCTTGAAAGTTTGAACACCTTCACTCAAATTACCTGTAAAAAATAATGACCACATTTGAGTGCACAGTTAAATTTATTCATAAAATTAACTTTTAAAATTTTAAACTTTTACCATAACCCCTAAAATAATATAAATAATAACCCCGCAAATAAATGTGCATTAGAATATACAGAAGTGTGTTCTATGTACAGGATGTGTTAGAAAATCAGCAAAATTTGTCATGCAGCTGTATTTTCTACCTTTCACTGCTTTTCAACATACTTGGACAGAGTAATATATAAGTCATGTATAACTAATGGGGGAGTTCATATAGGAAAACTCTGAGCGGACGTCACGAGGCTGCTGAGAACGTTATGTCACTGACTCTGTTCTATAGCTGTAAAGGTAGACCGTCAATGGAAAGAAACATAAAAGGAAGATAAGGTGTGCCACAGAAAAAACGTGTGTGATCGCCTCTCCTTTATGAATGAATGGCGGTAGATAAGTGCCATTCAGCTGAGCTTCTCTTCATACTGCTATGCATTCATTTTACGTTAACATACAACAGTTCACAGCATGATTCACCAGCTGACACCAATACGCCAATTATAGCACACTTCTATTCAAAGACAGACATTCAAACACTGCCGCACTTTTGAAAAGAATTCCGCATCCGCTTCAGCACTCACTTCATTGAGCCGGGCGAAACAAAAGCTGCTCTGCGGGTGAATCATAAGAAAAATATCTGTCAGGGTCAGTCGACTACGCAGAAGGATTTTTCTAGAGCTGATAAAGTCCCTCATTTAGCATCACTCAGTTTCCTTTACACACATTACAGCTGAAAAGTCTGGAGTCGCAGTTCCAAAGTTCTCACTAATTCAAACAGCAGTCATTTTAAATGAATGTATAAGATAAATGCTGCGCTGCAGATGATTCTAAAGCAAGAAAGCTGTAAAGCATTGAAAACTAAGTTATTAGAAACAGTATTTGAAAACTGGGCATTAAAGTACATGACCCGAGAAAGCATTATTGCGTATAAGTTGAATTATAGAATTTACAATATATTACATCTTAATATTCTTCAATAAAATCTCAAGCAAGATTCAAGATTTAGGCAAGGCAAGTTTATATGTATAGCACCTTTTATACACAGTGGCAACTCAAAGTGCTTTACAGAAATAAAGAAATATGAAACCAAGCATTAAAATAAATCAGTCAAAAGAAATAAATTTGCTGAGGCTGTTTTTCTTGAGTGTAGTACTCAGATGGTTATAGCAAGCTAGACGTAGGAAATAAGAATAAGGTTTAAAAGTGCTGTTGGACTGTGTGCTGAGAAAAAAATTACAAGAAAGAAAATGAAACATAAAAAATGAAGAAATAGGTTTAAATTAAATTAATAACTAACGGTTCGGTAAGATTAAGAGTTTTAAAGTGAGCTGCTCAAACGGGAATGTTTTCAGTCTGGATTTAAAGGTGTCCAGTGTTGGGGCTCTTCTAATACTCTCACTTAACTGATTCCATTTAACAGCAGCACAGTAACTAAACGCTGCTTCCCCATGTTTAGTCTTTACCTTAGGAAGACCAACTGACTACTTCCTAGCGATCTGCTCGGCTCATATCGCTGTACCAGATCACACAGATACGCTGGTCCTACACCAGCGTGTTTATTTAGACTCACCTGGATGTTGGTTTAGATGTTTAGATGTTTAAACTGTTTGTCACTTCTTATCATGGTAGAAGATGCAGGGTCTTTCCTGGCTGTTTGCTGCAGTTGTCCTGTGTGTATGTGGATCAGGAGTGGACGGCCAGTGCTGGGACACCGCTGGCTGTATGGATCTAGGTTCTCAAGAGAAAATAATGGTAAGCACCTTTAAATTTAATAATTAATTCCAGTGTTAATTCAACACGAGTGATATATATATTATACCAGCTAAACTTCTGCTAAATGCAGGTAAACAGAAAAACAAAATTTTGTTGATATGATTGTATTTTATCATCATGTATATATGAGAATCAAGTATATTCAAGTGCAGGCCCTTATTAAACGTCTGTCATCTACATAACATTGACATAATCATGCTATGATGTCATGGTGGATCTTATATGAAGCAATGATAGATTTGACCAGGTCAGACAACAGTGTCATGTTACCATTATCATTCAATCCTATGACAGCTGCTATAAAACAAGATATCATGACAACTAACTAGACTATAGAGCAAAAAATAGGGTGTGACACAAGCTGTTGTGGCATCAAACATTATAACAGCAATTACCTCATATGATAACTTCACACAATGATATGAATCATTAAACCCAGTTTGGACTTGAACCCTACACCTCAATTAGGTTCATTTTATTAAAACAAATAATTGAACATTCCTTTTTGCCACTACCAAAATAGTCATAGCACTAAAAAAAATCAACAAATTAGAATTTTAGTTCATTTTCAGTATAACTCAAAAACCCTAGTTGGCACATGACTAGCCAACACAGTTTTGATTCATTTAAACACAAAAAGATTTTCAGATTTTGGGCCCTTGTACTATACCTTTGCATACATTTAACTTGTTACTCATTTAATCTTAATTAATGTCTCAATTTGAATAATTATATCATAAACCTTGTGAATATCTGATGTCTGAATACTAATTATTACTAATACTAATTATTTTATTTGCTGGAAGGAATTCAGCAAATAACTGCATTGAAATGTGTAGTAGTGTTCCTTTTCTTTAACTATGGGACCGCAGTGTGAACTAACTTGGCAGAATGGTTCACATTACCAAAGAAAAGCTGTTGACATATGTCAGCTGCCACAACATGTTCATGGTGTGGTTGCGTTGGTGTTACGTAGCAGCATTAAAGTGAAGTGTTGCCCAATCTAGTTTGCCCTTAAAGCCTGATAACAACATCAAAACCAGATTTTTTGTTAACAGCCCTTTTTCATTGTATATGCTGTTAATGTATATTTGGTCTTTGTCCACCCTTTTACTAGGAGTGTATCTGGCAGTGCAGGACTAAGCAGCTGGTCTTTGATACCAAAAACGTTCTTCCAAATCAACAACAGAGCACAGCAGAAGAGGAGGAGAAAGAAAGCCTGAGTCTGGGTGTATTGTTGTCATCTCTAGCGCAGGATGACGACTTTCAGGCCAAGAGGTCCAGTGCAGGGCCTTTGCGTACCGACGACAGGCGTTCCTACTCCATGGAGCATTTCCGCTGGGGTAAACCGATGGGCCGCAAGCGCCGGCCCGTCAAGGTCTACACAGGAACCTCTGTGGAGGAGGGGAGTCCTGAGGAACAATCCGAAGAGACCCCGAGCAGGAGGCAGCTAGACAGCCGTGAGGAAGAGACCCCAGCACAGAAGAAGAACGCGAAGAGCCCCGAGAAGTACCGCATGATGCACTTCCGCTGGAACGCCCCACCCGCAGCCAAGCGCTATGGAGGCTTCATGAAGGCAGAGAAGTCCAACAAGGCCCTCATCACGCTGCTCCGCAACATCATTGCTAAGGATGGACAATAGGACAATAAGAAAAGGGGAAACTGGAAAAAAAATGAAACAAGCTGAAGAAAATATTGACTTTCTATGGAGTCATAACATGTCAAAGTATTCCCCGTATCACAGCCTACTGTAGCTTCTCTAAGCCCTTCTGCCTAAATTCACTACGACTCCATAAAATGTCAATATGAGATGAAAGTATGTAGAGAATAAGGTCTCTAAATGTGACCACTAGGCCTCAAGGCACTTATCAGTCAGCTTCCATCTTTCAGCACAATATAATAAAAAAGCAAGTGGTGAACGATGACACTGAATGTACTTTGTCCGTCTCACTAGTAAAATTTTACATGTTTCATGACAATATTCTGTAACGGGGTCATTTTTGAAAAGCATTCCTGATTCCTGATGTTTATTAATATATGTCTCACAGTATCATGTTTTTCAACCTGTTAACTATGAAAGGTTTTTTAGGTTCATAATCAAATGAACCTAAAATGTATGAACGATTCTGTATAATATATATTAATATAATATATATATTTGCAAAGTTAAAAGCAGTAAAAGTCAACTTAGGTGTTTTAATTGCAGGTATTATACTTAGGGGTGTAAAAGAACATTGAAATTTCGAATATCGGGATATTATGTGTTGTGATACTGTATTGATTCTCAAAAACACAGTATCGATACACAGATTCCTGGCAGACAGTGAATCATGTGTGTTGTGTTTAAACCTCTCACCTCTAGATGGCAGTGTTGTAATCCATCTTCAGCTCCACTCCAACATTAACAAGCAGCATAAGGGTGCAGTGCTATTGTAAGCATTGACAAACCTGTTTATATAGTGGTGTGTTTTAATAGTAGGATTTGGAAAAATCGCAATAAATCACTTGAAATACTTGCAATATTGCAGTATATCGTGATATATTGAATCGTGACCGCTGTATCACGATACATATTATTTTGCCAGGTTATTGCCAATACATGGCCCTATTTATGCTTGAACAAGAAAAAAAACATATTTCCATAGTTAGCATACATGGCAACACTAAACAGTTGAAACAGTACAGATTTAGAGGTTTACCTGCAAAGCCCCGCCTCATGTCCTTTAATCTGGCCTCCCCTTAATATACTGTACATACTTACCCCACTTATGAACATGGTGTTTTTAATTGTTTTTTTCAAGGTAAAATCTGGAGAGCACCAAATACAGATGTGGTGTATTTTTTTCTATAAAATTTTGTATCTGATTGGTATATAGTATCAGATGTTTATCTAAAAAATACATTTCTCTTTAGAGGCTCTGTAGGTTCTATTTAATTGATAAAATTAATATAAATCGATATATATTTTGTTCCATAACAAATGCCACCCTCTTGGTTTAGTTGGATCAAATCATACTGCCTATATTTTACACTTTGGCCAAAATACAACTACTATACAGTTTACATTTACATGTAATCACACATTGCTCTTTAACAGACCAGAAATATACCCTACAAATTAACAGAAACTCGCAACAACCAAGACAGTCCAAAATTTCTGTTTTGGGAAACATTTGTGCTGATAACACTGCCAAACATTTCAAGCTGGAAGATTTAAAGTCTGTAATATGTGAAGCCTACTGAAGCACATTCAACACATTCAAATGTAGCTGCTTGTGACGATAAAGCCTTTCTAATTGTCAATCCTCCTTTTTCTGATGTAAGACAGGGCTTCTCTGTTCCACTCTGGGACACATTTTCATACTTTGTCTCATCTAGCACACCTGATTCAAGTCATTAACTTTTTAACATACTCCTCGTGGGATGAATCACATGTGGAATATAAAAAAGTGCACAGTGAGGACAACAACTGGGATTTAAAACTCCTAGTTCTCATTAGCAGAGAATTACAGGCTAAAATGTTAGTGTTGTTTACATTTGTTTTTCCAATCGGCAGTTGTAATTGCAAAGCCTGTAGTTGTAATTTTGTTCACTGTAACACCTTCATTTGATTAGAATTGTCTGTTCTACAGTTTGAAATCAAGGTGTCAAGAATCAAGCGATGCAGTCAGTTGGCAGAGCCATGTAGACTTAATGTTGTTTAAAAGTCATAAATGACCAGGTCCAAGCTTAAACACCTTATACACACAAATAAAGGATTATCCACTGAAGGTCCAACAACCTCATTTAATTAACTAAATGTTGACAAAAATATGTAAACTCTGTTGCTTGTAGAAAATCAGTGCTTGTAGTATTAAGTTGTTGGCTATTATCCAAAAACATGGGATAATACCTTAAAAATGAATACTGTAAGCAGAAAATGTTCCCAAGTTGGGGGCAGATTCTCTTGGTGAAAAGAACAGAGCACCCTGAGATTACAAGTTCTTTGAATTTCAGTACTATACCATGTCATCCACTACAGCCATTACAGTGAATAAGTATACCTAAAGTTAATTTTATTAAGTATACTTTATGCAGTTAACTACACTAACGTCGTTGTACTAGTAGTACACTTGTATATGTACTATTTTAATACTTCTTGGGACTAAATTGGCCCACATTCTAGTTTTTAAATATACTTTTAAGTACACTTTAAGTGTAAGAGTAGTAAACCAAGTATACAACTAGTTTACATCTTTTGTACTGCAACTACACTAAAAGTAAACTTTAGCTTGTACATTTCCTTTAAGTGAACTTAATACTTATAATTTACTGCTTATATTATTGTTGTACTTTAAAGTATATGACTAGGTTTAAGGGTTTTTTTTACTGAAAATAGAACTTAACAACGTTTACTTACTCACCAGTGGACACACGTAAAATAAACAATCCCTTACAAAAAAGAAGTTTATTCAAGTGTACCATTAGTTTACTTCTTTTAAACTAAAAGGAAGTGAGTATGCTTTCAGTTCACTTTTTATGTACTTTTCAGTGATTTACTAAACACAGTTATACTTAAGTATGCTTGGGTTATACTGACAAGTATAGAACAGTCTAAGTATATTTGTCCTTTACTTGTACTTAATCTTTTGATTGAGATAGTAGAAGTAATTATTCTTGCTCTGCACAAAAACACATCCAATACAATATTTATTTAAAATTTGATTTATAAAGATTTATAAAGATACAAATATGTTTCTTTGGAGTGCCTACTGGAGTAAATTATGATGAGCACCCTCCCTGATTTTTGTATTGGCACTGGGCTGGGCATTTCTTGCTGCTTGCCGGTTCTACACAAATGTTACATTGGTGTCAAAAGTGGGCGATGGCCGCCAGGCTGAGTAAAGTTGAGCAGCACATCAATTAACTTAACGACGGACCACAAAAAAGACAGAGCCTGGTTCAAGGGCGTACCGAGTAAAAGACGGGTGTAACCAATACACGTCAAGGTTTATTTTTATAGGAACTTTACAGGAAATCTGGATCCGAGTCCCCAGTGAGAAAGCCAGGGGCAACAGTGGCAAGAATAAAACTCCCTTGGAGCAAGAGGAAAAAACCTCGAGAGGAACCAGACTCAAAATGAGGAACCCATCCTCCTGTGGTCGACACAGGATAACAAAACGAGTAAAAGTACAATATGAAATTTTACTATATGCATCAATGAGCATTAGAGTAGCAGTGAGAACCAGCTCAGCGTTTTGTAGGGTAAGAGAAGAAAAGATTAATAAGAAAAAGGAAAAACTAATGAGGAAAAGAAACATCTGTGATTAAGTAAACAGGATTTTTCGAGGTGTCATGCTCATGCAGGTGAAGTTTAACAAAGAAACACACAGATACTTAGTTCTGTTTGGGGTGAGTGAGAACACTATATGATGCTGGTCTAACTAACTGAAACCGAGGTGCCACATATTCGCTTCAACAGCAAAGGCACCTGAGAGCCGTAGTTCTGGATGACGACTGTAAGTGGTCACCCAGTGTTACAGCTGGACTGCAGCTGATTCTGTGATGCAGCTCTTATACTTTCCGTATCTAGTGCCACACAGATGATAAGAGAAGGTGTGAGAGTTTCTCACAATAAAAAAGCATTTTATACTCACTTGCAGCTTT
Organism: Megaleporinus macrocephalus; assembly: GCA_021613375.1. Lineage (NCBI taxonomy): Eukaryota > Metazoa > Chordata > Actinopteri > Characiformes > Anostomidae > Megaleporinus > Megaleporinus macrocephalus. The sequence goes on along the minus strand of CM038707.1, from coordinate 39,609,535 downwards.
TATTAGAGGTGTGATGATATTTTCTGATCTTCTAGGTGGCCCTCTCTTTAAACATCTCCGTGTTCCTCCTTGGTGTCCTTGTCAGTAACCTTCAAACCGGGACCGACCAACTTGTGGAGGTTTTGCACAGGAGTATCCGTGTGTGTGACTTCATTTTAGCCACATGGACCCGGAGGTGCGCCGGCTTCCTTTTTTCAACATTTTGTTAAAAATAATGTTTGTTTTTGTTTTTGTTTGTTTCAAGTAATTGTTTATTGCATCCCAAATCATGAAGAATTGCATGATTTTAGAATGTTTGTGCTCACAGTGGCTGTTGAGCAGCGTTGGCATTGCTTAAAGCTGGTATTTAAAGAGGCTCAGACTTTCTCCTGCTTTACGCTGGCCTCCGTCAAACAGACGTGTCAAACGCGGAGTCGAAGAGTCGACCAATCTCCGAGGCGTGCTGGGTTCGAAGAATCGACTCTCTGTGAACCGACTCCTCATCACTAAGCGTGACTCTATTGCTGTGAAAGCGAGCTTTACCTGTGAAAGTATTCACAGCAGCAGAGACACACTTAACCCTCCCACCATGTTTACGACTGAAATGCTGGTTACCATTTCTAAAGAAATACTGATAGTATTTATTTGACCCGTGACATTATGAATGTTATTTTTTAACATAATACGAGGATAAAGTAAAGCCTAATTTTATGTAGTAGTCTGTCCTATTTTAAAAAGGTGCTGAAGACTATAACATAAACCAAAACACAGACTTACTCCGCTCTGATTTAATCTTTAGTTACTGCCGCTGTTCTCACATCCCCAGCAGGTCCTGCAGAATAACGTTTCCCACAGAAGCTGGACGGTTACGTGTCAAATGTCTCTAATTTGTGGATTTTTTAAAATTACAGTTTCTCCTCACAGATTAGACACACAGGAGAACCAGCTGGACTGAATATAAATGTGAATTAATCTGTTTATTTGTCTCTCGATCCTCTTTCCGCCGCTTCGTTAGCCAGTAGCTAGGCAACACTGTTACACGCGCGAGTCAAACTAGCAGTTCTACATTTATCCCAAGGTTTAAGACGATTTCATGTAAACGTGTGTTAAAGCTTTTATTTCTACCGCAAAGGAAGATTATTTTATTCTTACATAAAAATCTAAGTCTGCTGTGGAGCGGCAAGGGAGCAGTAAAAGAGCTACACGTTGCCGCATGTAAAACTAGCCTTGCCTTCACAATAAGAGTCCTCATCAGAGTATTCATTGAGTACTGAAGGACTTAATATTTAACATTAGCGTTTCTTAAATGCACTACAGTTTCAGTCTGCGTCCTAGATATCATTCGTACTTACAGAACATTAATAAAATTGTGTTGTAACATAAAGACAGCCTAATTCCTTGTGTTAAATGAGGTAAGTGATGCATAATGTCGGGTTTTCTGGAGTCGAATCCTATTCTGGCCCCTTGTCGCTGGAATCGACTCCTCGATGCCTCGACACCGAGTTTCTGGAGTCGATTTGTACTCCAGACTCCTGCCGCTGGGATCGACTCCTCCACACAGCAAACTCTGAGTGGTATACTGAGAAAATAATTGCTTATTTAAAATTAAACCAATTGAAACAAACTCATTTTTTAATACTATGAAAAAGTTCCCTCGATTTAAGGAGCTGAAACTGGGTTTGTTTGCAAAAGGCAACGTCATTTAAGGTATATCGGAAATTCGAAGCTGCCAAAAAAGGCAAATCTATTATTTTTCTATTTTTTTATTTTTTAAATCTATCCTCATAGCACTCCATGGAATTTTATAAGAATATAAACAACGCTGCGTATTTGCTGGGCCCACATAGTTTAACATTCTCGCTACTCAAATCTCAGAGTGTTTACTGATTTACACTTACCTCCATCATAAAGTCCTTCGAGCCTTTACACTAAAAACAAGTCGACTCCAAGAATGTGTGCTAGATGTGCTAAAGTCAATTAATCAACTCGAGTCACCATCACTACCAAGTATTGTAATTTGATATATGCCATGTATTGTTGACCTCAAGCTGCTGGAATAAAACTAAACTGCATTATATCTAAAAACTACACTGCATTATATCTAAAAAAATAAAATGCATTATATCTAAAAACTGCACTGCATTATATCTAAAAAAATAAAATGCATTATATCTAAAAACTACACTGCATTATATCTAAAAAAATAAAATGCATTATATCTAAAAACTAAACTGCATTATATCTAAAAAAATAAAATGCATTATATCTAAAAACTACACTGCATTATATCTAAAAAAATAAAATGCATTATATCTAAAAACTAAACTGCATTATATCTAAAAACTACACTGCATTATATCTAAAAACTACACTGCATTATATCTAAAAAAATAAAATGCATTATATCTAAAAAACTAAACTGCATTATATCTAAAAACTACACTGCATTATATCTAAAAAAATAAAATGCATTATATCTAAAAACTAAACTGCATTATATCTAAAAAAATAAAATGCATTATATCTAAAAACTAAACTGCATTATATCTAAAAACTACACTGGATTATATCTAAAAAAATAAACTGCATTATATCTAAAAACTAAACTGCATTATATCTAAAAACTAAACTGCATTATATCTAAAAACTAAACTGCATTATATCTAAAACTACACTGGATTATATCTAAAAAAAATAAACTGCATTATATCTAAAAACTAAACTGCATTATATCTAAAAAATAAACTGCATTATATCTAAAACTACACTGGATTATATCTAAAAAAAATAAACTGCATTATATCTAAAAAAATAAACTGCATTATATCTAAAAACTAAACTGCATTATATCTAAAAACTAAACTGCATTATATCTAAAACTACACTGGATTATATCTAAAAAAATAAACTGCATTATATCTAAATAAATAAACTGCATTATATCTAAAAACTAAACTGCATTATATATAAAAAACTACACTGGATTATATCTAAAAACTAAACTGCATTATATCTAAAAACTAAACTGCATTATATCTAAAACTACACTGGATTATATCTAAAAAAATAAACTGCATTATATCTAAAAACTAAACTGCATTATATCTAAAAACTAAACTGCATTATATCTAAAACTACACTGGATTATATCTAAAAAAATAAACTGCATTATATCTAAATAAATAAACTGCATTATATCTAAAAACTAAACTGCATTATATATAAAAACTACACTGGATTATATCTAAAAACTAAACTGCATTATATCTAAAAACTACACTGGATTATATCTAAAAACTAAACTGCATTATATCTAAAACATAAACTGCATTATATCTAAAATCTAAACTGCATTATATCTAAAATCTAAACTGCATTATATCTAAAAACTACACTGGATTATATCTAAAAAAAAATAAACTGCATTATATCTAAAATCTAAACTGCATTATATCTAAAATCTAAACTGCATTATATCTAAAAACTACACTGGATTATATCTAAAAAAATAAACTGCATTATATCTAAAAACTAAACTGCATTATATCTAAAAACTACACTGGATTATATCTAAAAAAATAAACTACATTATATCTGAAAACTACACTGCATTATACCTAAAACTAAACATTAACATTCTGATTAACCTGCTAGCTACATTCAGCTATTTCCATTTTGCTTAGTGGTGTCAGTGACATACTGTGGCCAACAAATTACTGATATTTAAATGTATTTGCCAAAATAATGTACGACATTTAACTAACTTATAGTTTCTGTTCCAGCAAACAGTGGTTTTGTGATGATTTGACAGCCTACTGATGCATACATCAGCCAGCTAACCCATCTGCCTCTCAGAGGCTGTGCTAGTAGGTTGTGAGCTGATGTGTGTTTTATACTTATATACTTTATAATTTACATAAACAAATAAGTACTTATAAAGCTTATTATTAAAGATCTTTATAAGTGTATTGAATTCAAGCTAACAGGATGGGTATGACTACAGTAAATTCAAAAGATATTTTTTGAGAAGGGCGGTGTCATAAAATTTTAATAAAAATTCATATTTCCTATACTTTTTTATCACTGTGCATTACCAGAAAATAAAACATAATATTGATGAATAATAAGTTACATCTCTAAGATACGTATAAATACAGTACAGGAAGGAAATGTGTGAATTCTGATTTATATTGACTGTAGGTGATCATCACCAGTATGTTTTATTCTGCATTTTTAATGGTTAAGATAAAAACATAATTAATGTAAAGTCATTAAAGTGGTCTAATCTGAAATGCTTAGTCCTTAAGACATTTCCATAGTGGTGATAGTGACCACTGTGAAAGCCTCCTTCACAGAAAGTTATTTCATGAAACTCAAGGTCATGAATACAATGTCTGATGACTGGTACACAGGATTTTTTTTTTAGATTATTGCAGTTTTACCACCCCTGTACCATCAACATTACATATAAAATCCCAGAAGAACCGTGTAGGGTCACTGGTGGTTTGAAATAGTAAATAAAACTGCTAGGTTTGTGTTGAAGACATCACAACTCCTGGTTGCCATCATCACCACTGTTAAAAATCCAGTCTGTAAGTTTCTCCACAATGGGCCACTTCACACCAAAACCACTCTAAACGACTTTGTTTGCATCTCAAAAACCGATTTTTTTATAAGGATTTGAAAAATTGATGAAATTTCCTTTCAATCTCTCATCACAGTTCACACAACTCTGAGCCCGCCCCCCAAATGAAAACACAGCTTATTACTGAATATACGCTTTAATGGCTATTTGTACAATTGACATGTAAAAACAAAGTCAGTTATAATGTGTACGAGCCTATTTACCCATCTACTTCAAACAGAAGCTGACAGTTAAAAAAAGCACACAAGGCCACTGTCTTCTGTTCAAAAGCTGCCTTACATTGATGACTTGAGCATAACACGCACTTCTACCATAAATAATTACTGAACTACTGCACTGTACATGAACAACATGAGCAGAACAGGACACACTGACGCAGTGAGCAACATCTATAGCAGGCTTAAAATGGAGAACCCAATGCAGAACTTTAATAATGATAAATGGTAGAGGATATAAGCTGATGTAAACGCTAACGCCGGTATTAACGCTGTTGCTTGAACCTTTTCATGCCGAGGACCCTGTTAATGACTCACACTGTGTTGAAAAGACACCCTCATAAGAAATGGCCCTGTATTTGCCAGCTTATTATCTGGGAGGCAAAAATACAAAATTACATCAACAGGCTTTAGTAATTGTGAACCTGGAAAATCACATTCGTGGTTGGATTTTAATCTGTTTTCTGATTGGATATATGGTTGTTCCTTGGATGTTCTTTGTGTTTATATAACAGGGCTTTGTTGAAAGTCAATCATTGGCCTTAACAGGTTGTCCTTAGGAAGGGTTCGAACATGAACATCTTGGAAAAGCATATAATAAAACAGCGGATGAAGCGTAGCTTTAAGGTAAACTTGCTGAATGCGTTAATTATACCTTTTGAGTTCTATGTGAGGGCAGACCACCTACAGACAGACCCATTAGCTTGTATAAAGAGATTTACGAACCTGGCTCTTAAAAGACTTCGAAACAAAAGAGCCATACAAACGACCTAGACAGAGACAAAAATCAACTTTGACATGCCTGACGTGACAGGTACACCCCATTATGCTGGTTAAACACTCCCGCAGTCATACACACAACCTGTATTCATCTTAATGACACGGTTTGATTTAAAAAAAAACACATTTCTATTAATGGAACAGCAACACTATACTTCAACACGGATGAGAGAATTCCCTCAGCTGATTACAACACAGCACTGCAGGCCTCAAGACCACCATCACTAGCAAACTACACAATAAAAAAAGACATCCAGACTGTTGGTCTACCGTGATCCATGTGTTCCAAACACAGAAGATGAAGCCGCTGTAAGGAGCACCATAAATCAAACACACAGTTCATGTTCTCTGAATACCCACCACGTTTAAAACATGTACTAAAGGCCTTTATGTGACTTGGATGACGCACTGGGGACAGGCTCCTGTTGCAAGAGCACCCGAGGGAAAGGCTTATTTCCGCAACCAATATCTTATCAACAGGGTCTTCTCTCTTACTCTGTCCCCCAGATATCTAGCTTGTGAAAATATAACTCTTGTTGTTAGTTCCGTGATGATAGTCATTTCATGCTGGTTAGTTCTTAATGGGTGCGTGTAGCACACATTCACACATAGTTTTATCTAATCTATATAGTTCAATGTTAGAAAACTCTCCAAATAAAATCAGAAAATCAGTGCAATCTAGAACTAACTTCTGTTTCATAGTCATTTATTATGGTTGCATATACTGTATATTAATATCCTTATATGTAAGGATGCAAGTGTGTGTGTGTGTATATATATATATACATACACACACATACACACATACTCTAAAGACTAAAAGCAATGGCCAATGAAGCAGTCTACCACGGTTAAACTGTGTTATGCATAAGTTTCGGCACCCCATCACACAAATTACTGGGTATATGTACAATGTATGATTGTTAGCAACATTGCTGGGTCAGGACTACAATATGGTGTTTGTGCTCTGCTGCAAGTTGCCTAGTAAAGCCTGAAACAAACATTTAAAAGTTAAAGGCGTTGGATGAGGAGTTCTTCAGACCGCGTCCTATATCTTTATGTATTAATGTATTAACAAATTCAAGAAATGATAACGAGTGGATAATTTATTTACATCCTCTGAAGACACGCTTTTCACCAAGTTTTGCCTAATTTCTCTTTGAATTCTCTTTCAACACATTCACAATAATTGGATCTGTTCGCTTAAGGACTGAAAGCACTATGAAAGATTTTCCTGTACACTGCATGTAATGACGCATTTTCTCCAGAGAGGTCTCCAAATCTCCAAGTCTTATGTAGTATAGTTTTGAAGTTCTGAGAAAACAAAAAGAAGGCTGGTTTCCCAAACCCAGTTAAAGGAGCTTAGACTGAACAGAGTTTCCAATAGTGATTCACCACTGGGACTGCAATTTAGCCCAAAGCTGGGGTTTAATCAATTTCTGGAACGTGGCTTGTGCAAAAAAATCTTTGGTTCAAATACACTCAACAAATAAGAATGGTCCATGAAAGCTTGCAGAGAAGCAGTGAAATCAGATAGAAAGATCAACAAACCGTAATTTGAGTGGGTGCCAAACCTTTTGCGTAAGCCTGTAACTCTGGGGACGCAAAAGCCTAATAAACAGCCTATGGGTCGCTCTAAGAGATGCAGACCAAGAATAGACCTTGACTAAATTACAGACTTCTACAAACATAAGCATTATTCAGTGCAATTTCATTTTAGTGTATAAACATCTTAACTGAATCCAGAAAATAGGCCTTCATTTATTCTAACAGAAGCACAAACTAAACAAGCTGAATGTAAATGTTCATAGCACTGGAGTACGCAGCTGAACAATGGAAAGTGCTCATTAAATAATATTCAGACTATCTATCTGCAAATGCTTAATGTATTCTGACAGAGACGCCATAATTCCAGATTTAGTTGTCCTTCTGTGTCTTCAATACAAGGCCTACATGACCTCCACAAACAACTCTAGACCACTAGTGCTTTCGTTTGTGAACATGGCTGGATAATGGCTATCACCTCCAGAACATTCATCACAGCCAGTGGAGAATATTCTCAGAATGACTGCAGTTCAAAATCGGTCTACCAAGCAGACGCCTGTTAACAATGTTTGTAGAGTAAAGCATGCTTGTGCATGGTCAGCAACAAGCTGACTTTTCCAATATAATCCAAACGAATGTCAGTAAACTTAATATGTATAAAACAGAAAAAAATAATGAATAATGAAATAAAATTAGCACCAATATAGACAGATGTATTAAAAAGTAACAAGTAAAAATGACTCATAAAAGCTTTAACTTTAACAAAACTGATTATGTAAAATCACCTTAGATGCGACTAAACGAACTACTTCAATTAACTGTTAAAAAAAGTTGGCATTGGAGGACTAGCAAAGCACAAGCACTGAGGGAAAAAAAAAACTCTGGCCATCCCTAATACACAAAACAGAATTTTAAAACATGGCAAACAAAACACTCTTCAGTTGAGACTAGCCGAAATGCCGAGCAGCTGTTTACAAGCAGGAGAGCAGTAATGAGCTAACTATGCCCAGAAGGCCTTATTCTTCTGAATGAGCTTCGAGTCTGATTTCATTTTGTCGTCATTTCTTCGTCAGTAGTCACAGTGCAAATTGCCATGTGCATTGCCTCAGGTAGTCAAGACATGAAGTGCTCTTGTAGTGCTCTCTGTACGTCTCAGTGATGAAAGGTAATACAGACTCAGCGCTCCATCCTCGAACCCTCACTTTCCCTCCTGGCTGCTCGGAGGCTGCGGTGCTAATACACACACAGGTCTGGAAATTTCATCTCATACACAGGAACAGAGCGACTCTGCGTTTGACCATAACCTGCTGTGATGGTCCCAGATGGACTTGGCGGGGGCCTGCAGAGATGAGAAAAACAGCCAAGAGAATCGAAGACATTTATATTGTAGATTTAATAAAGTGGGCAGTTATTATATTACCTTAGTCTACTGTTACACTGCACTGAGCTGCAAATGATCCTTTATCATATTCCTCACAAGTGGGCAGATGCATACGCAACATACAACCAAGAGAATGATACAGGACTGAGTGCTTGGCTCCTATAGAGAGGGGGTCCAGTGGCTCTGTTATACTAAGAGGGGTATTTGGCCCTCAGAGGGAAGAATCACTGAAAGTGTCAAAGTAATAGCATCTTAACTGATTCTCCTTATCCAGTGATGCAACTTGTTTATTTTGTATTATAATTTGTCTGGTCTGCTCAGTATATTACACTCCTTATATGTGAGACTACTGCTGGGTGATATGGAAAAAATATCGTATCACAATAATTTTTTTCATACCAGTCGATATCGATATATATCACAACATAAATCAAATCACTATTGCTTTTTTATTTTAAGTGAGAAGTGAATATATCAAAATGTAAAATTTTTTTTACATTTTTTATCCTTTAAGTTTTTATCCTCTAATTTATTTTTATCAGAAGACAGACAAATGTACTATTTCAAATAAATCACACACACACACACACACACACACACACACACACACACACACATATATATATATATATATATATATATATGGGGCAGTATTAGTATGAACGGTATACACAGAGTAAAGCAGGCTGTTGCTGGCCCTTTAAGTTTGGGCTGAGAAAAGAATAAAGTTTCCCTTTTCCAGAATTTTGGTTATAAAGTCAACTTTGCCTCAGCGTTCTCACTCGAACTCCTACAATACATATATATTTATCTTTATCGATTACGGAAATTACGCCAATTAGCATGACATGCGCCGCAAAGATGCCATCGACTACTGAAAGCATGGATTTATCTGGAGCGCAAGCTGCAGCTACAAACAATCACTCGCGTGCATCTAAAGTTGTGAGAGTGTTTCACACAGAAACACAACAGTGTGGTGCTCTGTCAGCTCCGTACAGTGGAGATGATCACAACAGTACAACTGCTATACACGAGACCTTGAAGCTCAAACAGCCCATAGATCTTCATCAACACAGCAGCAGGACAGCACCTGTTTACCTGTTTATCTTAACAGATTATTTTAAGATTATTAACACGTGTAACATGTTTCTTTCAGTAGTAGTCAACGTTTACTGTTATTTTCTCTTATTTTATTCTCACTGCTCGACTGTGACGCCTGCAGTAACCCGATTACTAACAGGTGGGTTACAATCTGCACTGTGTGCTTAAACCAAACATGAAATGGCTGAAACTCTAGTTTAGTTACCTGATTGGTTTGGGGTGGCGCTATTCTCATTCTCATTGGCTAATCGTGTTGTTTCTCAAAACACGGACGGAACATAATTCTATCGACTACATATTATAGTTCTATCGCAATAATTATCGTTATCATTTATCACCCAGCCCTATGTGAGAAAATGGTATTGTCTCTTTTAGTGCCCCCATTCACAAAGCATGAGAATGAGTTATTATATAAGACTGGCCAACATCTTATTTTTTGGAGAAACAATGTTCCATTCCTCCAGTACAGTTGCAGAGCCTTTTCCAATGTGTACTGCAGCTGGACTTATTAAATTCAGGTTTGTGTTGTCACAAAGCAGCTTTAGAGAAGTTTGAAAACATACAGTTACAACATATATTCCCAAGTGAGCAAGCCAAAAGCAACAGTGGCAAGAACACCTCCCTCAGACTGGAGGAAGAAACCTTGGGAGGAACCAAGATTCTCAAGGGGAGACCCATCCTCCTCTGGTGAAACAGTATTTACAGTTTAATAAACTAAATACTAAAGAAAAGCTGGCAGAGACAGTCTCTGACTGAGCCTGTGTTTAAAAAAAAAAGTGGGAGTGAATGGAAACAGCCCCATCATGTCTCAATGCTGGTACATCTGGACGACACAGTGATGTAATTGAGGGTATAGCTGATACTGAAGCAGGTGCTGAAGGCCCACATCACACTAAGACACTGTTCCTTGACTTTAACTTGCCAACCATCTGTATATTTATGTATAATCAAATAGCATGACGGTAAAACCCACCTGATTGTTATTTCGAAGATTTGACTGAGTTTGCTCTGTAGCATTGTAGCCTGAGGAAACAAAACTACATTAGCGCTGGACTCGAACACAGTTATCAGAACAACGGAGTGGAAGTCCATAAAGCACACTCACTCTGGCACCACAGTGGGCAGCTATCTCCTCAAATGGAGCCTTCTGGAACTTCTCTACCACCTGTCTCCTCCGTTCTCTCTCCTGCTCCTCCATCCCTACACTGTCCACTGTAGAACACAAGCAAACAAGCAGACTGAGCATCCCCATACAGGCTAAACTCAAGAGATGTGTATAATAGCCTTAACTCTAATACTAATATTGCTACTTCAGTAACAATAATGGCTCGAGTAGCAGTTGAAACAGCCGGAGTATGTGTAAGAGTATAGAAAAGCAGTAAAACCTCTTAGTATATTCAGCTTTTATGAGTATTCGAGTTATTTGTAGGATCTATCACTGAAGCTTGTCTGGCACTATTATCTTTTGTGAATCATTCAGATTTGAAATGTGTGCTGGGCTAGTATCTTGTAGACGGACTCACCTATAGCATTCTTCAGTGCCTCGAACGTGATTTCCTCAGCGGGTGTTCTCTGTAGGTAAGGGCACCCCACGTTTGGTTAGACAGTAAATAAAAGTGGGAGAGATGTTTTGCTATGTTTATTTATCTTACCTCCTCTTTCTCAGGACTGTTTCTGGACTCCACCTCCACCTGCAGGGAGATTGTTTCTCCAACACTCTTCCTCTTTGAAAGCCGGTCATCATCTGCAGAAAAAGACAATAACTAGACTGAACCTCCAAAAAACTCCTTGTAGGCAAAAGAAACGGCATGACAGCATCTTTCTTTTACAATTTAAAAAAACAACTAGGTGTATCAGCTGAAGCTAATATCAATCGGAGCTGTATTTTGGTTAAATCTAATTAGTAAGCATCAGAATTAGATGGTTTTGAGTTTAGTCACTTAAGATAACCGCCTAATTTCTAGCAACCAACATCATGACAACTCCAACTGTTATTTATTTTATTAAATTATTCATTTCACATTTATTTAATTTCAATTAAATATTAAAATATATAATTTACAATGCAAATGTGTGAAATACTGATTTTAAATGAACTCATAATCTACTATTATAATACTTAGTATATAATACTCAGCTAGCTACATTAAATTCTGTGATATATTTAATACAAGATTTAATAGAAAATTAAAGCAGATTAATTGTTTTGTCCTCTGCAGTTTCTGTTATTATCAGCCCAATACCAGTGCTAGATACTGGTGCCATTTCTAGTAGCCAATTAATTCACTCTGATACTTTACGCAGGATTATCAGTTATACAAACAGACAACTGTCCACATCTTATGCTGGCATGGCTCAGCTGTGATCTGAAGTTACCAGTAAGGTGTTTATACCAGTAAACTGAGGTATATAAGGTGTGGCCAGTCTCTCTGTGTTGTAGCCACTGCCTCCCAGCACTTCAGCGATTTTAGCCTGCTGGAACAACACTTCTCCATTTGGTTTCTCCAGCATCTCAGGGATCCTGCCACATGAACACAGGGGATTAAAAAAAAAACACACACACACACACACACACACACACACACACACACACACACACACACACACACACACACACACAAAGTCAGCAGTCTCACTAGAACCCAAGGCAAACTACAGGATACAGAGGTAACCTTCATCTCTAGTGCTAGAAATAGAGTGTTTTATTTTATTTTCTACAGATCAATACCTTCAATACCTCATGACTCAGATTTAAGGACCATTAGTTTTTTCTAAGGTTAGGTAAACAAGTGACTCATGGGCCATGGGTCTCTGTAATAGGGTGGACTATTCTGATACAACCTTATTATGTGCACACTTGTAAACATACATGGCCCAAGGTTCTTGTAGTAGGCTACAGCTAAATCTTAGTAAACAAAAACAAAATATTTTTTTTTTCATATTTTACTGATCACGGTATCGGTATCGGCCGATTTCTAATTAAAATATGCGATCAGTGATCAGCCGCTTACAAATGAGCTTAATTTCTGTATTTCCAGATAGCGTTTTATTAAAACCCCCTCCGGCCAAGTCCCTGCAATTCCTATCTGAACCGCTAGGTGGAAATACATACCCGTTCATTTTCAACAGACTGACTGAAGCAGCGCGCCTTGCGAGAACAGTTTGCGTTTACGGCATGTGCTAAAAGAAAACATCGTCCGTTTGGCAGTTTGTAACCGTATGTGACACAGACTCATCCGGGACGTTTAGCAAAATTAGTAAAATCAGCATGTCTTGTTGGGGAATCAAGACAAAGTCTTTCGTTTAAAATAACCAGAGTCTGCGTTTAATGACTGCAGTTTTTACTGCATGTATTTAATTAGCTTTTTTCGTTTTAAATTAAGGGTCTAAATGTAATGATTGCAGTATTGGGGATGTGTGTTTGATTTACTTTGTTTATTTACTGTTAATTTTGTTAAAAATATTATGCTATTTCACACAAGCTCGTTAAAGATGGTAATAAATCAGTGTAACCCATGTTTCATGACTTGCTTGCACTAATAACTACATGTAGTCTGCCGTGGCATATAGCCCCGCCCTCGATTGGTATTGGCTATCAGCCGATCACGCTGAAAGGTTATCAGCGATCGGAATCTGCCTAAAAAAAATCTCTAGTTAAATTCATTATGTTAATTTCATGACATTGATTTCAGAGAACATACTTAAAAATAGGTCTTTAAAACTAAAATAAAGTATGAGATATGACGATGCATTCCTAAAAACAGAGCGGACACAGTCAAACGTTTCTGACAGGACTTACTTAGGATTTTCAATGAAAACATCCTCAGGCAAAAGAAACGGTGACTCCTTTTGCCTCATCTCTATCACCTGGAACAACAGCAAACATGTCAATTGTTAATAAGGAATTATTAAAAGACTGGTCACACAAAAGCACCCAGACCCAGAATGGTGCTGCTTCCTTATGTAGCACTGACCTCATGGACATGCTGGCAGAAGGTGGGCACAGTGGTGAGTTGGCAGATGAGGTTGAGGTAGGCAGCGGAGAGGGCCTGGACAGCACAACGGTTGTACGCAGGCAACGTCTCCTCACTGACCAGAGCCAAGTCCTGCATGAAATGAACAGAACGAGAATGGTTCAGAACTCCAGATTCTCTACAAGACTTTATGAGTCTTGAGTTGAGTTTATATTAAGCACACAAATACACTGGTCAGTGTTACTTCTTTTATATATTTCCATCATTTTTTCCATTTATCTGATCTCGGTTTACTCGAAAACATACTGAATAATACTAAATAAAATTTAACGCAATCAGGAGACATAACAGAGGAGAGCTGGAGGACCCAGCCAGAGCAATCTGTAGCCCCTCAGACTCCCAGACCTTCAATCTCCACTTGCAAAGCCAAATACATCATTATAAAGTTTCTGCCACTCTCGGCACCAGATTTGCAACCACATCGAGGACGGATAGAGTGTGAGACGACCTTTACACACAATGGTCACAGTGCACCTCACATTTAATCAGAATGGAGCACTTTCGAAAGCTGTAAAGTTATTAGTGTGTCATGATGTTATGCAGTGTATAGGATTGTTTCAGCAGGAGCTCACCTGATATGGCCTTAGCCTTAATAAAATACAATTAAAATACAATTAAAAACACACACAAACAATAATAATGCCTCTAAAACTTTAGGCCAAGGGCGTAAATTTGCTCTTGACATTAGTGGGGACCTATGAATCTACCAGTCCCTGTACCCCCCATTTACCTGTTTTTTTGTTGTGTTGTTTTCTTTTTGTCCCATGATAAAACGATAAACAGAAATATTACATATGCTATTTTACCTGCTTTTAAACTATTCTTAATAACAATTCAGAATTTAATTAATGAATTATATAATGTTAAATTAATGTGAATGTAACGATCCATGCATAAAACCCATACATTGACTTTTTCTGATTTGGCGAACAGCATATTTTGTCTATTCTAAGACTTTGTGTCAACCAGCGATTTCCACCATCCCCTTCTAGGACAGACCAGAGACAAGAAGTCTTCTCACACACACACACAGACACACACCACCCTCTCATCCTGCCTAAAAATCAGATAAGACAGAGCTAAAACTATTTATGACCCCTCTACCCCCACACATCCTGCTCACACCAGTTTAGCAGAGACCAGACTTTATAAGCCAAATAACTTTTCATAGAAATGTTCCTCTATTTGTGGCTGTGAAATATGTAAAGTTGTTATGTGTCCACCTTATGTCTACACTGTGTCTTTTAATATCCTTCTCTCTCTCCAAGACCTTTGATTTTCCAAGCAAAATTCTCTGAGTTTGATCCGAGCTAAATTCCTTGATTTATGCTAAATGAACCTTTGAAGAATGTTTTCATAACCTCATATACAAGTTTGATTGTAGTTATAAGTGGTAGAATTTAGCAGTGTGTTAAAAGTTTTGTACGTTTATTTAGTAAACTTAAAGATCTACTTAAATCCTTATGTTTACCAAAGCATTTACAGCAGCTCAGATGAACACAGGACACTTGAATTTAATTGGAGATTTATGCTTATTTTCATTTTAATCTACTCTTTTGTTTTCTTTTTTTTTAATTCTGTTTGAATCGGCATTCTCCTCTGGTATGTAAGATTCAAAGTTCAAAAGATGCCTGCTTTGCCCTCAGCCAATCAGGATAGTGTGATGTGATGCGCCCGGCTTGGCGCGAATGACTGTATGTTTTAAACACGAGTAATGCATATGCATGAGAGGGGGGCCTCCACGTCACCCCTCCCCCTTCAGGAACTCTATAAACGAGAGAAACTTCTCTTCGTTCATGCTCTCTTCTCCTTGACTCTGGATAAAGACGGCAAGCTGTTGGAACTCCAAGGAGTTCCTCCTCAGGGCGTCAGCCCTTAGAGGCAGACTTCTCTCTTCATCCGGGGCTTTTCAGCCGCGGAACTGCGGAAGCAACGACATGGCCTAAACCAAGCCGCTCGCGAGAGAGCCGACAGGGGTTGAACTGAGGTCAACCCGCAACAGCTCCACAAGACGGTAGTTTCACGGAGAATGAAGATCAGCCGAGACGGTCTACACAGCCCCGTCACTCAAGTTCAGTTAAGTTTCGTTTGTTGAATGGTTCACCGTGCGCACGTGAGTCGTGCTTCATTCATCTAACCAAGGCGCACGAAGCAACCAAACCGCACATGCGCAGTAGAGGTCTACCCGGCCCGCCGTCACCGAGTCAACCAGCGCGTCGCCCTGTCTAGCGGAGAGGCCTTTGATGTTTACACCAACGAGACCGCCGCCGAGACCAACAAAGCCGCTTCCCTCAGACGGAAATGCAGTAAGGCACACGCATGCACAAACATCTGTCGTGGTCCGGTGCTATTTGTTAGAGAAGCCGTTTCCACAGAGTGCATATTTCCATTCTATATAGCAAGTTCTGCTTTCTTTTAGTCTAGGTTCCTTTCTTCCACCCTCTTTATCTCTTTTTCCTTTTATTTAATATATATATATATATATATATATATATATATATATATATATATATATATATATACGTCCTTTTGATGTGTTTATCTAATAAAGCCTCTTTTATATAAGCTAGTCTTGGTGTGTTTTCAATATTATTACCAGTGTGTGGATCCCTGAACTCAAACCAACCTCAACCTCAGAAACTTAATATTTTATAAGGGTAAATTTGACTCATCTAAATTAATTAAATCGATTAATTAATTGGTGGATTAAATAAATACCCCTAGTTACGTTACATTAAACTAATGACAAAGATGTAGTTTAGACCTCAGTTTACTTCAGCCTTAGTGCAAATGAATCTCTGACAGAGAGAGCTTCAACCGAAGTAGCTACTCTGGGAGACTGTAAAAGAACTGACAGCTGGTAGTTTGTTGTGCAGTTCATTTCCAAACCATGTTATTCACAACTACAGACAATGTTAGCCTGCTGTATGCTGTGTGCCAGAGCCTAGCATCGTTATGATGGACTCATTTCATTAGTAAACTAGACTCTAAGTCGTTTCTTTGAAAAATAGCTTTTTCTTGTTTGCTGCCATTCACACTTGTTTTTGACACTCATGTGTCTTCCACGTTGTACATGAGTCTTGCACAGTGAGTCTCTCAAATGACTGTAAAGTTCTCCTTCCAGAGTCTCACGTGACAACAGGGAAAGTCACAGTCAATCACACTGGCCTTATGTGTTACGAGGAGGAAGGACTCTAGTAGAGAACGTGATTTAACCCTTTCTGCCAATCTTTTTTTTTTTTGAGGGGATCAAACTATTGGTGGGGACAATTCAAGAACAGCTGGACAGTGATGGAGACATGTCACTTCTGTCCATGCTAATTCTACACCCTTGCTTTAGGCTCCGGTACGTTGCACTGCAGAGAGTCTTATTTAGAAAAGATTCAATCGACGTGTTTTATGACGGACAGTAGAAAAGCAGTACATTGTCTTCACTCATTAAAAAAAATTAGCACCTCTGACTGTCCTTAACAAGGCCTCTCAGCGATTCAGGTGAAAATAATAATGCATCCTGACCTGCAGGGCCAGAGCCAGGCGGATGAGGTCCACCACCACCTCTTCATTTGCAAGCTCCATGCTGATGATGGCGAGAAGCGAATAGAGCATCTCAAAGTGTGGCTGCACGCTGCTCTGCTCCTTACATGACAGGTAGATGTGTCTGTACAGCTGCTGAGCGTGCTGTAGGAAACATACACAAACAGCATTCACATCTGCTCCTATAGAGCACAACCTCACTACACAGCATCTGATGTGATTTACTCTGAAACTATGAAAATGAAGCATGTTTAAATCAAATCACTGACTCTACATGATTTTTTAGAAAGAGAGGGAAAAAGAGAGAGAGAGAGAGAGAGATAGGGAGAGAGAGGAAGGGAGAGAGGAATGGGGGGAAGCACCTTTTTCATGAAGAGGTTGTCTTGACGGGAGCACTTCTCCATTTTGAGTTTGAGCACAGAAATGTCAGAGATGATGCTACAGAGGGGCAGAGGAAACCACTTCAGCCCTGCTACACTCAATTCACTGTTCACTCTATACTTTCAACAGAAGATTTTAAGCACCCTCTAAACATTGTTTCTCTGTTATCGTTTCTTCGCTGACTGCATATTGATTTCTCTCTATCTATCTATCTATCTATCTTCGCTGCTGCACATACAAACCTGATGGTGGAGAACTTGGGGACGTTGTCATGGCGATCAATGAGACTGACGAGGATTTCGAGGACAAGCAGGCGGATGTGTGCGTCCTCCAGCAGCGCGAAGGACAACAGCGGGTCCAGGAAGGAGCTCGGGAGCGCAGTCAACATGTTTGTGCTCTGGAAGCCACTCGTCACCTACGGGCAGAAAAAAGGAAGCGCAAGACCATTTAATACTTATCCAAAGTTTATTAATGTAACCAGAGCAGCTTGTGTACATAATGTGAGTTTGACTATCCAGTTTATACAGGATATAGTATGTGTGTAATTCTCCTCCAGCTCTTTTAAGCTGAATAGGCCAAATGTTATAAAACCAAGCAGGTCACACTTTATAACAATAACAACATGATCACCAGGACAAGCACACAGCTGCGTCTATCAGCATGCTTTGTCATTCCATAACAAGAAAAGATTGAATGTGTTCATTATTTTGGTTTCTGTATGATGTAAAGTAAAAACGTTTTAAAGGTTAGCTGCAAAACATGTATTATTTAGCAACAGGTGCTCAGAACAATGATACAGTAATAACAGCACTGTCAAGGAGCTTCTCAACCAATCAGAGTGAGTTGCTGGAATAAACTGTTGTATATCGTTGATGCCTAGTTCACACTAGCCTGTTTTTCAGTCGCAGACAGTTTTTTGTAGATCGCCAACAAAACCTCTGTTCGGAGGCAAATCGTCGACCAGTGGTCGCCGACTAATCTCAGACGCCCATCATAAATCAAGCATGTTTTATATGTAGGCCAGTCGGCGACTGTGAGTCAACAGCAGCATCTAGCAACAGCCAATGGGATCACATAGAGACAGAACCGCGTCGCTGTTCAAGCAATCTCTCTGCAGCTGCAGGTGACAGGTACGTTTTCATTGATAAAATATTTACCTCCAGCTCTCTCTGCAGAACAGACAGTCCCTGCTGGCCCCGTGTCTTTATCCATTTTCATACCTTCTTCTTCTTTCTTGTAAATCAGCGCAGTGACAACTCGTATCGCTGGTTTGTTGACATCCGTTTTGGAAATAACTTATATTCTACGTGGTATCGCAAGCTCTCACATGCCTTTAGTTTTTATGTGTCCTTGTGACAAAAATTTGTTTTTGGACAGCAGCCAGATGAGTGGGCGATTCCCCAGAGTGAAAGTCATGCAACTGGTGATCCTGTGTTGCCGACCAGTCATGTAGTGTGAAAGCCACAACAACTGAAAGACTCGCGATTAAACCTCAACCAGTCACGTAGTATGAACGGCACAAAAACCTGACCACTCAAAAAGTGGTGTAGTGTGAACCAGGCATAAGCGCCTTTACGCTAGGCCTATAACTTAACTTATAACTTGACCATATAGCCACATATTCTAATGGTGTCTTTGTAATTAAAAGCAGTAGAGATAGAGTACCTGTCTCAAAGATTTCAACAACATGACCTGGATCAGCCTGTCAGCTTCAGACCTGAAAAACAATGTTTTTACATTTACATTTAGCTTTATCCAGACCAGCAGTGGTTCCCCCTAAAGTCTTAACAACAAACCATCACCTCTTTACCCAATTATAAATGAGAGGTCACCAAATGTGAACCTTTAAGCTGGATTTAACTTCTCTTTGTGATGACCTCTCATCTACAGTCCATTTTCAAAGTAGGAAGAGACAATACTTTTACTTGTTGAAGTAAACATTAATACATAACTATACATCCAGCAAGATGTTCCTTAGGGGCCAGTGTGAACAGCATTCTCTGCACACACAGATGACTCAACTGTGTCAGCAGAGAAGTCATCAAACTGTGCTGGACCTTGGCCCTCCAGAACCAGGAGTGAACATAACTGATTGAAAACTTTGCGGATGCCTCACAGGCTGCAGTACCTACCCGGAGCCCGTGGGTGGCAGTGTTAGATGCATGCCTGGAATCGGAATCTTCCCCATAATGAATAGCATCACTTCCGAGCGCTGGTATGTAGGCAGAGTGCTGGCAAAGGAACCTGAAGGTCAAACAATCAGAGAGAAGTTATAAAACAGGACCAAGCAAGACAGCTAGAGAGTTATGCGTTCTCCGACGTGCCAGCAACCACAGAGATCCACTCACCTATGGTCCTGATGACAGCTTCCTGGAGCTGCTTCTCTTCATGCTCTTTGATGGTCTTAGTACCCGTGGTGGTGCAGTCATAAGAGCCGGTGAGCTCATAGTCCACACTGAGCTTCAGCTGCCTGAGCAGAGTGTTAAACACTTCCAGCACAGTAGGGCCTAAACCACACACACACACACACACACACACACACACACACACACACAGGTCAAATATTCACCTAATCAATAAAAATAGTAAGAATTGCTATTATACAGTCTTATATACAATAACATCAGTGATATAGCCAGATAACACCCTTGTATTTATTTAACTACCTACTGAAACAGACAACAAATACAAGTTATTAATTTATCAGCATTTCAAAAACATATTTAACAGACTATTGTACAGAATCTTCAACAGCAAAACATATAATCATATTTTGTGCAGCATTATTAGTAGTGTGTTCCTTTGAGACTCTTTTTAATATTTAAAGAAATCCACATGCATTCTCTTCTCCAAACTGTGTTCAGTTCAGTTTTAGAAGTTGGTTGCATTTACTGCCTCCCATGATCCCTAACAGGTAATCCAAAACATGTTCACTGATGTTGAGCTCTGGAGTCTCTGATGGACAGTCCAGTGTATAAGCACACCAGCAGTTTTTTGTTTGATGTGTCTGTATCTCCTTTTTTTAATATTTAAAGAAATCCATATTAATTCTTTTTTCCAAACTGTGTTCAGTTCAGTTTCAAAACTTGGTTGCATTTACTGCCTCCCATGATCTCAAACAGGTAATCTGAAACATGTTCACTGATGTTGAGCTCTGGAGTCTCGGATGGTCAGTCCAGTGTTTTAAGCACACCAGCAGTTTTTTGTTTGATGTGTCTGTATCTCCTTTTCTCAGTTAAGAGCTTCTTAAACAGTTACACATCTTTTCAGACCCATAGCGCTGAGGTGTCTTCTCACAGTGGATGGAGCGCATGGAGAGAAACAGCTGAGGATGTTTTCAGAACTGTGGGCCTTTTATTGCATTTGCTGTTCTGCTTTGAATGCTCCTTTACATATTTTTAGTCTAATTTCGATTTATTGTTGATGTGCAAGCTTCCTCTACATAACAACATAATGATGCATGTGTTTTTCCAAACATTATTTATGCTGTGAAGTCATATGTTCTAACACCAAAATCTGAAACTTAAAGTAAGTTATTTGGCTGCAGTATTTTGGCAGATGATAACTTTTAAGGCGGGCTGACTACTTTTAACAGGGCACGGTAATATTAGATCTCGGATGCCAATAGTCCTGCCTCCCTCTAGTGGACAAGCAACGGCATTTACATAGGACATGGAGAAAGATGGACAGCCTTCATTCTACAGCCGCAGGAACCAGCTTAGTGAATACATGAGCATGCTTCATGATAACAAATGAACATTTCAGAGTGTGAGAGAAATGCAATACATATATATTGTTATAGCTGTTTTCTATAGATGGTTAGATGGTTTCCATCGCCAATTTCAGGGAAGCTGTTAAAAGAAAATAATGTCTATTTATCTATTATCTATTTATTTATCTGTTTGGACTGCCCTCTTTCAAGTGTGCATGGCTGTGACTCTAACCAGTTTAGAGAGAGTCCAAGCAGAGCAGTGACCCTTTCAATGCAGCAAAGTTAAGTCAAGTTTATTTGTGTAGCGCTTTTTACAATGATGTTGTCTCAAAGCAGCTTTATAAAGTTTTGAAAACAGACAGTTACAACATATATCCCCCAGTGAGCAAGCCAGAGGCAACAGTGGCAAGAACACCTTCCTCAACTGGAGGAAGAAACCTTGGAGGAACCAAGACACACAAGGGGAGACTCATCCTCCTCTGGTCAAACAGTATTTACAGTTTAATAAACTAAACACCAAAGAAAAGAGTCTCTGTTTGAAATCTGGATAGCAAAGCTTTAGAAGCTGCACAGGTAGAGGCAGTGTATGACTGAGGCAGTCTCTGACTGAGGCAGTCTCTGAATGAGTCTTTATGTAAAGTGGGCGGAGCTGAAACAGTCCCATCCTATCTCAATGCTAGTGCATCTGGATGGCACAGTGATGTAACTGAGGGTGTAGCAGTTGACACAAATGGACAGGTGAGCTGGCTGGTGATGTTGGGGAGGAGGCCCTGATGGTCAGTCCTCCAACAGCGTTCAACAGACAGGAGGACAATCATTACCTCAGGAACAAACAGTTCCACCAAACACAGGACTTTCATTTCCACTAAGCCAACACTTTTCAATAAAAAAAAACAAAAACAAAAAACACACTGAAGTGTGAAATGCTCAATTTTAGACAGACTTGCTGAGTCAGAACTGTGTTGGTAATTGGAACTAGACGTCTGTAGAATTTAATGCCTTCTGACAGAAAGTTATTACATGAAATATTTATGAATGTGCTGCCTGAGACATTTTCTGATTGTTTTGAGATGAGCTTTTGGCCTAAATGCATGTGCAGGACGTTGTAAGGCAAAATAGTCCCCAAATAAAACTAGCTGAGTACTGTGGACCCTTGAGGAAAAAGTACCCCCCCCCCCAAGAGAACTGCTATTTTAACTCACCAACAGAGCCACTGGCTGCTATAGCAGCTGCCTCCAAGAGAACCTCCACTATCCCGGCACGCACTGTGGCTGACGTCTTACTGTTAGCGTCCAGGTGACCCAGCAGCTGCTGGATAACCAGATGAGAGTGCTGTGACTGGAGGAAGCAAAACCGAGACAATATATTAGACCATGTGACCAGCAGTAAACTGGAAAAAAGGGCTTTTCAGGTCACATAAAGTTAAAAACAATGGATGCACGACTGGGAAAGGCCAATGTTGTGAGAAGGTTGGAGCTGCAGCCAGGGGTGTTCCTGGTTGGGGCGTTTCTGCTTGTTCTGCCCAAACCAATACGGCTTAAACAGAACCGCTCGCAACAGGCCAATACAGACCACAGGAGTGTTTTGTAGCGATGATTTGTAGCGAGATTTTAACAGAGAAGGATGTATTTCAGATTGGATGAGTGAGCAGTTACTGTAGTGTTTTACAGTAACACACGTTTAAACATTGTTTAGGCACAGCATCACCCAAGTCTCTTAACTAGTTGCTTACGTGTGGGTGTGTTGTGTGCTTGTGAGCAATAGTGCCACCTACTGTTCCAGAAACTATATAACACATGCATCACAGTTACTTTGTTTTATAATTCAATAATTCTACGATCAAAGGTAACGTGAAATCACCAAACCGAATTTAAACCAATTCTGAAAGGACTGGAAAATGTCAGTCATGCCGCTTATGACTAACTTTGGAAATAAAACGTAACTAAAACATAAATCAGCACTACAGTTTGTTTTTGTAAACGATGAGTGACTGATTTGTCGAACGGCTGAAAGTGACGGAATGCACTGACGGTGTCCAGACAGATAGGAGACGTTCAAATATGGCCAAATGAATATATATGGCTTAGTGACAAATTCTTTAGTACGATACTGTTTACATATTTGCAAACTTGACTGTGGAGGGCAAACTTTGATGTTTGGACAGAAAAGTGAGAAAGAACAGAAAAACAGAACCAGTAAAAACAAGGAACGGATCATGTTGTAGCCAATACAGAAGAGGGGTCGTTTTGTGTTGAAGCAAATGAAAAGATGAGGACGTTCTTGTTTTAGATAGTGAAAATGAGGGGGCGTTCCTGAAAACAGTAATGCCCTAAGATTAGGAACAGCCCCGGCTGCAGACAGACAATATTGGGAATGTCGTATTGATTTTCGCTCCAGTACATGCACTTGTGCTGTATTTAAAAAAACGCTGCTATACAATATGCCAAAATGTAGTATAATGATGTAAACTCACCGTGATTAATATTCAGCTGCCTCTTTTCTTAATGCATATTGTTTAAACATGCAGCTTATCCATTTAGCCCAGAGCAGCCATGTTGTTTTTATTGGGATAAGAGTGCATGTTTTATTTATTTACCAAACAGAGTGTGAGCTTCAGGTAAACAGGAAAAAAATTCAATATAAAAAACTCAATGAGTGTTCATGATCTTCATTACGTAGAGGTCTTTGACACAAGTAAGCACCAGAACGGCGGAATAGGTCATCTAATTTAAAGATGTTTTCCTGCAGAAAGACACCTCACCTGAATAGAGTACATGATGATCTTAAAGCACCGCACTGCAAATGATTTTCCCTCCCACAGACAGTGATTATCAAGGTGCCTAGAGGAAAAGCAGACAGAGCGAGGAAGCGCAAAATGGGCAGAGCAGCAGGAAATTAGACAAAAGCTAGGAAAACAAAACCTTGATCACAAACTCTCTCTTTGCAACAGCGTAAGCCCAACAACCCTGACATATCAACACATGCAAAGACAAGGACAGCTCTGGACACAACAGCACCAGGTCAAACGCTACCGATTAAAAACACAGAGACCCAGGCCTACTGATGCAGACGCTTTCTTACATAAGCACAGGGGTGACCGCGTTCTTGATGTTGCCGTAGGCGGCGCGGCCCAGCAGCTCCCGAAAACAGCGCTCGGTGAGCTCAGCTGGACTCTCCTTCTCCTTCTCACTGGCCTGCAGCGGAGAGGGGGAGCGACTGTGCACAGACACAAACAATAGAAAAAGAGAAACAAAGAACACTTTGACATTTAGGTCTACTGACAAGTGCGTGCTTTGTTGTTTTCATACTGACCCACACAGAAATATGTGGCTGCTCTTGTAACAAAACCTTCTTTATATGTATGAGGTTGTGATATGACAGTGATGATATACTACACTGGAGGAAAAAGGGGCTTACGTTAATCGTTTCAGATGCACTATTTAAATGCTAGAAGAACTGGGAGCTTAACCAAAGCTTCTGAATAGTTGAAGTCTTCCAGCGCAGGTGACACAGTGTGTGTTTAAACCATGCGTTCGCTTTTGTGTGTACGACAAGCTGCAGAGAATCTCACAGGCTCTGTCATCATTTATTAATCAAACTATTCTGGTCCCTCCTCACACCCCGACCTCTTGCACGTACACTGCTTCCTTTACACAGCTGTGTGTGACGCTGGATTAGTTTTAAACTGCTAAAGTGATGCACAGGCTCTGTAGTGTAACACAAAGCCACTATGTATATCTACAGACCTACAGTGCTTGTGTCTGTGACCATTTAATTTTAATATCGTTAATAAAAAAAACAGAGAAAAAGGACACGAACACTTATTATTTATCTTATTAGCACCTGAGTAAATGTTCAATTATTCTGATAATTCACTGAACCTTTTCTACAAAAGACTTAAACAGAAAAGAACTGTTTTAGTACAGCATAAAAACATTTCTGTATAGCTTTTAAAAAAATTATTTGTGGAAAAAGTGCCATCATGACTGTGCCATGTTTAAAGCCACTAAGCTCTTCAGTACGTTTTATAGTGCCGATACTTGTC
Source organism: Megaleporinus macrocephalus (assembly GCA_021613375.1). Lineage (NCBI taxonomy): Eukaryota > Metazoa > Chordata > Actinopteri > Characiformes > Anostomidae > Megaleporinus > Megaleporinus macrocephalus. Next base: position 39,584,183 of record CM038707.1, on the reverse strand, counting down.
TATGCGAATTGCATGGCTATGTGCTAGATTTAAAATAAAATTTTATTAATATAGTTTATAATGGTTATGGCTGAAAGACTTAAAAGTATTAATTAGGAGGAGCATCCATGTACTTTCAGTGTACTAATAAGCAGCACAATAATCTGACACAACAACAGAAACAGTATCATGTTAAAAATGCAAACTAGCTACAACATTTTACTATATCAGGTAGAGTACATGGCAAAATAGCCATGTTTCCCACCTCTACTGTCAACAATCAAAACTTAACATACAGATCCATTCTATCAGAGTGAGGTGGGAGGGGGGGCTGGGCGTAGGGTGGTGCTTATGCTAAGTCGGCTCATTAAACATCCTGTTTTGGCTGGTGCAGCCAGCATGGAAACATTTCTATGCAGTAAATAATTAGAGCTCTGCAGAATTAAGAAATGTTTAACATATCGTTGCTGTCTAATGAAAAACAAGTAGCTCCAAAATTGCAGCTCTACAGGAGAGACCAAAAACATACTTTACTTTCAATGTACGTCAATGGAACCAGAATTTTTTCCAAGCTATTTTGGATTTCTATTGGTCCATTCATCATGAAATTTTCACACAATGTAAACGGCCATTGACTTGTTCAAATGGTGTAGAAAACAAATTCAATTTAATCTTGGCCTAGGAATCAAAACTCAGGATATATTTAAATGAAATACATGCATCATTACATTCAATGTCTGACTGAATAAGCACCCTAAGAAGGAAACAGAACAGAGAAAACAACTGTATTTGTATGTGTCAGAGGAGCATCAGTTTGAAGATGTTAGTAATTTGTATTAACAGCTTATTAGACAGGTGGCCAAGAAGGCTCCAAGCTCACGGGAAGGTCAGGGATTTTTGGGACCCCCGTCATATAGGGCCATATACACTGCAGCGTTATCTTGGGAACCTCTATTTGAGAACCACTCTACTCCAAAGAATGACGTGGGCAGGTGTACAAGGGCCATAAAATACAAGCAAGCATCTTTGAGACCAGGTTGGACCAGGTTGGACCAGGGTGTGAGAGCTCAGAGAAACGTCGGTACCGCAGCCCTTTGAATAAAAAGTTTAAACCCTGGACTGGTCTCCCTCTTCATTCTGAAGGCAAAAAGCGAAGATACAACAAAGAGCATTATCTGTTCATTTTGAGTAATGTATCTGCATTCGGTTACATCCCTATTGTACAGAACATTAAGGCTCTCAGCTCTCAATTTTAGTGGACTGTCAACGGTAATAAGTAGATATAGGAAGACCCAATACGGCCTAATATGTGCTCTTCAGAAGATACGTAACAGAACGATCTCTCACTTTTCCATGTCCTCTGCTCCCATAATAACTGCAGGAGTGAGGGAGGGAGGGAGGGAGGAGTTAATAATAACCTGCCATTTGCAGTAAGAGCCAATTAGCACACACCAAACAACAGACAGGAGTAATTAATGTCTCTGCCAGTACCATAATTATGCCTGTCTGGGGTCACATCAACAGGGAATCACAGCAGGAGAATGAAGAACGAAGAGGAAAACCAAGTCCGTGTACCAGCAAATGCCATCAGCCCACACCATCAGTACTGAATCATAAGAGAATTCACTGCAGCTACAGATTCCCTTTTCCTGCACAAACCTAAACCATATCTACATATCTAACCAAACATACAGGTAGGACGTATACAGGTAATGACGTTAATACTTGTGTTATTAGGTCCAGATTGAGCATGACAAGACTGTAGCTGCAGTCGGAATATCTCAAGAGTCTGACAGGGAGGGAGCACAACAGTACATGGTGTGGCAGTCACACCATAAATGATGATGAGAAAGATGCACAGCAGGACTAATAGTTAATTAGAGAGGGGGCAGATGTTGTTCTCTGGTACAATACACAATTATCAAAAATATACTGATGATAAGTACTGTGTGTGTGTATCACAGATTTATATGACACCACTTTGTCTAAGCATGATGTTTCAATCAGTCAATCACATCACATCAATGGGTGCAAGCAGATTCAAGTCGAGTTCTGGTTTTAATTTTATGCTTGTGCAGGCCTCTAGTCCATTTGGAAGCAGCTGGCAGCACACGCAAGTATCATCACTGCCAGCTCAGCTTTGCTATGTGAAGACACTGATCTGACAGCACTGTCATTACCGGCAATCTAATCTGACCAAGATTCAAAATGTCAGTGAATTTGCGAGGATGTAATGGATCAATGAATAGGATTTCAGCCTGGGTGATCCTCCAAATTACAGACCAGGAAATTCCAAGACTGAAAGGTTTTAAAATAAATTTTGATCAAAGCACAGCTATGTAAATGAGATTGGTCTGGGGTTTTAATTTCTGTAGATGCAGAAGACTTAATAAACAAGAACAACGGTAACCCTACTACTAATAAGAACAACAACAGTAATAATAATAATAATAATAATAATCATAATAGCTGTTGTTGTGGATGCAGAAGACTTATGTGTGAGTGCAGAGAATGAGCTCAGTACATACAATGTATGGATGCTCTCACCTCTCTGTGCCTTCTCCAGATTGCAGGTTGAAGAGCAGAGAGGGAACAATCTTGTCCATGTGCTGAGGGTCCCAGATATTAGCCTGCAGTTCATCATTGACAGTCTTCCTCACTACCCCCTGTAGTCCTTTTATACCAGCCATACGGATCCTGAGACAAGGAAAAGTTCATACAGTACATACTGTACATACATACATACATACATACATACATACATACATACAAATACACATCCAGCTTCATGAACTAGTAAGCAAGTAAGTAACTTTCTACCTGGCCTAATATCGTTTTTTTAACCTGACTGAAATTGGCCTGCAGTACTGACAGTGAGAAAGATTGCAACTGACAGATAAGCGAGAGAGCGTCCTGAGTCCTGACCAATCACATATGTTCTTTAGGTGTTTGGGTGAAGCAAGATATTTGCATGATTCAATATAAACTAAAAAGTGCTGGCTACAATCGCAACTTTGATGTGTAGCAATATGTAGTACTGCAATCATAGTATGATAATTTGTTCATATTGTGCAGCCCTACTTTCAATCCGCTGTAGCAAGGCCTGGCTGCATTGTTCCTGTGAGAGCTTTTAATTTATTTTGAGTGCACTTAAGGCTTAACTACTGGGGTAACTGCTTGGGTCATTTTGTTCAACAGTTATTCAAGCACATGAATATATTATGTCCAGATATTTCATTCCAGGTAATTTTTATTTAATTAAAAATTTTAATCCAGGTCAAAAGGTTACTGTGTACGAATTTTGGCAGATATCTCCTCTGAGACCTATTCATATATTACATACACAGACCATTCTTTATCATTTTTCCTTTATTTGTGGTGTACTGGCACTGTGAGGCACTGTTCCTGGACCCCAACTATTGTTAAACAATGTAATTTGTAGACAGTCATGGTGAGAGTCCACAGAAATCAGTGATCTACATATCTTCGCTGTCTAATGAAAAACAAGCTTCTCCAACTTTACAGGAAAGACCAAAAACATACTTTCCTTTCAGTGCAAGTCAATGGAACTAGAATGTTTTCCAAGCTATTTTGGAGCACTTCTATTGGTCCATTAATTTCCATGAAATATTCACACAATGTAGACGACCATTGGCGTGTTCAATTGATGTAGAATACTCTAAATCGACATAAGTGGAGATACATATTTTTTTTCTTGGACGATGATATATTTCATATAAAAACTAAATGGTAGCTGATTATAATATATTGTGCTTATATTATGAGGCCTCTTGTGATTCCTAACTCTGTGTGTCTACGTATTATATATGCCTGTCTGAAACAGTCTATGTTCAGCTGGATGTCTGTAGGGGATTCCCGTTTCTCACTTGGTGCGGACGTCTGGATCCTCAAAGCTGGAGTGGCACATCTCACTAAAGCGTGACACAAAGAAATCATAACTACGATGATATGAGGGGGTGTCCTCCTCGATGTTGGCAAACTTTACAAACTGTGTAAAGAGAGACAGAAAGAAAGACGCGTTAACAAACAGAAAGAGACACTCCGTGATTTTTCTCTAAATGGAAGACTAATGGTTTCTCCCCACGATCACCCAGCGTGCCATCATTAAACTTTAAGCTGTGGCATTTTTTATTAATGTATTGACCTTCTCTTTGCAAATTTCGTCAATTACAGAACTGGCAATTTCCCCCGAATGAACATGAGTGAGAATAATTGATATTCAATTAACTGGCCTCATCTAATGACTTGGCTCAAATCCTTTTAAACAAAAAGGAAACTCTGGAGTTTGAATCTGGCGTCCTATTTGCCATTTTGCCCCAGAGTGCTTACAGAGTTGGTTCCCAGTATCTGCAGGTTGGGCTTGTCAGACTCCAGCAGTTTGCGCACCATCTTCAGGAAACTCTCCACAAACAGGTTAATGCTCTGACAGTGACAGGCCATCAGCAGCTGGTCCAAAGCCTCCATAGCAATGCACACATACCTGACAACGCACAGGTACACAGGACTGAGCTAAGAAGAGCAACTAAAAAAGGCCAAGCATGTCCGATGAGATTCAGAGAATTCTCCTACCCGTATCTGTGTCTAGCCACATCGCGGGACAGTCTCTCAGACAGGTAAGCTCCTATTCGGTCCAGCTTCTCCGGGGCTGACAAAGCATAGAATGTTAGCTTCTCCATATTGGCCTTCACCAATCCATCCTAAAACACAAACAGAGCAAGCACACAGTGTTAGCTGCAGGCTACGAATACAATAAAATGAACTCAACAAGGACCAAGTACATTCCTTTTTATGAGGTTTTATTTAGAATGACCACTATAGCCACTAAAGTGACCACAGCCACTAAAGTTTCAGAACATGCCATTTACTCCCCGGTCCCTACAGTTCATATATGGAAACAAAGCTATTTATTAAATTTCTATCTTACTGAACCTACAGCAGTTTAGCTCTGCTCATTCACAGTGAAAGGAGGAGTGTTTTATTCTGCTTTCCGAATGAAACACAATACACTGCAGAGCTCATTTACAGACATCAGTCTTAAGTTGCAGTTACAAATTCAAAAGAATCATGACAGACTTATAAATGGTTATTAAAAAAATAATTATGACTATTGTTGGTATAGAAAACCACATAAACACAAGTGGACTTCAAAAGGGAAACTAAAGAAAAACACAAGAAACAGACTGCTTCAAGATAAAGAGTAGATTCAAATACAGAAGGAGAAGCTTTTTCCACATCAGCATTAAAAACTTAGAGAATTAAAATGTGACAGTTCTAAAATCTGTCCAGATACAAGCTGTTTATTTTTATTTCAAAAGCAAAATGGGGTACAATCCAGTGAGCAACACGTCAAAGAACACTCTTAAAATGTATGGTCTTTCAGTATTTGTTCATGTCACTAGTATTAGTCATACTCATGAAAACCCTCCAATGGGTTATTTAATAAAAAATACATCACATATAGAAAACTTAAGAAATATGTGACAAGTGCTTTTGAAAACTAGTCACGCTTAAAAAAGAAAAGCAGAAACTGATTCATTGCACTCCTTTTCTTGGCGTGCTGAAGATGAGAGATGTTCCTCAGTTGATGAGATTATCTTAGTTACGCTTAGCGGGGCTGCCGTTTTGAACCTATATTAGAGGTGGCCTAGTTCTCCAGCACACTGCAATGCAGTGTCTCATACATGCCAGCGACAGAGAAACATCACTCACCAGTGGACATCTACACAGCTAATGGTGTCATGTGCATTCCCCCTAACTTCTTATATGAGTAAATTAAAATTATTTTAATTGTTTTAAAGGTCTTCATGCTCGTGAATCTCTTCACCTTAGCTGAACGATGGCTGAATATGTTCCTGTGAGACCACTCAGACTGTCAAACAGCAATCTGACTAGCATTGTATACTATTTTAAAATTAAGTCAGTGCAAGATTTGTATTGACAAGTACCTTACGTATCGTGATACAGCGGTCATGGTTCAATATATTGTGATATACAGCTATACTGCAAGCAGTGATATATATATATATATATATATATATATATATATATATATATATATATATATATATATATATATATATATATATATATATATTCTGTGTTGTGCCTTGCCCTTTGGACTCTGTTTTTGGATATTTTGGTTTTTATCTCTTGCTGTATCTCCCTACTATGTCTACCGGCACATGCCCTGGTTATCCCTTGGACTGTTTTTGAATTTCTCTGTGTATTCCCCTTTGTAATAAAGCCTCCTCCTTTTATCTGTGCGTGTCTGCCTTTTTGTTTGGTTGTGACATTTTCTAGTTTTACTGTTTTTGATTTCAGTGATTTCTTTGTTTGAGAAACTCAATATAAAAATATAATAAATATAACATAATAAAAATATTCTTACTAATTATTGTTACTATGACACACACAAAATCTAATATAAAACTCACTGAGCTTCTTGGCGAGTAATAATGCTAATTTTATATCTGGGTTAAAATTTTAAGTGTATGGTTTAGTAGCTCTTGTTTATCTAAGGATATTCTACAGGCTGACAGGTGGAGCTGTGTTTGTGGAGACCCAGCAGGAATGTTAATAAGAAACAGCAGGTATGAAGGGCTGAACAAGAAGCGGCGTCATCTCTCACCTCCGGGTCTTCAGGGAAAATGTTGTCCACGAGCCTCTTGTATCGGGGCCTGAAAGCCCCGCAGCAACAACCACACACTCCTGAGGAAAAGAGAGAGAGAAAAAAAGAAGAAGGGAGAGAGAGAGAAACAATTTTAAACTTCAAATATACCACAAATATAATCCAACACTGAAAGGTAACACGTTTCACAAATTTCACAAACGAACTCCCACCTTGAACAGCAGACAGTAAACATTAAAACTGTGTGTTAAACTGAGTCTTGATATAGATCAATTAAGTATCACTGGCCTCAGGGCCACCAATCAATACTATGCAGAATTATTTATGTGATTTATATTTGGTGCCTCTCTTTATTTAAACAGGTTAAAATAACACAGGAACTGTACTGCAGCACAAGCTTCAGCTCCATCATCCACATATAGCCTCGAGCAAAGCTAAGGAACAAGTGAGTCACGCTGTCCCTACTGTCCCACACATGCCCTATCAATACGCAGTAGAACTGGCTCAGTCTGATTGGATGAAGCACCTAAGTAAGAGTGCTGACCTTCTATATGCCAGCATATATAAATAGCAAATTGACCTACACTACTAAACAAAGCTAAGGTAACAGATTTTACACATACGTACATATTAGGACTGAAACGATTCCTCGAGGAACTTGATTACAAAACAATCATCAAAGCAAATTCTTTGCCTCAAAGATTAATTTAATCCATAAAACCATATACAGCGCGCTGTTTCACACGGATGACTTTTACTGTTGCACAGCACACGCTTACAGTGCTGCCAGGTGACACGAACAAGACGCGATTTGATGGTGTGCAAAATAGAGAAAGAGAGAGAATAAAGAGAAGAGAACAGAAGAGACGGGTCAGAGAAAACCATACATAGAGTCCAAAGTCTACTGTAAAACCAAACTAGCCGAGGGAGCCGTTACTGAGAGTAAACCTGAAGAAAGACGTGGCTGTAGTTAGCCTCTTATGTAAATTCCGCCGTTCCACCTTAAATGACGCAGCAGTTACAGCCACCAGAAAGTAACTTCTATACCATTTAAGGTGGAACTAGATATTCAAATAAGAAGCTAACTTCAGAAAGCAAGCAACTGAGCTTTCCCAGCAAACTGATAGTGAGTCTGAGTTTTACGGTAACCCCTAGCGAGCCAGACATCAGTGTTTCAGCTTTTGAGCAGAAAGCAGTTCAGTCTACACATCCAGTCCACAGAGCAGAGCGACACACAGTAACCATAACATTTAGCTTCAATCAGTGTGATGGTGAATTAAGATGAAGGCTAGTAAAGTGTGTATGTTAGTTATGGTTATATGTAATGACTAGTTAAGAAAGTAAGTCAGTGTGATGGTGAGTTGAGATGAAGGTTAGTAAAGTGTGTATGTTAGTTATGGTTATATGTAATGACTAGTTAAGAAAGTAAGTCAGTGTGATGGTGAATTAAGATGAAGGCTAGTAAAGTGTGTATGTTAGTTATGGTTAGATGTAATGACTAGTTAAGAAAGTAAGTCAGTGTGATGGTGAGTTGAGATGAAGGCTAGTAAAGCGTGTATGTTAGTTATGGTTATATGTAATGACTAGTTAAGAAAGTAAGTCAGTGTGATGGTGAATTAAGATGAAGGCTAGTAAAGTGTGTATGTTAGTTATGGTTATATGTAATGACTGGTTAAGAAAGTAAGTCAGTGTGATGGTGAGTTGAGATGAGGGCTAGTAAAGCGTGTATGTTAGTTATGGTTAGATGTAATGACTAGTTAAGAAAGTAAGTCAGTGTGATGGTGAGTTGAGATGAAGGCTAGTAAAGCGTGTATGTTAGTTATGGTTATATGTAATGACTAGTTAAGAAAGTAAGTCAGTGTGATGGTGAGTTGAGATGAAGGCTAGTAAAAGGGTGTATGTTAGTTATGGTTATATGTAATGACTAGTTAAGAAAGTAAGTCAGTGTGATGGAGAGTTGAGATGAAGGCTAGTAAAGCGTGTATGTTAGTTATGGTTATATGTAATGACTAGTTAAGAAAGTAAGTCAGTGTGATGGTGAGTTGAGATGAAGGCTAGTAAAGCGTGTATGTTAGTTATGGTTATATGTAATGACTAGTTAAGAAAGTAAGTCAGTGTGATGGTGAGTTGAGATGAAGGCTAGTAAAGCGTGTATGTTAGTTATGGTTATATGTAATGACTAGTTAGAAAGTAAGTCAGTGTGATGGAGAGTTGAGATGAAGGCTAGTAAAGCGTGTATGTTAGTTATCGGTTATATGTAATGACTAGTTAAGAAAGTAAGTCAGTGTGATGGTGAGTTGAGATGAAGGCTAGTAAAGCGTGTATGTTAGTTATAGTTATATGTAATGGCTAGTTAAGAAAGTAAGTCAGTGTGATGGAGAGTTGAGATGAAGACTAGTAAAGCGTGTATGTTAGTTGTGGTTATATGTAATGACTAGTTAAGAAAGTAAGTCAGTGTGATGGTGAGTTGAGATGAAGGCTAGTAAAGCGTGTATGTTAGTTATGGTTATATGTAATGACTAGTTAAGAAAGTAAGTCAGTGTGATGGTGAGTTGAGATGAAGTCTAGTAAAGCGTGTATGTTAGTTATGGTTATATGTAATAGACTAGTTAAGAAAGTAAGTCAGTGTGATGGAGAGTTGAGATGAAGGCTAGTAAAGCGTGTATGTTAGTTATGGTTATATGTAATGACTAGTTAAGAAAGTAAGTCAGTGTGATGGAGAGTTGAGATGAAGGCTAGTAAAGCGTGTATGTTAGTTATGGTTATATGTAATGGCTAGTTAAGAAAGTAAGTCAGTGTGATGGTGAGTTGAGATGGCTGGTGTTTGTAGCAATTTGGAGCCTAAAATGCACCAAATCCAATACAGTAAGAATATTCAGTTTAGTTTGTTTGCAGTAAGTGGGTCAGCAAGTGTAGAACAAGCTTCAGGATACTAGGACAGTAGCCAGTCTTGTGAACTTATAGTATGATATATAGGTCTAGTAATAAATTCCAATTTGCAATTCAAGCAATAAAATGTTAAGCAACCTGTCTTATTTTATCTTATATATTTACTATGGCTCTTTAATTTAAAAAATACATATTAGCTGCAGCCCTAATACATTATATATATATATATATATATATATATATATATATATATATATATATATATATATATATATATATATATATATATATATATAATGTGCTTGCATTTTACTTTCTATGCTGTCCTTATTGTGTACACAATAAAATAGAAATAAAAAAATCTACATAAAACATTGACATTCATTTCCCTCAGAGGGTTTAAAACTATGCCAGGTCTACTCAAACATGTCTACTTGTCAGATTTGAAATGTATAACGAACATTCAAGCGGCAGATTCTTTACTGCATGCTTTTACAGCAAAATCCTTCCGTAAAGCCTAACTGAAAACTACTGGAGAAGCCTGTTTGCTGTCTGTCAAGCTGTTAAACAAAACCTTTTACTTCACATAAATCGAATTAGTTATTACAATCATACATGCATTTGTGAGATCCTGCTGATGCAGCTTTCCCTTTTGTTCAGTGGTGCTCGGAGCTCCCCCTCAGTCTGCTAAATGAAGCCTTCTAATGACCTATGAAAATCCTGTTACTCTTTCCAATTATAAACTAATGATTTATTCAGAATGTTTTAATCAATTAATTATTAAAAGCAAGGAATACATTTTTTTAATCACGAAAGATCTAAATCTGGTGACCTTTAACACTGGCTAAGGTTAATATGTGGTGATACAGAGTAATATAGGTGAACTGGTGCACTGCCAACTGAGACAGAGACAGAGAGATATTCCTGCACTCAGTCTCTTAGCTACGTCAGTAAGAGGAAGTCTTCCATCCTTTGGGAACATCCTTCATGGACCTCTCGGCGCAAATGTGTGTTAGTACAAGGGCACACAGCCTATATCTGCTGCTCCACTTTAACACTAAAGATAACATTCCCCCCCTTTTGCTTTCCATTTTCACCTACTTTCCTCCAGCTTCCGGCTTATCTTCACCATACCACTCTTTAACACTCTTTACACTCTAGTACCAGACATTATTCCTCCAATGTCTTATCAGGTTCAACCCTCTAAATATTAACTTGGCAGTCCAGCAAATTTTTGTTATCTCCTTGTTGTACTGTAATCACAGGAGAGCATATTATGTACTGCGTTTAGAAAAGAGTATCTGATTAGACTACTAAGCCTTCTTCAATGAGCTCATATAATTAGCCCAAAGTATATACCTACACATGGTTACATGCCTTCAAATGTAAGAGAAAGCTAGTGTGGACTAACAGTATATCAGACCTCAAATCCTACACCCCATTCATAAAAACAAAGGCCGGTTAATAGTTCTTGGCTTACAACACAAGTATAAACTTTAAGTGCAACCTATTCAATATGTGGACGTCCTTTAAAGTTTACAATGGTCCTGCAAACGTACACGTCTAATGTACATAAACAGCCAATCAAAGAACCATCCTTAAACTAGACAGAGTTCAAATTGGACACCTGTAACAGTAAAAGAGGTTACAGAAAATGATTCGCTACAATCACAGGTAAATTATTATCTTTACAATCAGGCTGATGTATAAGATAGTGGATTTTCAATGCTGGTCAATTTATAGTCACATCCCTCTCAAACAACCTTCATGATATGTGATGTCAACCAACCCTTTCATGAATTTGAGCCTCTTTCTGAGAGTTGTAATGCTGCCTCACACCGATACTGAACTCCTATCCCACTTTGTTATCATATCTAATATCCTGCATATGTTTGACACAGGCATTCTTCTGGAGTGTTGGGCCCTCTCTAGTTCTTCCTCTTGGTTTCTCCTTAGGTTTTCTTGATGCAGCCTCTCTCAGCATCACTTACTGACAGCGTACACCTGCATCTCTGCAAATCTGCTGTGGGACAACATCTGTTATTAAAGGTGGTATATAAATAATACTGTATGTGAAGCCTCTGTGGCATTCCTTTCAAGTAAGCCCACATATATTTTTGTCTTTGTTAAAAATGTAAGTGACGTTCTCAACTTAAAAATAGCACAGTTTAAAGCATAAAAGTCACAATCACCTCTACAATTAACCTTACTGTCCATCCTACTCTCCTCCCTGCAGGCAGCAGAGGGCTAGGTAAGAGTGACTGTGTTACTCAGAGTGATACAGGCTGCTGGGTTCTGGGTAAATGAGGTCGGTGGGCAGCTGATTGTGCCACATGAGCGAGAAAGCACTGTGATACTGTGAGTCTGTCCCAAATCCTACAGAGCAGGAAAGCAGACAAAGCATCTTTTCTCCATGACTTATTATTATCTTTCTCTCATGATTACTACATCAGCAGAAACAGAGACACACACACAGCAATCAACTAACTTAAGTACAAGAGACCTTGACAAAAGAGTGATAATCAAGTTAGGCCTGTCACTGGGCTTGAGCTGACTGATGATAATATCGTTTATCACCAATTGAATGGCATGAGGAGGTACAAAAGGGATACACACACACACACACACACACACACACACATACACACATACACATATACACATATATATATATATATATATATATATATATATATATATATATATATATATATATATATATATATATATATTCTGGCATGTGTTGTGTTTAAACTTCTGACCACTAGATGGCAGTGTTGTAATCCATTTTCAGCTCCACTACAACATTAACAAGCAGCACAAGGACGCAATGCTATTGTAAGCGTTGGCCAATGTGTTCATATAGTTGTGTGTTTAATAGCAGGACTTGACAAATTGCAATATATCACTTTGCTTGCAATATCGCAATATATTGCGATATACCTAATCGTGACCGCTATATCACGATACGTATTGTATCACCATTGTTTTGATGATTAATTGGGTAATCAGAGCTTAAACAAACACCAAATTATGATATGATGATATGACTTAAATTATACATAAGGGAATATTAATTTCAATATTGTATTGGGAAAAAAAAAAATCAAACAAGTTCACTGTGTGCAGCCCCTCAGAGTAAAGTTGGTTGTAAAGAGACATGGCCATGCTCTAAACAAACCACACTCAAATGTCTGGGCTTGTTTTATAGACTGAGTTATACATGTGTATGATTTTATCTCAACAACAACCAATGCCTGGCACTTAAATAAATATTGTTCCAAAATATGACACCGGAAAAGAACTTTTAATGAAGCTTTTATAAAGAAACGGCAAGTATAAAACCACAAAAAATCATCAGGTCCATCAGGTTATTTATCATCATTGCTGATTCATAGATAAGGTAATTCTTTCCTGACAGCCTAAAAGAAACACAAACCAGACATGACAGCCCAGGACCTTTACTTGGAGAGAATTTCACAGTGACACCTCTGACCTTTAAACTGACTATCTAGCATATCATTACTAGATATCTTTAAAAAGGACAACTTTACAGGCGTGGGCAAAAACAGTCTTTACTTTCTGTGTAAGTCAATGGAACCAATTTTTTTTATTTTGAAGCATTTTTTTGGATATTTAATACAATATAAACAACAGGTGTTAAGCTTTAACAATATCAAAAAGTAAAAATACATGTACATGTTTTTCTTTAGACAGCAATGATATAAAGACTTTCATATGCATGGTAGACATCTGTCCAGTGGGCAAACACCATGCTCGGCTGGTCAAGAAGAGCCTTGACGCTTCTCTGTTTACGTGGAAACTGGATCTGGCACAGCTTGGCCACATGTCGCAACTGCCTGTGATCGGGGGCTCACAGACATTGGCATGTACTCTATGCAAGACGCGCAGATCTCTGGCACACATCAACACTGCTGTGTGCCTCCACTCTCTCTGCATTCTTCTACAGACTTGAGTAGATTATGTATAATCCTAAAGCAGGTCATGAAATACTACAGCCTTGAGGTTAAAACTAGGGCTAGTCCAAATTATTTAAATCAATCAATCAATCAATCAATCAACATTTATTTATATAGCGCTTTTTACAACCAGTGTTGTCTCAAAGCAGCTTCACAGAAAAGGAAATTATGAAAAAGAGGAATCAAAGAGAAGGACGGAAATCCAAGATTGTTATGCAACTCCACCCAAAGTGGTGCGCCCAAAAATATAAATATACCAGCTCATGCTCCAGCCCAGCAACACAACAGATCAGAAGAAATTTCAGGTTACATACGCAAAGAGCTATCTCACCAGGCTTTGAAGTGAATGTCAGCACTGATTCCAATGATCCATCAATAGGCATCATGGTGTTCGTCTTTCGACAAGGCTAAAACTGGCTTCCTATTTTCCAGTTTTTTAATCAAATCTTCCCTTCCACCTTAAATGCTACAGCTTGTACAGGCGCTGACAGGCGCTGACAGGTACAGAAAGGCTGTGAGGGGGATGTTGCTACTTTTCATACCCTTTCCAAGAAATTCGAAATGGGTATGGCTAATACTCATCCTGAACCAAGGCTGAAACTGGCTTCCTATTCTCCAGTCTCTTAATCAAATGTTTCTTCCCACCTTAAATGCTACAGCTTGCTCAAGCATGAGAATGGAGCTGCAGCACCACTTAAGGCAGAAGAAGGGTTGAGTGATATTGACAAAAAATTATATCAGGATAATAATTTTATTGATAATGAGAATAATTGATAATTGAAAAACTACATTTTGCATTATTTTTAAATGTGTTTGTAAAAGTCTTATATTTTACTGGCTTATACTTCTTAAAGGACACTAATATACATTTATCCAATGTCTTCTGCTTTATCCTGCTAGTCAGGGTCACGGGGGGGCAGGAGTCAATCCCAGCGTCATCGGGTGAAGGCACTGGTTTAGTGAATGACTCCGCTGAGATCTTGGACAGGGGGCTCCCAAAGCTCTTTATACTCTTCATACTCTGTGTGGTGGTTTGTTGGGAGATGATGGAACAGGTTAGCTGTGGAGCAATCTTTAACGACTGCTTTCTTACAAGATCAGTCTTTTCAAATCCAGACCAGCTCCACGCGAGTGAAGATGATCCTCGTCTAGGAGTTAAATCTAAGGTGGTAGACTGCGAGGCTGGCGTTGTCAGAGTTTCTTCTCCTGGAGCAGTGTGTTCACTTATTTTTAGCTTTAGGTGTGTTTGTTTAGGCAGCTATGTTAGCTTTAGCCTAAGCTAGCACACATTATGAGCAGCCTGTACTAGATATATATAGATACTTTATAGATCTCAGAGAGAAATTCAAAAAAATAAAGCATAAAGAAGTGAGTGCATGGAGTGTTGTCAACTTCAGTGCCCACAATTTGAAGATGATCCTGGACGACCTTAAATCCAAGCTGTTGGTTTGCTCTGCATATTTCACTTTCAACAGTTAAAGCAATGGACGATATTGAGGCACAAAGAACAAAGAAGTTTACTGTGTGACTGGCACTTTACAGAGGACTGCTTGATAAACCTGTTCACTCAATATTCGATTTTCACAGCTCTTAATCCTAAAGTACGGGTATGCATGATTGTTTCTGGGTTTGTAAAGTTTAAACACAGCAGCTATTATGAGTGTAGAGGTGTTCAGCTCTAGGCTTCTCAGTTAACAATAAGACTATTTGGTAAATATACCTTAAGCTACTGCTTTTGTTAATTAGATGTCAAATTTTGGCGTGTAAACATGTTTTTAATTGCTAGATATCAAACAGTGTTCATATGTGGAGGTAGATTTATGATAACAAGCTGTAACATTAGTAAGTGTAAGTGTCGCAATCCACAGTAGGCTTTTCTTTCGTGGCTAGCTAATGCCCAGGCATTTTTATACATGTATTGCACAGAGCTCTGCCTGTTTGAAGAGAACTGCATGTCTGTTCACGGGACTGAAGGTTTGCCTAGAGGAAAAACAAAACTGATGGTCTTCTGATGGTCTTCAGTCCATCAATCTGTCTTCAGCCATAAACTTTGGATAACTTATTATCATTGTTAAACCAAACAAGGAATTTTGCATTGTTTATAAACAGCATTTTGTTCTAAAACCCATCATCAAATGTCTGGTAGTTTTGACTTTCAGTTTTTGTGCAGTGCTGCCACAGTCTAGCTTGTAAAGGCGGATTGGGTCTAAGAACTTCTAAGAAGAAGTCTAGATGTCTAGATTTCAGGATTGCACTGATACAACAGAACCCACAGCACTGAAAGAACAGCCACAGCAGTGGCTCAGAGGCAAGCAGAGAAATGTCTCTCAGCAGGTTGCAAGACAGGGGCAGAACGACTGGAGTGGCTGACCATCCAGGAGAGAGTGGGCATGCTGACCAATCAGAGCACACTGGACTAACAAAGTTATAACAGAGCTTTTTTAGACAGTGGGTGAATCCAGGCGTATTGTATGAGTAGAAAACTAAAGCATTATTTTTTTTATAAACTCTTGCACTTTTTACAGTGTGCATTCAAAAAAGAGCATTTACAGACTATGATTAAAGTAAACTACTGTCACTGACTGACTCACAGACACTACAATTCTGGTTTAAGAGCATCAGCCCTATCAAAGCATTATAAAATCTCTAGCAATTTTTGCAACAACCCTGGAGTTACGTCCAGTCATAGAGGCTTTTGGCTTCTATAACAGAGAGAGAACTACATACTCAAAACTAAAAACCATAATTAAAAAGTAAAAGATGCAAAAAACAGCATATATAGTTTGTGGTGCTTGGTTCAAAAACAAAATGTACCAGCACCAACAAAATGTTATTGTCCTTCAACTATATATTCACTCTGGCATTCATTTAAACAATGATCTATTACTTATACCAACAGATCCACTCACACAATGCTGTGTTTCTAGTAATTCTTTGACATTTTAGACTGAATATGTAACTGAATCAGATTTTTTCACTTTCTCAGCTGATATCTGACATCAGTTTGGTACCATTCTAACGAATACTAACTAATCAACTCACTGTTAAAGAATAACAAATATTCAAGTACTCCACTGTTCTTATCATAGACTGACCATGACTATCACATACATGTTACAATATTCAAATACAGTATGACATATAGGCTCCTTTTTCTTTCTTCTCTGCTTCGGCCTTTCTTTCCCCTGTCTCAGTATTAATAGAACAGCAATTATCTGTTCTTTCCCCCCCTCGCTCACACAGAGTCCATTTTGGTCAATCTTTCTCATCTTTTCTTTTTTTAAAGTTAATTAAAAAGAAGCAGGGATCAGTGGTCAGGACACATGGATGTCCATGGAGCCACTGCTGATGCAAGGCAAGTCGGGACACAGAGCACAAGACAACAGGGGGGTCAACCAAGGGCAGGAGAATTAAAGAGATCATAGCTACTTAAGACAAGGGGCCTAAGCACGACAATGTGCACTAGGCTACCTGTCAGTCACGCTGCTTCAGCGTTATCATGAGGTCTTCTGAGGACGGAGGAAGCTTAGTCCAACTGATTACCTGCTCTGAATCACTAGCTGGAAATTGCAGGCTCTAAACAGAAGCCTGATTATAGGGCAGGGGCTGCTTGATTGCTGTGGGAAAAGACTAGTATATTGTTCCCGAGCTGTGGTTCTCTCCCACCTGCTGTTGCATATTAACACTTCTGATGTAGTTTATTTTGAGAGTCACGCTGCGACTGAGACCATGATAGGGACAAAATACCATACAGCTACAAACCCTCATTGTGATAGGCCTAGCGCTTGAGGTTAAAAATCATCACCTATAGGAACTCATCTGAAACTTTCTAGTGTTGTTCAAGAAGGTCACAGCACACTATGAAAACTTTTTTATATGATAATATATTAATATATTAATATTCAATAACATTATAGTGAAGAATGCAACATATTTTAAAAAATAATGTCACATGCCCTTTTAATAGTTACTTGAAATGTGCATTCATAAGCTCCTTCTGGTGTAGGTTCATGGCACCTTTAGTTTGCTACACTTGTTGTGAATGAGAGATTTCCAAAGCCATGCCCATGCGCGTTATTAAAAAAAAAAACTTGTGAAATTCTGCTGAATGCCTCTTCAATCCCTTGTAGTATTATATTTTTGTTATATTTTTATTATATTTAGCTTCAGTTGTACAGAAATTGCACATTTTTCTGAGACAGAAAAGACAGAAGAAGAGCATTTTACTGTGAAACAGCCAATACTGCATTTGATTTAATCACGGCACAGGAGAAAATTCATTCTCTTCAAAGCCAGAATACAAAGAGATCTAAAGTAAGGTATTTCAAACGAAGTATTTCAAACTTTCGGCAGCAAGGATATTGCTCAGTGAACAAAGTGCAATGAGAGTATTCATTAGAATGCTTCTATATAACCACTTCAATGCTTCCCTCTTTTTCACTCTTCCTTTATTTAAACAGTTTTATAGTGGATTTAAAACTTGATTCTATGGGGGCTACAAGCGCTGGCCCTCTTGACTAGTGAAGACTGACATGTTAATAAAAACGGAAGAGTCTGACCTCCATGGTCAGACAACAGGGTAACCTGGTGAACGAGTTTTGGTTCAGAAATATTATCATGTTTTTTTGAACACGTGCTAACATTTCTGAAAGTGTAACATGCCTGTACAATGCTGTTAGTAGCTCAGACCTACTACATAGCTATATTTCAGAATATATATTTTATGTATGTGTCACATCTTTAAGAGTTGGAAAAGGACTAGGAAGAACAGACTCAAGCGTGTTAACAAAATGAAATTTCAATACAGCGTATTAAATAACTGTGCAATTGAATATTTCTGTAAGGTCCAATCACACACAATCACACACATACACACAACTCACAAACACACAGTCTGCAGCTCAAATTCGTAAGCTTGACTGGTCTCCATCAGGAGAGAAAAAGAAGGGGAGGGAGGAAGGAAGGCTCTGCTGCCCCTCAATGCTGTTACGTAAGAGACAGCTAGAGCCCACATTCTGCTATTTTTACATGAAAGGAGAGAAGAGCAGGGACAGATTCAGCTGCAGCCAACTGCAGTACACATATACATCTTTGCATACATACATGTGCCAGTCATTACAGCTTATAACCCGTTATGCTCTCTAATAACACTGCGGTTATTAAGTCCTGTGTTGTGATGGTGGCACAATTATATCACGAAAAGTGGGATAAGAATGTTTTTGAGGCTTCAAACAACAGTGAGGACAGAATTTGAGTCTTTCTTGATCACAACAATAACCGCAAATATCATATTACACCTGCTGAGCACTTTACTAGGAACTCCTTTTAGGGCTGGGTATCGCCACTGATTTCCCGGATCTACTCGATCCCGATTCACAGGGTCCCAATTCAATTCGATTTCCGATTCAATTCAATATCGATTCATTCAGTTACAATAATATGTTATGTTTGAATATGAAAAGAGATTTTCAGAGAACTAATGTGGTAAATGTACAAGGAACACTCAACCTACCATTACTAAAAACATTAGTGTTTATATGTTTATATACCGTCCTGGTTTCTGAATCCAAAATGTAGCCAGACATCTGCTTTTAAGTTCTAGGGCGCCTTCACTTGTGCTCCAGCCATGCTTAACTGATGTGCGCCCCCAGCAAGATCGCGTTGCACGAAAAACAATGGCTGATCACTGGGGGGGGGGCTGAAATGCTAATTTTAAAGATCAATCTCAGGTTTATACGAATCGATATCGAATTATTTAAATGATTTTTTAAAACACACCCCTAACTCCTTTAGACCTACTCTCTCAGCCAATCATGTGGCAGCAGTGTAGTGCATAAAATCACACAGCTACAAGTCAGCAGCTTCCATTAATGTTCACATTGACCACCAGCATGGGGAAAAAAAGTGATCTGATTGATTCTGACTGTGGTATGACTGTTGGTGACATATGGGCTGGTTTGAGCATTTCTATAACAGCTGAACTTGCACCCACACAGTCTCTGGACTTACAATAAAATGCATTAAATTAAAAAAAATACCAGGTATGTGGCATTTCAGTGGAAGAAACGCATCGTTGATAAATTAGGTCAACAGACTGGCTGAAAAAAGGCTACGGTAATTGTATAATACTTGTGAGCAGAAAAGCATCTCAGAATGTACAACACATGAGGCCTTCAACTGGATGGGCTACAACAGCAGCCAAGAACAGATAGCTGAAGCTCCAGCTGGCACAGACTCACAAAAACCGGACAGCTGAAGACTGGAAAAAAGTAGCCTGGTCTGAGTCTCGAATTCTGCTGAGACACACAAACAGCCACAGCATATGCCAGAGCCTGTTTAAGTATTGTTGATGACCATGCGTATCCCTTCAAGGCCACAATTTACCATCATCTAATGATTACTTCCAGCATGACAATGCACAATGTCACAAACACGTCATCTCAAACTGGTTTTACCAACACAATGAGCTCAGCGTTCTTCAGTGGACTTCCCAGTCACCAGAGCACGCATAGGGTGTGGTAGAACAGTCATGTCAACATGGACCGGAATCCCAAAGGAACATTTCCAACATCTTGTGGAAATCATGCCACAAGAGACGAATTGAGGCTGTTTTAAGGGGAAAGGAAGGCCCTACCTAGTATCAGAATAACTAATATAACAGTATAACTAATAAAGTGCATCCTGAGCGTATATCGTCAGACTGATTACTGCTCATCATTAACAGCCCAGAAAGTAAAAACGTTTGATTGTATGCATTGATGTTATTGACACTGTATCAATACCAAAGCGTGGGTACATTGAATAAGTGGACCAGGAACATTGCTATTCATAAATAAGCGCCAGCAAAATGCTGCTAGAGTGGTGAAAATACTCACTGAAGATAAATAGCTCATAAAATTAAAAGTCTTTACGCTGAAGGGCACTTGAAACTGCGCACACACACACAGCCGTATGAATGGGCTGAGAATCCATTAACAAGGTTATGCTGCCGCAACATCAATTTGTTCAAGCTCTTATGGGACACACAGTCATGGAGCTTCACTCAGACTAACACATTCATCTACCACTGAGCCGGCCTTACTCTTCATTGCAATATTAGTCAACAATACATAAACAAGCCTGTAACAGTGTTCTAACAGATCCACTGAGTGTTTTAAGGTCGATCTGATGAATAAACATTTTCATGCAACCCAGGAAAAACAAAAAAGCAACATGACACATTTTTGAATGATTAATGCGTCTTCTAATGATGTATCGCAAAGCAAATCATAATATCAAACAAGAACACACTGACATGGAAATCGTGAGCTAATGCCTAGACCTCAAGTTTTTCAAATTAGAGACAAACAAATGTGATTACTCACAAGTAACACAAGCAAATGCTACTAGCAATGATTGACTGTTTTAATATGACAGTTCTAATAAATGGTGCAACATTTTGATGACATAACATTTTGCAACAATTCAAAGTATAATGAATGAATTCAACTATGACTTTCTTGGATGTAGTGGGCTAAAAATGCTCCACTAAGGGGCGCTATTTGGACTCAAAAGTCTTTGGAATTACTGATTGTCTAGCCTGTCTTTGATGCATGGCAAGGCGTATTCCAATGGCAAATATGGGTGCCCTTGTATGGAAAATGTAGATATTTCAGCACAGCAGCCCAGCATCAGCAAAACCTTCAGCCATTATGGAGTACAATAAATGTTGAATATTGGTGTGAAATATCAGTCAAGTGTGAACATCTGTTTAATATTTGCAGTTATCTTCCCATACCAATATGATCTGAATATCACTTTACATGCATAATTAATATATATTGCATTATAATCATATCACAATGCTAGTTCTGCGCTGTCCATCCAATTAGTGAGCACAACTAATGATAATAACAACTAATGACAAATAATTATTTAAATAAACCAACTGCACAAATATCAAAACGTTGACAGCAACAATAAAGCTCAACCACGCTGTGATCATCAGCCCACTCAGCCCGTTTCTAAACTGAATGTGAGCCTGTTTGTCGGGACACGAAACCCCAGAGACATTTAAATCAATATCCACCCACTGTGATGTGTGCCAGCATAGTGCATGACCAATTACACCACTCAAATCACATCACGGTCAGACTAAACTCTAAACGTGCCTTCTCGTACAGCCAGCTAGCTTAGCCCATCTGAGCTGGTGTAGGGCCACATCACCATCTTGGACACACAAATACATGAGCTGAAATAAACAAGCACTATATCCACCACAATCCATCACGAGTCACCACAGAGCAGCTTCACCACAGTGAGGCACACGACATGCTCTACTTAGCCTAAAAAGGACAAACCATGTGAAACTGGGCCTGAATATTAATTATTAAATTAAATTACCTATTAGTCATTGTAATGATTTATTGAGTAATCAGAGTCTTGAAAAGAGCTAAAACATAATAATAATAATAATAGACAAAGCTGAACAATAACAAACAATGCACAGCCCTTCTTAGTGTTACATGTAAACGTGAGGTAATTTATACTTACTAACATCTGCAGAGGATGAAAACTCTTGGAAGGAATTACAAAGTGGCTACACAATTTAAGCACCGCCATTACACCAAAAATGTTTCCTATGTAATATGTCTAGCCGCTCACGAGCAGAAAACATGTCAGAACATTTAATTTATTCATTATGTAATTGACCTCTCTATACCTAGCTATCTTAAGTGTGATACAAAGTGACATCGGCTTGGGAAATTCACAGCCCAATGTTTTTTCTGTACTTCATATGCTTTTAATGTTTACATACTTGAGGAAAGACAAATATTAGCTTAATCTGAGGTACAGAGAAAACAAGTAGAGGCTTTTGTGAGTGCCTGTTTACAAGAAAACTAGTTAAAAGCTCTTTTACCAAACAATCTGAGTTGTAGGGGACTTCATTAATCTGGGGTGATTTGCTTGATTGATTTTTAGGAGGTATAAAAATGCCAGAATCTTTACTGATGCTTCAGAGAAAAGCCTATAGAAGTTAAATTTGCGTCCAAATAACTTTAAATGCAACTTTAATGCATTAATGCTGAGAATAAAGCCCCAGTAGTGACTTCCTTAAATATCTGACTGCTTGAGGTGGCTGATATACCAAAAATATAACAGGAGATACTGTAAGAAATGTTTGTAATACATAATATGACATGATATTTATTTTGTCATACATCTGGGCAGTTAAAACAGTGCTGTTTTTAAATAACTGTGAATGTAATAATTTAATTCAGTATTCGGCATACAATATTTCTCTAAACCAAGTTAATATACACTGAATTCTACTCTTTATACTGAAACATGCAGTTGGTCAGTGTTCTTTCTACAAGTACTGACAACATGCACCATATGTTCAGAAAAGCATGTAATTTATTACGATGGCAAGTACAATAACATACCAAACAGCAGTAAATACAAACGGGCCCAGTTGCAATCTCTTTCTAATGAAAGGAAGTTTATCTGTATTTTAAAGTACTGATATCTGCAATATGCTCAGAAAAGTAAAAAAACACACACAACTCTAATTCTAAAAAGAGTTGCCCATATTTTATTCACAACAGAACACAGAACACGTATCAGATGCTGAAAGAGAGATTTTAACATTGCATAAAAATGGTTAACTCATTTAGGACCTTATGGCAGCAATGCATCTCCAAAAAGTTAAGGCAGGGTCACGTCTACCATTGTGCAACATCCCCTCCACCTTTAACAATGGGCTGTGAAGGTCTGGGAAGTGAGGACAGGATTCTAGCTGCTCAACAGTTCTGGGTTTTTGCTGGATTTTTTATTTTATGATGCGGCAAATGTTTTATATTGGTGAAGGTTTGGACTACAGGCAGGCCAGTTCAGCCCCCGGACGCTTCTTCTGTTGTTATGGATGAAATATATGGTTTATAGTCTTGCTGAAATATATAGGCCTTCGCTAAAAGGGAGCCAATGTTGTTCTAAAACCTCCAGATATGTAAACTTCTCATGCCATAGGCACCAATGCAACCCCAGACCTTCAGAGATGTAGGCTTTTAAACTACGCCCTGATAACAAGCAGGATGGCCCCCACCTCCTGTTGAGTTTGGCAGGACACGGCGTCCATTGTTTTAAAAGAAGAATTAAAAATTCTTGGATTATGTGATCACAGAACACTTTTCCATTTTGTTACAGCCCATTTTAAATGAGCTTTGGCTCGGAGGAGACGGTGGCCTTTCTGGACCACATTGACAATTGGCTTCTTCTTTGCATGATATACAGCTTTAACTTGCACATGTGGGTCAACCTCGTCCCATGCTCATAAGAATTTCTCCAGATTCTCTGAAACTTTTGATAATATTATGTCCTGTAGATGTTGGAATGTCCAAGGTGTAGGCAATTTTCTGAACCTGTTCCACAATTTTTAAAAGCAATTTTTCGCAGCTTGGCAAACCTTCGCCCAACTTCTGAGAGACCCTGCCTCTACCCAGTCATGTGACTTGGTTGCAAATTGCTCCTCTTTTCCAGCCTTTTCCTGTCTCGTTCCAACAATTTAACATTAAAAAATGTTAAATTGTCATATTTTTAACATCTGGCATGTGTTTCATGTTCTATTGTGAATGAAATATGGGTCCATGAGAATGCACATGATTGCATTCTGCTTTATTTACATTTAACAGTGTCCCAACTTTTTTGGAATTCGGCTGTACACAGTCCTAATACATGCAGAAACATTTCAGCGCCATTCAGTAACAGCAAAAACAGTACTCAACGACGGTTCTGATAAGTATTGACGATATCTGCAATGCATTCAGAAATATTGCACCATAATGTTTACAGATAATGACAAAATACTACCTACATCACCTATAAGACAAGTTAAGAAAAGTAGATATTATTTTTCAGTACCCATACAGATAACAAAGCCTTGAGAATACTAATATTTATCAGAAATGTATTATTTAAGCTTTAAAATCAGTTACATTTTATGATGAGCCTTCAAAAGTAGGCTACCATACTTGACCTGCTTAAGAACTCTACTATGCCACAGGAAGGAATACCCAGCTAACATCGCACACTCACAGTGTGAGTGTCGGATTGGTAACCAACATGCTTACATACCAATATGCCATCCCTAATAAACCTCCATGTGGCAATGAGCGCATAAGCCCAGAACTAATCGCTGCATGTTAATCCAGAGGGTAAGTTTAAATAGATTTTTTGGGTTTGACAACTCTATATGTAATACATCATGATGCATGCAGTCAGGGAAGACAACCTTAACCTTCTCTTACATACATACAGACATACAAACATGCCATTCAACTGTGTTTATCTTCTCTTACGTTCACATCACATGCAAAACTGAAGTCCTTACCGTACATGAATATGAGCAGACAAAGGCTCTCTCTCTCTATCCCTCTCTCTCTCTCTGTCTGTCTGTGTGTCCTGGCCTGCAGCTACTCTGATGCAGCAGCGTTCGCGGCTCAGCCCGTCAGCGCGCGAACGGAAGCTTTTAGCTCACGCAAACCCAACGTGTGCAGATGGATAAGATATGATGACCTTGGCTTTTCCTGTCTGCGCTATCAAGCACTCAGGCTTACAGAAATAATGCTGGTTTTCCACGCGTGAGCACACATACCTCCTCCACACCAATCAGCGCTCAGGGAGAAGGGGGCTGGAAGTAAGGAGGGCGGGAGGGGGGGCGTGCCTATTCTTTTTTACAGATCCAGAAGCCCCGCCCACCTTCCCGTCTCACTCCTACTCTCACACTTATTCCCTTTCAGGAAACGTCTCAGTTTCATATTAATCAGTTCTTATCCTCATTCCCACTCAATTTACCTTCGCTCACTCCTCCTTCTGACGCAGTGTGTCTGGAGCACACACTAACAAACGCATGCACAGCACAGGAGGGCTTTTTACAGACCGTCCAAGCAGAGAGCAGTGTGACACGCATGCCTGTTTTCTGGGGGGAGCGCGATATATCGTTGGTGATTTGACTAAAGAACAAGTGATGAAAAGCTAATTCAGTGTCTCTATACAAAAACTTAGTTATGACACATTTTTATAAACTGTAGTGCACTGTTGTTATTTAATTGCTGAAATGATAATAAACGATAATAAATGATATTGTGCATTATTTAAAAATGTTTTTTAAAAGTCTTATTTTTTTATTAGCTGGCACTTGTTAAAGGATAATATGCTTAGCTGGTTTACGTCTGTCTTGGACAGCAGGCTTTCAAAGCTCTTCATACTCCTCATACTCTGTTCATACTCCTCATACTCTGTTCATACTCCTCATACTCTGTTCATACTCCTCATACTCTGTTCATACTCCTCATACTCTGTTCATACTCCTCATACTCTGTTCATACTCCTCATACTCTCTTCATACTCCTCACACTCTCTTCATACTCCTCATACTCTCTTCATACACTCTTCCTACTCCTCATACTCTGTTCATACTCCCCTCATACTCTCTTCATACTCCTCATACTCTGTTCATACTCCCCTCATACTCTCTTCATACTCCTCATACTCTGTTCATACTCCTCATACTCTGTTCATACTCCTCATACTCTGTTCATACTCCTCACACTCTCTTCATACTCCTCACACTCTCTTCATACTCCTCATACTCTCTTCATACTCCTC
This sequence comes from Megaleporinus macrocephalus, assembly GCA_021613375.1. Classification (NCBI taxonomy): domain Eukaryota; kingdom Metazoa; phylum Chordata; class Actinopteri; order Characiformes; family Anostomidae; genus Megaleporinus; species Megaleporinus macrocephalus. The sequence goes on along the minus strand of CM038707.1, from coordinate 39,558,041 downwards.
ATACTCTCTTCATACTCCTCATACTCTCTTCATACTCCTCATACTCTCTTCATACTCCTCATACTCTGTTCATACTCCTCATACTCTGTTCATACTCCTCACACTCTCTTCATACTCCTCATACTCTCTTCATACTCCTCATACTCTCTTCATACTCCTCACACTCTCTTCATACTCCTCACACTCTGTTCATACACTCTTCCTACTCCTCATGCTCTGTTCATACTCGTCATACTCTGTTCATACTCCTCATGCTCTGTTCATACTCGTCATACTCTGTTCATACTCCTCATACTCTGTTCATACTCCTCATACTCTCTTCCTACTCCTCATACTCTGTTCATACTCCTCATACTCTCTTCCTACTCCTCATACTCTGTTCATACTCGTCACGCTCTGTTCATACTCCTCATACTCTGTTCATACTCCTCACACTCTGTTCATACTCCTCATACTCTGTTCATACTCCTCATACTCTGTTCATACTCCTCATACTCTCTTCATACTCCTCATACTCTCTTCATACTCCTCATACTCTGTTCATACTCCTCACACTCTGTCCATACTCCTCAAACTCTCTTCATACTTCTCATACTCTGTTCATACTCCTCATACTCTCTTCATACTCCTCATACTCTCTTCATACTCCTCATACTCTGTTCATACTCCTCACACTCTGTCCATACTCCTCACACTCTCTTCATACTCCTCATACTCTGTTCATACTCCTCACACTCTGTTCATACTCCTCATACTCTGTTCATACTCCTCATACTCTGTTTACACTCCTTAGACTCTGTGTGGTGGTTTGTTGGGAGATGATGGAACAGGTTAGCTGTTGATCTTTAACGGCTGCTTTCTTACAAAGTCTGTAAACTGCCGTCTTCTGATCAACGTCAGTCTTTTCAGATCCAGACCAGCTCCACACGAGTGAAGATGATCCTAAGGCGGTAGACTGTGAGACTGGCGGTGTCTGAGTTTCTTCCACTGGCGCAGTGTGTTCACTCGTTTTCAGCTTTAGCTGTGTTGTTTAGGCAGCTTTGTTTTTGTTTATGCTAGCTTTAGCCTGTGCTAGCACACAGTATGGGTGCTCACAGTGTGCACTCACAGCGGCCCATACTGAAGCATGAAGTAGTGAACGCATCGAGTCGAGGCACTTTGATTGTCATCGTTGTTTTCCCAGTCAATAGCGTACTCGATAACGTCAGCTTGCGCATCATTAACACGGCAGTTTAGATATTATCGTAGACTAAATATATCGCACACCGTTAGCTGCAAGTGACACTGACACTATAAGTTAAGTGAAAGTTATGCACAGCAATTGAAGTCAAGCGCAAGAAAAATGCTAATAAAGGGGTCAGGTATGCAAAGCAAAATCCTGACATCGCTGCTGAGGGCCTACAGGAATATCTAGCTGGCGTGTAAACAGTGATGCACTTGATCACTGTGCAGTCCAACCAAACAAATATAATTTATGCAGAACAGTAGTCAAAAGAAAAACCTTGACTGTGATCTCATCGCCAATGAATCGCTCATGAAGCCAACTTGGCAGAGATCTTCATTTCAGACCTTACATCTATTCTAAAAACAGGATATTCTAAAAACAGCCCAACATTTGTGTTCTAATGGTTCTAAAACAAGGCATTGTCCTTAGCCTTGATGATCACTATTGATCCCGACTCTAGGTCAGGTTGTCATAGTGTTTCACAGAACCAAAACGAAAACAGGAACTTATTGTCTTAGTTGCAAACAATGGCTATTTTGACTAGAGGTTTAAAAAATGTTGAAACACTTTAGCATCATTTAATGTTTTGTGATACTTTCAAGTCTCAAAACACAGTATGGGTTCTTAATAGATTACATGCAAAGATTCAAGGCAGACAGAGGTTTATTCAGTTTTGTGTTCAAACCCCTGACCACTAGATAACAGTGTTCAACCACCAGACTTTTCCATTTTAACGTACACAAGCAGTGTAAGAGTGTGCCACTAACATTAGCATTAGCAAACCTGGCTGACTAGTTATACTATAACCGTGTTACTAAAATTAGATACATCGTCTTGTTTACAGCATCACAGTATATATCAAGACTAGGGATGTAGCAATACACTCACAATGGAGTGCAATTCATGATGTTGGCCTCACAATACGATTTTCTCACTATTTTTTCAAACTGTACAAAAATTATGACTGACTAGGTTTCCTTTTATTATTTACCTACAAAACTCCAAAAAGCTGTATTTTGCTTATCTTATCTTTATCAAAGTAAACTAAGTGGACACAGAGTATTAAATCACAATTATAATTTAAATAAACTATTAATCTATCTCTCTAGCCGGCTCCTCTTCGACCACCATGTTTGTTGTAGATTGAGAGGCTGTTCATAGTGAGTGGTCAGTCACAAAACCAGGTGCCATCAGCCAATAGCATTCGGCTCATGTCCCGACCCCAAACTGTCAACACCGCCCCCTGTGAAAACTCTAGCGCTAAAGGTTCTCTTGAGCGCAGAGAGCTGCCGACAGTACTGCAGTTTGCGTGCGAGAAAGATATCAAACCATGAGATCAAAAAACATTAGCTAGCGCTACTGCTGAGGTAAACAATGATTACATTCCTCCAGTTTTATCTTCTCTGAGCTACAGCTCGACACCGTGTGAGTACATATTCAGACAAAAACGCAGAAACAGAATCTAAACCTGTCAGTAAACAAGCTTTTAAATGAATAGCAGGACTTTTACGGTGGTGGTCTGACGTCTTGCGTCACAGGACGCTGGCAACATGGCGGACGTAGTACGTCCAAGCTTTTGTGTCTGTTAAAACTCGCCTACTGAAATTGCCTACTAGTCTGCCGCTCGAGCAGTACGTACTGACTCTAATCTAGTACCTACTGATTAGTAGGCAATTTCGGACACACCCATGATGTACAGGCATAAAACAAGTGAGGTAGACAGCGTCAGCGCCCCCTGCTGTTTCAAAAAGATATAGATTCATTTTACATTTCAATCGATTTCAGTCGTAGCATATTAACTGTCCTGCGATGCACCGTTACATCCCTAATCAAGACCATTGTTTATGATATGTATCACATCTGCATGTTATTTTAATTCCAATACACAGTCCTATTATCACATAACAAACTTTGTTTCCTGTTCAAAAACTACTAAGAAAAGAATGTCTTCATAGTTCTGACAGGCCTAATAAAAATCAAATATTATATATATATATGGATTGGCTGAATATTGAATATCTCAGATGCACACCCTTCCCAAAACTCACACAATCTAGACCATTCAAGTGTATGGTATAGCCACCAACTTAGCCAACAAATACACATGTACAGTAATGTAGGTTTTAAAAAGTTACTACTTATGCATTTTTATGAACTGCAAGTTGAAATTAATGCCATATACCGGTATAGATAATATATTGTTTTAATACATTTCAAGCTGTAATCACAATATATAGTAATGTAACTGCAAAGTAGAATTTCCATCATATTATGCAGCATCAGAATGGGGTGTTAAGAGCAGCTGGTGGTGTGTGTGTGTGTGTGTGTGTGTGTGTGTGGCGCGAGAACAATAAAGTCGAGGCAGAGACAGGAGCGCTTACCACCGGCCTGGCGATGGTCCAGCAGGCTTCTACAGTCCAGTGCCAGCCTGCGGGTGCCATGGGGCTCTGGTACAACCGTAGGCACAGGCATACCAGCTACTACACTCACACACAGATACTTTAAGCACCAGGACTCCAACTTTCAGTCTACTTTCTATGCTTACTGCACATACAAAGTAAGCTAATTCTTCTATACACTAAATGTGCTGGGCACATACAAGGAGATCTGTTTTGTTATTTCAGACATAAACCTTAAACAATTCAAAGTTTAAACAATTCAAAGTTTGAACAGTTCAATACGAACAGAAACAACAGAAAGAGAACTTCTACCACACAGACAACTATAAGAACCACTGTCCTGAATGGACCACAAAACAATTAATGTCCAGAAGCAGCACCAGCCTTATCAGCCAAACTTATCTGATCAATCCTGCAAAATGTGCACGCTCCTCAAACTCGGCATAAGCCCTTCTTGGAAGCACCTGAACACCGTTTCTGCAAGAAGAATCCAGAGCTATGTTTCCTCTGAAAGCAGGTCAGAGCTTTAAACCATGCAGAGTTTCTCCAAGCATTACTCAGCCCCTCTGTCATCCCCCTCGATCTCGCTCACTCACTCATTCTCTCTCTCGCTGCTTAGGCAGACAATAAGAGAGGTGGGACAGTGGATGGCATTGTGTTAGTGAGATGTTTGTTAATGAGGAGAGAGAGAGAGAGAGAGAGTGAAAGACAGGGGCCAAACTCAGGGCTGGCTACTGAGCACTGCTAAGACGTTTAAAGACTGTTAAAGAGTCCTAAACAAGTTATGAGCTATTCTACAAAAATCCAGCAAGCACAAGCCCACCACTCAGCTGAAGCCTGCACCCCCTCTATTGAATCTAGCTCTATGGAAAAGTAATGCCAGCCTAAATTAATGTACAGTAATAGTGTTATCGTTGCCTGCTAACGCTTCTGGGATTTTCCAGAGGTGCGGTAGAGTCTGGAGAGCTCAGTATACTGTGCTTTGTAAGAGAATGACAGGCAGTATAAAACAACAGTTCTAGCTGTCAGCCACACAACAACTGAACTCTGTATTAATATGCCATGCCTCCAAAAATCCCTGTGCTGTTAAGAGAACAATGGGTAAGGATACAGTGAGAACCCGTTTTTGGGTAAACTGATTGGCTGATTAACTTATTTTCCCAACTACAACACGGCTGGTCAGCTAGCTAACAGGCCAAACGCAAAAAACTCAATCATTAATATCACAGGCTTTATTTAAGTACCTAATATCAAACTTCTAATACCTGTATTTCAATCAGAAGCAGCATCAAACCCAGGCTAAATCTCAAATACCTCCATACTCCAAATATTCATCTGTAGGTTTTGAAATTGTAGCTTCTACAGCCAAACAGTGCACTATCTGTGCAGTACTGATGTTGCTGAATTCTAAACTACTATTTGTTAGCTATACTATGCACTATGTAGGGGGGGAAGGGAGGCATTTGAGATTCAGCCCTAGAGTGGGAAGAGGGGCAGCGTTGGAGCTATGTGAGGCTTGCAGTGAAAAACTGGTGACCAAAAAATACTTATTAAGAAAAGAGTTTCTTGAACAGTGCCGTGTTGCCATTTATTTATTATAATAAAGGTTCATAAAGGTTCATGAAACTACCGCAATATTCAGTGCTGGGCGACCAAACATTCTTCTCCTCATTCAATGGTACATGGATACTTGGCAACAATTTCTTACTCTAAAATAATTATTTCTTGGAACTAATAATGTGTACAGTATCGTGCAGAAGTCAGTGACTGCTCTTTATTTATTAACCAAAATTGAAAAAAACATATTTATAAAGATTAAAAAAATGAGACTCCAAACAACTGCACAAAAACTGGTCAGGTAGACCACCTTTCATTTTTGAGAGAAAGGAGAAAATCAGAAAAAAAATCCACAAGTGTCTCTGTCAATGCGCAATTCAAAAAATCAGAACAGCGGAACTGACCACCTCCAGACCTCAACATTACTGAATCTGTTTGGGATTTTATACATCAAAGGAGGCAGAAAATGTAACTTTGCAAGGCTGAATTATGGAGGTGTAGAAAAAAATTTGGGCCAAATGATTTAGAGAAAATATCAAATTGCAATTACTAGGACTGTAAGAAAATATTAAAATATCAGATATTGCGATATTATGTTTAGTGATACTGTATCGATTCTAAAAAACACAGTATTGATTATTAATTACCAGTTTACCAGATCCCTGGCAGACAATGAGTCATTGTGTGTTGTGTTCAAACCTCTGACCACTACATGGCAGTGTTGGAATCAATCTTCAGCTCCACTCCAACATTAACAAGCAGCACAAGGGTGCAATGCTGTTGTAAGCTTTGGCAAACCTGTTCATATAGTGGTGTGTTTTAATAATAGGATTAAAAAAATCTCAATATATCACTTTATTGCAGTATATTGAATCGTGACCGCTGTATCACAATATGTATTGTATCGCCAGGTACTTTCCAACACACAGCTCTAGCAATTACGACCAAGGTCTGTTTAATAGCAAAGAGAACCAGAACATCCACTTCTTCTAGCAGAAGGCTTGAAGGCTGAATGCGTCAGACTACCGATTAGTCAGGTGTCTTGTTGTTCTGACTCATCCAACTCATTTACTGGGAATTCACAAGCCCTGCTATTAGGCTAACTTTCCTAAACATCCACCACTAATGACAATGTATTATATAACAGCTAATAATTGCAGCTCTTGTGATTTAAAAATTACACTCTTTCAAACTGCAACTTAAAAACTGAGTCAAATCTCCAGAATGGGAGGGAAGCTGTAAGAATAATAAATGGTTGACACACTGAATACTGAAACTTTAGCTGAAAGAGCTTGTGTGCAGTTCAGTGGGGTTTCTTTGGTACTGCAAAATTAGGAGCTTGGCTGTTCTGAGGGCAATTAAATAAAGTGTCCAGTCTGACATTGTGGTGTAGGTGAGTAGACTCTGACTGTCCAGCTGTCCAAAAGAAACTCAAGCAGCTCTGATATGAACAGACATAAGGGGGAATGGAGACATCGTGATATGAACTCGAAATAGGAAAAAATGAGGGATTTACAGAAAGAAATGAGTACTTATGAAGCATTACATGTGAAAAGAAACCTGTTAGTTGATGGAGTGAAGCAAGTGAGTTAGGTGAGGTAGGATGCTGATGCTGAACCACATTAACTCAGCTTACCTGACATTATGATCTGCTTTCACTTCAGCTCACAGCGCTGCTCGTTTCTCTCTTCCTCTTCGATTCACTCACAACAGTCTAAACATCAAGCCGACGCAAGGCCTGAGATAAAAAGATAGAAAAGAAGAACGGTCTCTGTCTGCTCTAAATCTAACACGTACTGTGGTTCTTGTCTGTTTTATCTCTCCACCTCAACCCGCTGTCACTTTCTCATTTGACTGCAACCTCAGTTAGCTTGGTCAGTTAACACGGAGCTAGTTGAGGTCTGTTTTCAGTTCCACCTTAAATGCAGCAGTTGTCTCTTTCTGGAGCCTCACAGCCGCCACAGCCTGTAGGTTAACCGCTGGACCGTTTAAGGTGGAACGGAACGGAAACTGGCTAGCTAAACAGCTAGCTAGCTAAACAAGAAAGCTAACCGCATTCCCAATAGAGTCACATATTTAGTTAACTGAAATTGCAGAAAAAATCCAAATAAAGCGTAGTTTTATATTAGATAACCTATCTGACACGTTTATTCTCCTGTCTGTGCTAAAAGTTCGTTAGCTTCGGGCTCTCGTTTCCAGCCACCGTGGCTAGCTAGCTCGCTATCTTGTTTGCTATACAGTAACGCTACTATCTAAAAACAAAAACAGCCTTCAGGCTGGGTCAGTGTATTAGAATATCAGCAAAAGTGTATATTTTCTCACCCCGAGTGTCTCACACCATGACACAGAAACAGCCCTCACATGTTCTTGTGTGCTAACGTGGACATGTCCAGTCCGAGGCTAGTCAGTGCTGTGCGTCCACTCCTGTCCACAGAGACGCTCTCACTGCTGATTTGTTTACATACAGGACTGTTTTTCCTTTCAGGGGAATTTAGGGGAAATGACTATGTGGATACGTGGGTTTATATATATATATATATATATATATATATATATATATATATATATATATATATATATATATATATATATATATATATATATATATTTATAGCCAGAAAAAAACTAAGAATTATGTGATTAATTAAGGAAAGTGCAACCATAGGTACTAATCCAAATCCTACCACGTCTGTAATGGAACAGCTTCAGCGAGCATTTCTTGGAGTGGATTTTTAAAAATTGTGTTGGGAACAATTGTCCTGTTTTAGACTGTTTAACTTCAGTTTTTTGACTGAGCATATAATTTTCTTCTCCCAGAATTTGCAAAAACTGTAGTGGAATCCATTCTTTTTGCTACACGTGCAACTGACTGCCACACAGAATTCCGCTGTGTGCAAATCACATGTCTAAATTCTAAACTAAAAAAAAAAAAAAAAAAAAAAAAAAAAACGTATCCAAAAAAAAAAACACATTTAGTTAAAAAAATTGCCCTAATTTTTTTTGAACTATTAAAAATATTTACTGTTGTTTCAGATGAAACTAATGAACTAAAATGCTCTTTTTAATCATACTAGCTCCTTCTAAATACATTTATTATTATTATTATTATTATTATTATTATTATTATTATTATTATTATTAATAATAATAATAATACATTAAGATGTATTTGCATGTAACAATACTATGTTAGTAGGAGTAGTAATAGTTGTAGTAGTAGTAGTATTACATTCAACAACAGCAGCAAACAACAAGATTTAAAAGACAACAGTACAAAAGGCAATACATACAGACAATGAACTGTGCAAACAGTGCTCGTTTGTACGGGACAGCAGATAATAAGTGTAGAACAATAGATAATAAGATACAGCAAATATACATAATACAAATCACTAGTTACCATAGAGTCGTTATCTAATACTGTACTTGAGTAATGAGATATGATGCACTTCATCTTTCATGTCCATATCAACACCTCTTTATTTTGCTGGCTGACATTCAGTGTCCAGAAATAACTTCACTAGAGGACCAGATTGCTAAATTAAACAAGGTGTGGCACTGCCTGCCTGTCTGCGCCTCAGCTGTACACTTGATGGCAGTATTGCACGTGTTTTCCAGGCCCCTTAAACCCTGAAAAGGGGAAAAGTATGCAGTATGTAGATTATTGAATCACGTTTTTCTGTGAAAGTCAACCTAACTCAATACTGATCATCTTTTACTTGGTCACTGGTCTCTGGTCAGGATTCTGTGTGGCAGTCAGTTGCACGTGTAGCAAAAAGGATGGATTCCACTACAGTTTTTGCAAATTCTGGGAGAAGAAAATTATATGATCAGTCAAAAAACTGAAGTTAAACAGTCTAAAACAGGACAACTGTTCCCAACACAATTTTAAAAAATCCACTCTAAGAAATGCTCGCTGAAGCTGTTCCATTACAGATGTTACAGGGTTTGGATTAGTACCTATGGTTGCACTTTCCTTAATTAATCACATAATTCTTAGTTTTTTTCTGGCTATAAATATAAACTAAATATATAAACTGTATATTAACTGAAACACTACTCCTCCTTGTTTCTGATCTCATGGCATGTTTCTAGTTTGTGGCTCCTCCCCATCCCAGTTCCTTGTTCCTCCCCATCCCAGTTCCTTGCCCCTGTCTTTGCTCCTGGTCTGGCATTTGTGTATTTGTGTTTCTGTTCTTGTATGTATGCTTTTGGGGGTTTTTTTGTTTCTTGCTTGTTTTTTAATTAGTTAGTTTTATTAGTTTTAATTAGTTTTTCACATTTATAGTTTTTTGTTTGTTTTTAATCATGGACCTACCTGCACTCTCCGTTTCTGCCTGTTCTTTAAACCAGGACTCAAATAAACAGAGTTTGCATAAGTGTCCACCTCCTTTGCCTGCTCTATCATCACTATCAATAAACAATATGTCATTTGGCCAGGGACGCCCAAAGTTTTGTTGTGAACATAATTATTTTTTCAGTTCTATTTAATATTAGCAAATTAGAAAATGTACATTTATGTGAAGTAAGTGAATTGAGACACCAGACTGCACTCATGTTTGAGCCTTTAGAATGAAGGATTAGATAAAACCTTAGATCACCTCAGTTTGACCCGCCTTGACCGTTGGACAAAAAAAGTACGAGAGCACTTAACATGTCATGAGGGCCAGGTTCAGTAAGAATTCATTCTCCTTATTTAGCCTCCTCCAGCGTCTTAGATAACAATGATTCTATATTTGTACCAATAGCATGCCAAGCAGGTCGAGTGTTTGCAAGGCCTTTGTCTTGTCCCCTTAAATGACTTCAAGCATTCAAGTTTCTGAGCAGAGCCTTCCAGCCCAACCACTAACAACAGCTTATTTACAGGTTAAGGTTTGGATGTATTGTTAAATATATATGTTACACATAAGCTATATGGACAAAAGTATTGGGGAGCCTCTCTTAATCCTTGAATTTAGATGTTTCTTTCAGTCCCATTGTCACAGATGTATACAATCAAGCACATAGCCATGCAGGCCTTTGCAATCATTTGTAAAAGAATGGGTCATTTTAAAGAGTTCACTGAATCTAATAGGATGGCAATGTCAGTTGAAATTTCTTCCCTCCTAGATATTCCAGCATCCTCTGCCAGCACATAAACACATAGAAGTCACCAACTCTCTGTTGAAGATGAACTGCATTAAATGAGTTCCAAACCTCCTCTGTCATTAACATCAGCTTGAAACTGTATCAGGAGCTTCATGGCATAGGTTTCAGTGGCCAAGCAGCTACACGCAAGTCTTGCATGCATGACCAAGCACAATGCAGAGCATCAGATGGAGATGTGTAAGGCACAGATGCTGGACTCTTGAGCAGTGGTCAAGTATATATTACCTCCAAAGGTGTCAAAGGTATTCACATTCATTATTCAGGTAGAAGTGTAGATACTAGGGTTTAAAAATACTTCTGTAGAAGTTGAAGTATCAACTGAAGCTTTTTACTCCAGTAAAAGTGTAAAAGTACTGCTTTCAAAACTACTTAAAGTATAAAAGTAAAAGTAATGTAAGTGAAAAAATGGACAAAAGGACAAAAGCTTAGGCCACACCACAGGGGTCTATAGTGCACTAGCCCACCTCCCCAAAAACCCCATTCTTCTAAAAGCTATAATGACTATAATACTATATTAAAATGTTAATGTTGATAAATTTGGGATGCGCTAGGCTTCCTGTTTCAGCCGCATATACGCCCATTAAACATGAATGTAGTTTAGTACAATGTAAATATATTAAAGAAGGATATCTGTGTACTACTGAACATTAACATGTGTTTCATGGAGCAGAAGATATGGTGACTAGTTGTCTATAAGTATTGTAATGGAGCAAAAAGTCAAACTTCAAAGGCATCTTATCAATAATCTTTACTGGAATGTAAATGTACATGAATGAAAACAAGCTGAAATGAAATAGGAGTAACGAGACTATGTTTAAAATGTAAGGAGTAGAAAGTACAGATAATAGAGTGTAAATGTAAGGAGTAAAACGTACTGATAATGAAGTGTAAATGTAAGGAGTAGAAAGTACTGATAATAGAGTGTAAATGTAAGGAGTAAAACGTACTGATAATGAAGTGTAAATGTAAGGAGTAGAAAGTACTGATAATGGAGTGTAAATGTAAGAAGTAGAAAGTACTGATAATGGAGTGTAAATGTAAGGAGTAGAAAGTACTGATAATGGAGTGTAAATGTAAGGAGTAGAAAGTACTGATAATGGAGTGTAAATGTAAGGAGTAGAAAGTACTGATAATGGAGTGTAAATGTAAGGAGTAGAAAGTACAGATAATGGAGTGTAAATGTAAGGAGTAGAAAGTACAGATAATGTAGTGTAAATGTAAGTAGTAGAAAGTACTGATAATGGAGTATAAATGTAAGGAGTAGAAAGTACAGATAATGGAGTATAAATGTGAGGAGTAGAAAGTACTGATAATGGAGTGTAAATGTAAGGAGTAGAAAGTACTGATAATGGAGTGTAAATGTAAGGAGTAGAAAGTACAGATAATGGAGTATAAATGTGAGGAGTAGAAAGTACTGATAATGGAGTGTAAATGTAAGGAGTAGAAAGTACTGATAATGGAGTGTAAATGTAAGGAGTAGAAAGTACAGATAATGGAGTGTAAATGTAAGGAGTAGAAAGTACTGATAATGGAGTGTAAATGTAAGGAGTAGAAAGTACTGATAATGGAGTGTAAATGTAAGGAGTAGAAAGTACAGATAATGGACTGTAAATGTAAGAAGTAGAAGTAAAAAGTCATAAGTATAAATAACCAAAATATCTCCTTAAGTAAGGTAACAAAGTATTTGTAGTTAATTACTTGACGCCTCTGATTACCTCACCATTTTAAACATTACACCTGACACATAGGTTCACTGGTCAATGTGGAAATCAAATAAAATAGCTATCTTTACAAACCTTGGTTTGGACCATCACCACTGAAATCCAAATTAGTAAGTTTCTCTACATTGTTTACATCAAACCACTCAGCTTTAATAGTTTTGTTCATATGCCATTGACTAATTGCTCTAAAATAAAAAAGGTTCTTCCTCAGTTATAATGACATGATCTACATGAAGCTGAAGTCCATGTTTGATATGTTCCAGTATGTGGCTGAAAAGGTGATGGCTGGTAAGATTGCTGAACATTGTGTTAAAATAAAGGCAACTCAACTTTCACATGCTAACATTTAAAGATGAACTCTAGGGAGCGCTGTTTTGGGTTTACCTGGATAGTAATAAGGCCTATTCTGCACAGCTGGGGCTGGGCCAGTGTCCGAAATAGCTGCTCTGTGGCAGCAATAGCACAGCAGAGCACCTGGCTGGGTCTTTGGGCTAGATTTAGGCTAGCATTAGACAGTGAGAGGCTGAATAGAATCATGTGTGTGAATTAGCTGAGCTTGGAATCCCATTAGTGATAAACTACCGTTGCTAATGCCTGTGCGATGCTGCTAGATCAGGGGTGGGAAAGACTGTTAGTCGGGAAGCCCAGCACCACAGAATCTAATGTTTTGTCTATATGAACATCTCTGATTTCCTCACCAGTTAAGCTGGTTGTAAGTTCAGGCAGGGAGACTGTGCCGTTGAGCTCTTTCCCATGTAGGTGTGTCTCCGAGCCTTGTTCTTACACATTGTGATATCTGACACGTCCTTTCCTCTCAGCAAGAGAAGTCAAAAGCTGGAAAAATACAGTATTTTACCGTATATGGACAGTCCACCTTAAAAGCTCAGCCATGACTAAGTGAGATAAGAGTCCATGATGCAGTGATTCTTTATTGATTATTCATTTCCCAGTAGAAGATAAACTTGCCAGTGAGGCCACCAGTTCCCAAGCCTATAGCATCATAGCAAATCCAGTCCCAGGAGCTTTATCCAGCTTACGGTCAATACGTCTTGAGCCAGCTGACTGGCCCAGCTTAGTTCTTCAAATCGGCAAATCCTTCAGCCCACCCCTTTACTGAGTCTCCCTAATGAAAAGAAAATCTAATTTATCTCATTGATCTAATTTTTGCTTTTCATTGTGACTATTTAGTATTGTTTATATTGTAGAGAATTATGGGAACTATAGCTCCACTGGCAGTTTTTTCCAACTGCTACTACCTTTGTTGAAATTAGTGACTAGTGTATAGTTCACATTGTATATAAAGCCAAGATTAACATCTGTATAGCAAATTCAAATAAGTCTCATTTGATTGTATCCTTGAAGAATGTTAAAACAAAGAGTCAAGGAGAGTTTAAGACACTGTGTCCCCGATTTGACCCTCAGGACGCATAAGATCTCTCCTCTATGCGGTTCTTAAAGTCATCTCATCATGTTTACACTGTTCTGCATCATGTGACGTCAGCAGTGGACGCTCTGGAGAGACGGCGCATCACTGCTGAGTAAGTAATCCTATTTGAGTCTTGTCAACTTGGCTTCTGTCTTCTCTGCTTTCAGGCAATCCGTTTGGCGCTCTTCAGCTGGCCGAGACGGTAAAAGCACCTTCCTGAAAAAACAACAACATGTTTTATTTATGTAGTGATTTTATGCTTCAAACTGTTCTTCAACGGTTTAGATGAACTTCTTGCCCAGCTCTATCTGGCAGCAGGAGAGCGCTGTGGATTACAGTACAGCATGTAGAAGTTTGAACACTGAAGCCAAGAACAACGTCTCCTGGAAATACACAGATGGATTTACAAGGACATTAAACAATGCAGCGTAGTAAACGCAAGCATGATGGTGAGTAGCTCCAGTTTTATTAAGTTTTATTTTTCAGATTAGTTGTAGTAACTCATATGAAAAGGTTCATACAATATATGTGTATGTACTAAATTATGTATGAATAAATATGTATATAATGATAGAAATATTAATCACGTGATGCCTTAGCTTTTTATTAATGCAGCTGTAGGTTTACATTTGTTGTAGCTGTAGTTTAGTGTAGGTTTGTGCTATCATATTTAATAATATGGCATATGCCTAGTGCTAAATATTAAGAGGGTGTTTTCCATAGAGAGGAAGTCATAGCAGATATCACTCTGGTCACTACAGTTAAGAAACATAAAATACAAGCACACACGAGTGTACTTTTCATTGCAGTTACATGCCTTGTTGCTTCTGCAGCTTCTGTTGGTTCTGCAGAAATTACTCACAGTGGTGGTGATAGGAACCAGACAGAAAGTTATTTTTTGATGTAATATTTAGATATATATTATCATTCTTATAAGATTATTCAGTATATATCTAAATATTACATCAACATTGATAAGTTTTCACTTAAAATGTATTTGAATCCCTTTTAATCCAGTCATGGTGGAGCGGCGTTGTAAGATAAAATAGTCCTCAAAGAAACCTTTTGATTTTCAGATTTATCACCATTTTACTGTAATTAACATTACATATAAAACTCAGATGACACATGTAGGTTGACTTGTGGTTATATAAAGTAAATATAAAGTAAATAAAATGTTTTTTTTTCTCTACAGAGAATCACTACACATTAACCTTTTGATGTACAAGCTAAACAAACCCCTTCTAATGCACAACCTGAGTCAAACTTGACCCGTATTAATTTCCTATATTATTGTATGTATTGCGTATTGAGTATCTCCTTGGTATATGCACTGAAATCAGTTTATTTCATTGTTTAAATGTGGTTTTTGACATTTAATCATTATTTTAATTCTTATTTATTTACTTCATGAACAAAAATAGTGTTTGCAAATATGTTTCTGACTACAAATGTTTACAAGTGTCAACAGTAGATACAACAGTAGCAGTTGATACAAAAAAAAGATTTTTATTTACAAAGTAAGAAAATAAAGCTGAAATAAGGATTTGTGATGATCAAAAACAAGTAAATCGAGGAATTCATGGAAGCTTGAATGATCATTTTCTGCAAAGATATGAAAAATAAAATCTCAGTCGGGTCATTTTTGACCCAGGTTGTGCATCAAAGGGTTAAGCCACTCTGAATAGCTGATGGAAATCTTTCTGAAATGCAATGTGCATGCAAGACTGACATGCAGAAGGTTTGCTAAAATTAATAGAACCAGCATTTGGAGTACAAAATAAGCTGTATATAGTATTTTAACACAGACACTGTTGTCAGTTTACGGAAATATACAGAATGTAAATTTACAAAAACAAATAAATGAAAATGTACAGATATGGGCGTTTAATTTAATGGTTGTTACTGTTTCTATTGTGGTAAAATATTGTATATTAGAATAAATAGTTTCATAATTTAACTAATTTAGAGAACTACAATAAAAGGAAGTGATTTAAAAAAATGACATGACTTTAATTATATTATAATAACATGCTTTTACTGTTAATTACTGGGTTTTGTCGAGACCCTCTACTGTTTTTTACAGATTATTTTGCAGCTGTGCATTGATTACATTTCAGGGTGTGCAGTTTTGCCACAAGTTTGTTTTTTGTGTGCAAATCTTGTAGGGTTTTTCATATAGAGTGACGATGTAATAGATATTTTGCTTTTCATTTTGACACGTATTCCACATGTCAGTGTGGAAAAGTGATGTCCGGTGCATTTAGGTGTTTATTGTTGCATGGATTGCATTTTGCACAATTCCTGTCCATAGGTTTACTACACGCTTGTCACTGGATAAATCCATCATATTCATGTGTTAGGCAGGGCTGACTCTTCCTCAGGCACTGTAGACCGGTGGGCTGTGGGGCGGCAGCCCTGTGCCACAGGTTGTTTTTAGCTGCTATCTGTGTTAATGAGCTCAGTTCTAAATCGGGAAACTTGGCTCACGACACCTAATGACATCACAGGTGGCTCTGGTCTGTCCTCGGGGGGTTCAGAGCCTCTGCCTTACTTTTAATGAGACTGCATCAGTTTTGTGATTGGATAATTCATATGAGAGGAAATCTGTAACCCACACAAAAATACTGAACTATGTATTATAAATACAGAGCTATGTATATATACCAGCGTTGACACACACTTTTAGAAACATATTCTATTTTAATACCTTCTATTTTAAAATACCTCAACAAAGGTCTTTTATATGTATAGAACATCAGATGATCAAACATGTGCACATGCGTAACATATACCAATCGCTAGCTCTCTCTTCAGTTTCCTTGCAAAACAACAGTGTAATAGTATGTTCAATGCAGATAAACATAAACATGAAAACAAAATCTACTATGCATTATCGACCTGCATTGAATGGAAATAGTATACGGACAATGTATAGCACAATAAAGAATAATATATGTTTTATATTATCAACTTCACTGTTTTTTTCTAAGCATACACTCATTCTATAATTGACGCCAGCAACAGGTTCCAAAACGCATGACAGACACAATGTAGGACTAGGAACATTGTGAAATATGCACAAAAAGTGATGCAATCATCCAGAAAAGGTTTAGTTCTTTATGAGGGTGAGGATTTCTACTGATTAAGTAAAAAATCTTGAAAAAAGTAAAAATTAACATTCCTCAGTGAGCGAGTGCACAGATTTTAGGTATTTTCTTCCTCTACAGCCCATAATAACAATAAAATATTCAGTGAAACTGGACGAATATCTGGACACAAAGGGCAAGTCCAAAAACACAACTGAATGCCTGTAACCTTTGACCTCTCAGATGGCACTGCATCAACAAAACTGCATTAAATATAGCTTAAGCAAATACTTACAAAAAACTATGCTCATATAGTACAAGATAAAATATTTCAATG
Source organism: Megaleporinus macrocephalus (assembly GCA_021613375.1). NCBI lineage: Eukaryota > Metazoa > Chordata > Actinopteri > Characiformes > Anostomidae > Megaleporinus > Megaleporinus macrocephalus. Next base: position 39,541,139 of record CM038707.1, on the reverse strand, counting down.
TATTACAAGTAAAATAGAATTTACTTATAAAACTGTATTTATAATTACGTTCTAACAATAATGTGCTGCATTGTACTAATAAGAATGTTCATTGTACTAATAGGCTGGCCTATTCTGGCAGTCTAAAGTTACAAATTTTAAATATTATGTTTCAACACCCTTTTTAATTTAATATATTTCATAACAATGTACTAATAAGAGCATACTAATAAGAAGGTACTACTAACATTGTACTAATAAGAACATACAAATAATTTTGTACTAATAAGAATGTTCTAATAAGAATGTACTACTAACATTGTACTAATAAGAACATAAAAATAATTTTGTACTAATAAGAATATTCTAATAAGAATGTACTAATAACATTGTACTAATAAGAATGTTCTAATAAGAATGTACTAATAACATTGTACTAATAAGAATGTTCTAATAAGAATGTACTAATAACATTGTACTAATAAGAATGTTCTAATAACATTGTACTAATAAGAATATTCTAATGAGAATATTCTAATAAGAATGTACTAATAACATTGTACTAATAAGAATGTACTAATAACATTGTACTAATAAGAATGTACAAATAAGAATGTACTAATAACATTGTACAAATAAGAATGTACTAATAACATTGTACTAATAAGAATGTACTAATAACATTGTACTAATAAGAATGCACAAATAAGAATGTACTAATAACATTGTACTAATAAGAATGTACAAATAAGAATGTACTAATAACATTGTACTAATAAGAATGTTCATTGTACTAATAGGCTGGCCTATTCTGGCTGTCTAAAGTTAAAGTTAAAATTTTAAAATATATTATGTTTCAACACCTTTTTAATTTCATAACATATTTTATATTTCATAACATTGTACTAATAGGAAGGTACTAATAACTTTGTACTAATAAGAACATACTAATAACTTTTTACTAGTAAGAATGTACTATTAACAATATGCTAATAAGAATGTTCTATAAGAATGTGCTAATCGTAATGTACTAAAAAAAGGTTCTAATACGAATGTGCTAATAACACTGTAGTAATTACATTGTACTAATAACTTTGTACTAGTAAGAATGCACTAATAACAATGTTCTAATAAGAATATTCTAATAAGAATGTACTTATAATATTGTTCTAATAAGAATGTACTAATTAGAATATTCTAATAAGGATATATTAATGACATTGTACAAATGTATTAATCATAATATTCAAATAAGAATGTATTAATCAAAATATTCTAATAAGAATGTATTATGAGAATGTATTAATTAGAATACTCTAATAAGAATGTATTAATCAGAATATTCTAATAAGAATGTATTAATCAGAATATTCTAATTAGAATGTATTAATCAGAATATTCTAATAAGAATGTATTAATCAGAATATTCTAATTAGAATGTATTAATCAGAATATTCTAATAAGAATGTATTAATCAGAATATTCTAATTAGAATGTATTAATCAGAATATTCTAATAAGAATGTATTAATCAGAATATTCTAATTAGAATGTATTAATCAGAATATTCTAATATGAATGTATTAATACAAATGTAAATATTTTTTAGAATTGGGTTTGTAACACCAAACAAGTAACAGAGTAAACATTTAACAACAAGCCATGTGCCACATTCAGAAGTGCTGTTTCCGGCCTCAGTGAAAATAAAAAAATTAAAAAAAAAAAAAGTTAAAGCCTCTGACGTTAGCTCAGCTGTTCTCCTCCAGCACTATTTCACTCTTCTCGTGTGTCTCTTACAGGAGTTTCTCTCTTTCCTGCCTGAGAAAGAGACAGATCCATCAGAGTCATTGTGATGGTGGGACCAGAAAGTTGCCATGGTAACTTTCAATGAGCCACGCGACCTCCGCAAGATGCAGGTCCCGTCCCATCTGAACGTGCCCCTGTCGCCGGGACTGCGACGCAAGAAGCTGATGTGGCAGAATGCCGTCAAGCACATCATTAGCCAGCGGCAGCTGAGGGAGCAGTACGTTGTGGAGCCAGCCCGTAAGATTTACGTCACCGACGCGTACATTGAGGAGATCAACCGCCAGATCCGCAACAAGGCGTCCAGAGGCCTCACCAAACGCCGTTCCTCTGTTGCCCGTATTCATCCGTCCTTCTTTGGAGAGCGCAGCAGCTCCACCAGCACGCAGGCAGGGATCTCCTCCAGCTACGCCAGCGACGCTGACTTGTTTGTGCGCTGGGGTCGCTCCATCCGTGGGGTCTATGTGCCAACACTGAGACACACCTTCAAATCCCGTGACCTGGAGAAGCTCTACCATCGGCACTCCTCACACACCAGACGCACCTCGCTAGTGGTCACCAACATTTTAGATGCTGCTGCCAAGATTCACCTGCTGGTCCTGTACCTGGCACTGGTGCCGGACAGCCCAGACTTGTGGCATGGCTGCCTCACCGCCGTCTTCTTGGCCTTCGCTGTGGTGCTTTGTGTCCTTGTGCTTACTTGCAAACGTTCACATTCCCCAGAGTGGTTACATTATGCTGGAATGGCCAGCTGGCTGTTGCAGACCAGTCAAGTTCTGGGTGGGCTTGGGTTTGGTCTGGAGAGTGACCCATCGTGGTATGTTCTGTTCACCCTCTTTGCCACATACACTCTTCTTCCGTTACCACTGTTATGGGCCATGGGAGCTGGTTCACTCACCTCCACACTGCACCTCATTGTGGAGACAGCGCAGAACTTCAGTGAAGAGGGACTCCTGAGAAAGGTGACGGATGGATGATAGATGGTTGGATGTTTACTATGTCAAGCTTTCACTGGTAGAAATTCATTTAAGGGAATTTAAGTTGCACAACTGGCAAAGAGGCTTGAGTCCAAATGCTGGTGCCTGAGCTTGAATCCCAATAATTGTTTGTACTATACTCTGTAAACCATTTTAACCAGTTGTGGGTGTTACCTAAGTCAAAGGTTTTAATGTAGCTGGTATGGACCCTCAGCTAGTACACAGGACACAGTACTAAGGAAGATATTTTAAATATATATATATATATATTTATTTAATATATATATTTAACTTTACAGAAGAGGACAAAAATCATCTCTACTTTTAATGTAAGTCAATGGAACCGGAACATATCATTCAATTGATGTAGAAAAATGAAAATTGACAATAATGGATATGGAGACATGTTTTTCATTGGACAGCGACAATATATATATTCCTACAATAAACACAGTCTAACACACCAACTCAGAACTACAATAACTACTTAGAACTACAATAACTTCCTGTGTACTGTTGTAATTTCTTCTCTTGGCCTCAAATGAAGAGAGAAGACCAGCAGTCTGCAATGTAATGTTACTGTATTGAGCGTTCTGTACTAGAATGCAGTTTTCACTTGTCAAGTGTTCACATTGAGCTGTGCTTGAATTGAAAACGATTCAGATTGAGAAGAAACAGATTGAGAAGATGCAAAGGCCAGCTTAACTGTGATAGCCACAAGTGAGATACAGGCCCTGTGTCATTCATGGGGTAATGATCCATTAACAGTTATGCCCTACAAAAATCTTCAGTTTGATTGATTCTTAGATTGAACATTCTTTTCTCCCTAGATTCTTGCTAAGGCCTTGCTGTACATAAGTATGAACACGGCAGGTCTTTTCATCCATTACCTGACTGACCGAGCTCAGAGACAGGCCTTCCTTGAGACCCGCCGTTGCATCCAGGGCCGCATGAAGCTGGAGACTGAAAACCAGAGACAGGCAAGGAGGCACATGTGTTTGGAGTTGTGCATTATGTGTGTGAACAAGAGAGTGAAATAATGATAGATAATAAAAACGGAGAGAAATATGAATACTCTCAATATAAATGCTTATTTTCTACAGGAGCGTTTGGTGCTGTCTATACTGCCTCGCTTTGTTGCCTTTGAGATGATCGCTGATATGACTGCCATGGATAATGAGCTGCTTCCTCAGCAGTTCCACAAGATCTACATCCATCACTACACAGATGTCAGGTATTCAAATCGTTAGCTTAAATCCTGAACCTAATGTCACAGTGATTTTTGGTGGAGTGCCCTCCCACTGAGTATCGAAGCCATTGTCCCTCACTGTGTGTTAAATAGTGTGTTATTGAGTTTGTTTGTTTATTCCCTTTAGAATTTTGATGTATTTTCTCTTCAGCTAAATATATATGAGTTCATATATGGATTAAAACATTTGCATGAGACTATATCATATGGTATCATACACTATATTGACAAAAGCCAATACGTGACATTGGGACACGTATTGTGGTATCTCTTAACTGCTGAACTCAAGTGTTTCATTCAGTTCCATTGCCACAGGGGTATAAAATTAGGCACTCAGACAATTTGAGCTGTCTGCCTATACAAACATTAAGGAAAGAATGGGTTGTTCTAAAAGGCTCACTGAATTCTAGCTTGGTACTGTAATTGGATACCACTGTTGGTTCTTTCCCCCAAGATATTTCACAATCAGCTGTGAGTAGTATTATTGAAAAATGGAAGTTTTGAAAACCACAACTACTCTAATCATATAAAATTATAAACTTCCTCTGGCTTCAAAATCAACACTGGGAGCACTGGGAGCTTTATGGCATGAGTTTCCATTGCTGAGCAACTACATGCAGGCCTTACATCACCAAACACAATGCAGAGTGTCAGATGTAGGTGTGCAAAGCGCTGCCACTGGACTCTGTGTTCAGTGGAGTGATGAATCACACTTCTCTATCTAGCAGTCTGATGGACGTGGAAGATGTTCCAGCTGCAAAGAGGGAACCAACTCCATATTAGTGTCTATAGATTTAGTATAGGATGGCAAGGTATGTGTAATCTGTAGGTGTTCCAACACTATAGTGCATATATCAGTTGAGCATAGATTACTGAAAGATAAACCAACTGCAGCATATAGCTGTTGCATTATTTAAATTCTTGACTGGTTTCATTCTCTCTCTTCCCAGCATCCTGTTTGCTGATATAAAGGGATTTACTCTGTTGTCCATGACCATGTCTGCCCAGGAGCTGGTGAGCACCCTCAATGAGCTCTTCTGCCGTTTTGATCGTCTAGCTGAGGTGAGAGAACTCACTTTCAATTTTCTGTATAAGTTTAAGTTTAGAATTATTCTGTCACTTGTGCTTTGATGGAAGACTGACCGCCAGGTTCCACTGCCACCCAGGTCACCCACCAGACTGAACGTTGGGCCTTGCTGTTACCCATGTCATACCAGCCACCTAGCCGCAGACTACCTGCCTATCCTTCACTACAGACTCTGTTTAAATTAATATGGACTATAACTAGTTTCTACTAACCTTCTACCTTCATTAACTGTCATCATCACTGATCATCATCAATGACTGTTCTTCATCTGAGTTATATCATATAATGATTATATAAGCACATATGAGCAGCTGAACAGAAGTATATGGTGGTACAGTCATTATATCAGTACTGTATGAGTAGTTTGATCAGAGGAGGATGGGTCCCCCTTTGTGAGTCTTGGTTCCTCCCAAGGTTTCTTCTTCCAGCTCTGAGGAAGTTTTTCCTCGCCACTGTTGCCTCTAGCTTGCTCACCAGGGGGTTTTCTATGTTTTTTCTATGATTTTCTTCTGTGTTGTTATTTTCTTTTTAGGCTTATTTATGCTCTTTTGAACTTTTCTTATCACTAAATTCCTGTAAAGCTGCTTTGTGACGACATCAGTTGTTAAAAGCGCTATGCAAATAAAATTGATTTGATTTGATTTGATTTTGCACACAGCGAAATTTTACCTCTGCATTTAACCCATCCCACATATACACACACACACACTAGTGAACATACACACTAGGGGGCAGTGAGCACATGTGCTCGGAGCATTGGGCAGCCCTATCCATGGCGCCCAGGGAGCAGTTAGGTGCCTTGCCTGCGACCTTCTGGTCACAAGATCAGATTCCTAACTTTCAGGCCACGACTGCCCTGCAAAGGACCCTTGGCAACATCAGGCATCCAGCAACCCAGTTTAATTAATGTCCCTTGGGCAGAGAATCATACTAAATCTATGGGGCAAACTAAATCACATCATCTGTTTATAAATTAATAATCCAATCAGTATTAATTTTATGCTGTCTTTTGCAGCAGCATTATTTCAAATGCACCTTATTCACAACTACTACTGTGTTTAATGCGTGGACGATTTATGAGAAACTTCATATAAATCTTTTAAATTAAGCATCTGCACGATGTTTATCAGTTCATTCTCAAGTACAAAAACAGTATTTTAATGTTGCAGCTCACTACCTCTTTCTGTTGTGTGCTTGAATCTAATATAAGTAGTAGAAGTACCAGACATCAGACTCAATCAGTAAACTGAAAGTTGTCTATGGAGGGAGTGAGAATAAGGCTGGCTTTTCTAATTGGTTGTACATTGAGAAGGGTAATGGTGACATGACTAGTGAATCAATAAAATGACTTTAGATCATTAAACCAAATTGAATCATTGCTAATAAGCATATATGTCTGTGTAGGAACACCACTGCTTGAGGATAAAGATCCTGGGGGACTGTTACTACTGTGTGTCCGGGGTGCCAGAGCCCCAGAGAGCTCACGCTCGCTGCTGTGTGGAGATGGGCTTGGCTATGATCGGCACCATACGGTACAAAACTGGAACATCTGGAACATACTTTATCACATAGATAAATAGATTTCTGCTCATGCTTTATATGAGGTGGTAAGGATTATTAAAAACTAGCTCATGTATTGTAGTTATACTACCTCATATATTGTACATGTAGCTGGACTTATTCTAGCTAATGTATTGTAGAGGTGGTTGGAGTTATACTAGATATGTATTGTCAGGTGATTGGAATTATACTAGCTCATGTATTGTAGGGGCCATTGGAGTTATACTACCTCATATATTGTACATGTAGCTGGACTTATACTAGCTTATGTATTGTAGGAGTGGTTGGAGTTATTCTAGCTAATGTATTGTAGAGGTGGTTGGAGTTATACTAGACATGTATTGTCAGGTGATTGGAGTTATTCTAGCTAATGTATTGTAGAGGTGGTTGGAGTTATTCTAGCTAATGTATTGTAGAGGTGGTTGGAGTTATACTAGATATGTATTGTCAGGTTAGATTGGAATTATACTAGCTCATGTATTGTAGGGGCCATTGGAGTTATACTACCTCATATATTGTACATGTAGCTGGACTTATACTAGCTTATGTATTGTAGGAGTGGTTGGAGTTATTCTAGCTAATGTATTGTAGAGGTGGTTGGAGTTATACTAGACATGTATTGTCAGGTGATTGGAATTATACTAGCTCATGTATTGTAGGGGCCATTGGAGTTATACTACCTCATATATTGTACATGTAGCTGGACTTATACTAGCTTATGTATTGTAGGAGTGGTTGGAGTTATTCTAGCTAATGTATTGTAGAGGTGGTTGGAGTTATATAGGAAGTAAATATTCCAGTTCAGGAGGTAGTGACATGTATTGTCAGGTTAGATTGGAATTATACTAGCTCATGTATTGTAGGATGGTTGGAGTTACTCTACCTCATGTATTGTAGGATGGTTGGAGTTATATAGGAAGTAAATATTCCAGTTCAGGAGGTAGTGATGTAAAGTTTGAGCCATCTCATAGGTTCTCTGTCAGAGTGAGAGATGGTGCCAGATGTTCATGGCTCTGCTGTAGTAATTCTAGTCAGTCAGGCTGACGAGCAGGAGAGCGTACTCGGGTCAGACAGGAGGGACAGATGATCAGCCAGTGGGGATAGAATAAATTTTAGTGGCTCTGGTGACTTTCAAATGATTACTCAGGCAAATGTCGAGAGAGAGAGAGATATTGAGAGAGAGGCAGAAGGAGAGAGTGAGAGAGTATAGCGGGAGAGAAAGGGACAAGCAATTGTAGATTAGTCCATTTATGGAGAGATTTTGGAGAATAATAAAACAGCTCAAGTTAGCAGAATGCTTGTTCAAACAGGTGAATTTTGAGTCTAGTTTTAAATGTAAAGGGGGTGTCTGAGTCCCGAACAGAGCATGGGAGGTGGTTCCACAATTTGGGGGCTACGTAGAAGAAAGCTCGCCCACCTGCTGTGGTTTTTCTAATTGGAGCTGTGGTTGTGGTTGGAGTTATACTAGCTTATGTATTGTAGACTGGTTGGGGTTATATTAGCTCAAAAATTATAGGGGTGGTTGGAGTTATACTAGCTCATATAGGGTAGGGTGCTTGGAGTTGTACTAGTTCATGCACTGTAGGAGTGGTTGGCTTTATATTAGTTTTTTAAATTTGAGAAAATTTTGGATTTAGTGGACACTGATCAAAAAACTTGTTTTGTTCTGTCATGGCTCCTAGGTATGTGAGAAAGCAGCTGAACCATGATATGGATATGCGTATTGGGATCCACTCAGGCTCGGTTCTCTGCGGAGTTCTTGGCCTGCAGAAGTGGCAGTTTGATGTGTGGTCCTGGGATGTGGGCATTGCCAACATGTTAGAAGCAGGGGGCATCCCTGGGTGAGTCTTAAAAAAGCAGCAAAATGGCTGCACTGAAACCGTGAAATACAAAAACATCAGTGTTAACTGTGTGGCAAGGTGGTCTGTTTATATTTGAGTCTCCATAGAGAGCTGAAGAAGAGATTTACAGATAAACGGACTGAAGTCCCTAATAAGGTCAAATCCCGGTTAATGAACTACATAAGATCCTCATCAGTACTTATCCAAGATTATAAATAGCGTCTAGCTCAAAATGACAACAAAATAACCAGCTTACCAAATCAAAGGTGGAACAGCAAACGCTTAAGCTACACTATTTACAGATTGAGGTTCAGAGTCAGAGCCACTAAGAAAAATAATGTGGTCATGTAAATAAGGTGAATGCAAAATTATAATTATAATTATAATTATAATAATTATAATTATAATTATGGCACTTAACTGATCTTACAGTGAACCATTTGCCATTTAACTACATTATATCTTCTGTTATCAGTCGTATCCACATCTCAAGAGCCACGCTGGACTGTCTGGAGGGAAACTACCAAATCGAGGATGGCCGTGGTTATGAACGCAACGAGTTTCTGCGGAAACACAACATCGACACTTTCCTCATCTGCCATAAAGAGGAGGAGCCTGATGGAGTGGAGGCAGAGCCTCACAAGATACGCACAACCAGCCGCACCTGGAACACGAATATTCCCTTCGGCAACGTAGTGGAAATGAACTGTGTAAGAAATTCTAAAGTCTATTCAACTCAAACAGAAGAGATTACTTTTACTGAAAGTTGTGTTTCTAAACATCATATCTTAACATGGTTTGAAAACTAATGACATACAAATGTACTCTGATAAAAGATCAATTCGTATTCCTAAATATTGTTAAAAAAACAAAGACCGCCTTTTCATTTGGTTAATTTCCAGTCAAAATCTATAGAGAAAATGGGACCCCTAACTACCATGCAAGACCTGGTAGACCACTAAAACTGTCCCTATGAGATAAACAACACTCGCAGCTTTCAAATCAAGCTATACTCTTGCTTCAAATCTGAGCAAACCCACAGGCGTCCATCCACTGTGAGAAGACACCTTAATTCTATGGCTCTAAGAAGATGTGTAGCCGTCCAAACCTTAATGTTGTTACAAGGAGGGAGCGATGAGCAGACGAGAAACAGGACGGGGCGGACGCACATGCAAGCGTAAACAAACAAACAAAAACAAAAGCAAAACACAAAGTACAAGAATTGACATTAAATAAAAACGAGACGGGAAACATAACGCAAGGGACAGGTACATCACAAAATTCACAAAAAACGGAACCGGGGGGGGGGGGACTAAAGACACAGGATAACAAGAGGGAAACAGCTGACGGGACTGATGACAAACAAGGAACCGGTGAGACAGGCGGGGCTAGGGCGGAGACAAGGAGCACATGACAAAAACATAGCACATGTGTATGACAGGACGTAAACAGACAGGCGAGGACAGGCAGGGTGTGACCAATGTCACTGAATGTGTTTGGGATTTTGTGAAAGGTGAGAAACAGAAACAGAGGTGTGAAAAAATATCAGATTTTTATTGAAAAACTGAGTAAGAGTAGATGTAGAAATGAAGAGAAACTGTAATAAAGGCTAAGGGTCCAAAGAAATACTGAAAAATAGTTTTAATATTTAGTAGTTGAGATTTCTTGTGATTTTATATGTATTATACATTATGACATAAATACACCCGCCAGCCATAATATTAAAACTACCTCCTTGTATCTACACTCATTGTTCATTTTATCTGCTCCATTTACAAAACAGGAGCAATTTGTAGTTCTACACTTACAGACTGTAGTCCATCTGATTCTCTGCATAATTTGTTACCCTGTTCTTCAATGATTGGGACCGCCAAAGCAGAAATGATTTGGATGGTGGGTCATTCTCAGCACTGTAGTGACACCGACATGGTGGTGGTGGTGTGTTAGTGTGTGTTGTGCTGGTGTGTGTGGATCAGAGTGGAGTTTTCACTGTCCAGCTCATGTAGATGTAAAGTCAGAGACAGTAGATTATTTGTCGGGGTCATCTTGCAGTCCTTCATCAGTGGTCACAGGACGCTGCCCACAAGACACTGTTGGCTGGATGTTGCTGGTTAGTGGAGGTGTTTAAAAAAAGGGTTTACTGTGTGTGGTCCACACGCGCAACACACGCTAACACACCACCACCATGTCAGTGTTACTGCAGTGCTGAGAATGATCTACCTCCCCACTAGTACCTGCTCGAGGGTCGTCCCGTGAAAGCGGATAAACAGTGTAAGCAGTTAATCAGGTGGACTACAATCTATAATTGTTGAACGACAAAGTGTTCCTAAGTGGAGCTGATGAAATGGACAATGTGTGTAGATATTAGGATATATATGCGTTTGATTTGAACCCAAGGCTATTTTGACTGGAAACTAAACGTTACTAAAAGGAGTAAATCTCTTGAAAAAAAGAATGTTTAAAAACATGACACCCCAAAATGGTTTAAATGTTAATGATAATGCTAATCAACAAAAGTTTACTCACAATATAATTCATAATATAATTCATTATAATTCTTTCTACACAAAAACTGGACTAGTATGGTAAACTACACTGCCCAACATCTTGTGTGTCGTAACTTCTTTTCTTGCCGTAAAAGTGAAGACGAAGACCAGTTCAGAGTATGAGCTTTATTCTTGAGGATACCTCAGTACAGACGTTCTTGGAGGAGATGCCCCCTTATAGGCCTGCCCCCATTATTTCATCTGGGCCATGTGATCCGTTTGGCCAAGTCGTTATCTCCTGGGTTTGGGGCTGCTTTCTTGGGGGTTCCTGACATAAATGATAGGATTCACTGAACCATAAACTTCTCACAGCCTCTGCAGCATTCAGTTTGCCCATCTGTATAAACACGCTTTTAACATACGCCATAGCATGTAAGAAACACGTGTTGAGACATAAAACCACACGACAGTCCCTGGTGCAGGCCTAACTGGACTCTTTGATACTGATGATATTTAACTCTCGCAGATTTTGGCTTCATTCACTAACGGCTCGTTACTGCAGCTGCCCAACTCAAGAAACCGCCGCTCCAGCTCCAAGGAGATCAACAAACGGATCGAGCACGCCATCGACCTGCGCAGCAGTGAGCGCATGAGGCAGGAGCACATCACTGCGGCCACGCTGGTATTCAAGGATACACATATCGAGGAGAAGGTATGGCTCCCCATCACAACAAACAAAATGTTGTTGTCTCAAAAAAACTTCTAGATGTCTCTCAGTAACTTTCATAAGCTTGGCTGTATTCATTAGCCTGTGGTTACGACTGGTTGACACCTCAGAGATCCAGCATAACAGGCCCTACACCAAACATAGAGTCTCACAGTATCTATACGTAATGAACTAATGATGCAGGTTGATGCAGCACCCTGGAGATTCAATGCCTTTCACCACACCAGCAGCTGATCTGGTGAGAACTGATGCCCCCCTGTTAAATGGCAGGAGACCAGTACAGCAGCCTCTTCCTCAAAGTTTTTACAGTTTTTACATGAGCCTCATTGTTTATTCCATACTGATGATTCCATTTCTGTGGGTTTGTTATTTGACATTAGGATCAGTTTGTGAAACTAGAAAACAAAGCTAGTTCTTGATTTGACAATAACTCAACTTGAACTTGGACTTGAAATAAAAATATACAAAAGATACACAGACCCTGCACTAAGTGGTTGGGCTCCTAATTTTGTCGAGGCTCATTTCCTCTCTCTACTCCCATGTCTTAGTTCTCACAAATTAGAGATGAAACCTTTAAGACCAACCTGGTGTGCTCCTTCATCATGTTCCTTTTCCTCATGGCAGTGCAGACCCTCGTCCCTGCACCCAGGTAAACCGAGCCCCCTAATTATTAACCAGCATTTCTGCAGGTTTAAATAGTTTCCAATCAAAATCATCTGTTTCATTTGCTCTCATTCCTCACTCTTTCTGTTCAGGTTATATCCCATCGTGGTGCAGTTCAGTCTGGTGCTGCTGGGCTATCTGCTGTTGCTGGTGATGGCGCTGGCTGAGGAGTTTAAACGCTCTCCTGCTGCCCTGCAGCAACTCTGCTGCTGGATCCATGAAAACAACAGCATGCGCAGCCTGCTCACCGTCACTGCTATAGCCATCAATTTTGGCATGGCTTCTGCTGACATGGTGAGGCCTAACACCACTGGCCAGGGGCTACAGGGTCTATCACATTCCTTCATGCCGTGTTGTGTTTCTACATGTCATCCCACGTCATCTTTTGCAAAATGTCCAAGTTGCCACTATTACACTGTTAGGTCATGTACCTGGTCATACTGAGGACCGTTTATTGTTCCATACTACACCCACTATCCACGCTCAGCTAGATCAGATCACTTTTGGTTTTCACTTTCCTTTAGTGTGACAGCAAAACTATTAAGCCCCAAGTACAGAGGGAGAAACCCTCTCCCACAGAAACCACTTTTCTCAGCTGCCTGAAATGCCTTGTAGGAGGTCTAGCCCTTTACTCACCTTTACAAGGTGACATCATCTTGGAACACGACCTGTATTGCCCTTTGCAAACCCTTGCACAACACAAAGGGAGAAACCCTCTCCTACAGAAACCACTTTTCTCAGCTTTCTGAAATGCCTTGTAGGAGGTCCAGACCTTTTCTCTGTAACAAGGTGACATCATCTTGTAACATGACCTGTATTGCCCTTTGCAAGCCCTTGCACAACACAGAGGGAGAAACCCTCTCCCACAGAAACCACTTTTCTCAGCTGTCTGAAATGTCTGAAATGCCTTTTCTCTGTTACAAGGTGACATCATCTTGTAACTTGACCTGTATTGCCCTTTGCAAAACACAGAGGGAGAAACTCTATCCCACAGAAACCACTTTTCTCAGCTGCCTGAAATGCCTTGTAGGAGGTCTAGCCCTTTACTCTGTTACAAGGTGACATCATCTTGTAACATTACCTATATTGCCCATTGCAAGCCTTTGCACAACACAGAGGGAGAAACCCTCTCCCACAGTAGCCACTTTTCTTAGCTGCCTGAAATGCCTTGTACGAGGTCTAGTCCTTTGCTCTGTTGCAAGGTGACATCATCTTGTAACATGACCTGTATTGCCCTTTGCAAGCCCTTGCACAACACAGAGGGAGAAACTCGATCCCACAGAAATCACTTCTCTCAGCTGCCTGAAATGCCTTGTAGGAGGTCCAGACCTTTTCTCTGTTACAAGGTGACATCATCTTGTAACACGACCTGTATTGCCCTTTGCAAGCCCTTGCACAACACAGAGGGAGAAACCCTCTCCCACAGAAACCACTTTTCTCAGCTGCCTGAAATGCCTTGTAGGGGGTCCAACCCTTTTCTCTATTACAAGGTGACATCATCTGTGACATCATCTTGTAACACGCCCTGTATTGCCCTTTGCAAGCCCTTGCACAACACAGAGGGAGAACTCCTCTCCCACAGAAAACAACTTTTCTCAGCTGCCTGAAATGCCTTGTAGGAGGTCTAGTCCTTTGCTCTGTTGCAAGGTGACATCATCTTGTAACATGACCTGTATTGCCCTTTGCAAGCCCTTGCACAACACAGAGGGAGAAACCCTCTCCCACAGAAACCACTTTTCTCAGCTGCCTGAAATGCCTTGTAGAAGGTCCAGACCTTTTCTCTGTTACAAGGTGACATCATCTTGTAACACGACCTGAATTGCCCTTTGCAAGCCCTTGCACAACACAAAAGGAGAAACCCTCTCCCACAGAAACCACTTTTCTCAGCTACCTGAAATGCCTTGTAGGAGGTCTAGCCCTTTACTCTGTTACAAGGTGACATCATCTTGTAACACGCCCTGTATTGCCCTTTGCAAGCCCTTTCACAACACAGAGGGAGAAACCCTCTCCCACAGAAGCCACTTTTCTCTGCTGTCTGAAATGCCTTGTAGGAGGTCCAGACCTTTTCTCTGTTACAAGGTGACATCATCTTGTAACATGACCTGTATTGCCCTTTGCAAGCCCTTGCACAACACAGAGGGAGAAACCCTCTCCCACAGAAAACAACTTTTCTCAGCTGCCTGAAATGCCTTGTAGGAGGTCTAGTCCTTTGCTCTGTTACAAGGTGACATCATCTTGTAACATGACCTGTATTGCCCTTTACAAGCCCTTGCACAACACAGAGGGAGAAACCCTCTCCCACAGGAACCACTTTTCTCAGCTGCCTGAAATGCCTTGTAGGGGGTCCAGACCTTTTCTCTGTTACAAGGTGACATCATCTTGTAACACGCCCTGTATTGCCCTTTGCAAGCCCTTTCACAACACAGAGGGAGAAACCCTCTCCCACAGAAGCCACTTTTCTCAGCTGTCTGAAATGCCTTTTCTCTGTTACAAGGTGACATCATCTTGTAACATGACCTGTATTGCCCTTTGGAAGCCCTTGCACAACACAGAGGGAGAAACCCTCTCCCACAGAAACCACTTTTCTCAGCTGCCTGAAATGCCTTGTAGGAGGTCTAGTCCTTTGCTCTGTTACAAGGTGACATCATCTTGTAACATGACCTGTATTGCCCTTTACAAGCCCTTGCACAACACAGAGGGAGAAACTCTATCCCACAGAAACCACTTTTCTCAGCTGCCTGAAATGCCTTGTAGGGGGTCCAGACCTTTTCTCTGTTACAAGGTGACATCATCTTGTAACACGACCTGTATTGCCCTTTGCAAGCCTTTGCACAACACACAGAGAGCTAAAAAAGAAAGAAAACACCACTCTGAAACGTCTTGCTCCAGTCTAGCTTGGAATGGTGGATTAAGTCTACAAACTTTTTCTGCCTGACTTTTAGGGCCGGACTCTGGCTCAAACTGATTCAGCAGAACCGCCGCCATTGTAAGAATAGCCACAGCGGTGTGGGGGTAGAACTTGTAGCAGGACGTCGCTCCGCCGGTTGACCAATCAGAACACACTGTGTTCATCAGGAGGTGGGGCTTAAAGACACAGGGGCTTTAACTGAGCATTTCAGAGGGTGAATATAGATGCACTGTATGAGACAAATCCAGTGTTTTTGGGAAATTAAAGCATGTGAATCTAATAGACCCCAAAACTGAAACTGTAAACAGTGAACATGAAGACAATAGAAAAGTTTTAACCTTCTTGTCCAATGTTACCCCTACAGACATACAGGAGAAGGTTGAAAACATGCCAAGAGATTGTCAGTTAGGTCTGCATTTTCATTTTTAAGCCATAGCAAAGCTTATACTTAACACATGTTGTAATTGTGTAGGTTTGGTGTAACTTAATAGATACAGAAGAGGAGAGCAGTGATAAGAACAGTGCGGATCATTCCAGCCAGCGGCCCCTAACCATCTGCACCCATCCTGAGGTGAGACTTACTTGCTAGACGCAATAGTATGAATGCATTAAAGTATTCCCTGTGTATTTTATCACGTACACCACTCTCTCTCTCTCTCTCCTACGTTCTATAGTTTTTCGTACTGAGTGCGGTCGTCTCTATGGTCACCTGTGCGGTGTTCCTGAGATTGAATTCGCTGCTGAAGCTGACTGTTCTGTTACTGGTGGTTACTGTCTACACTTACTTCACCGAAGTGGCCTTCCATGCGCTTTACACCACCGAGCAAGATCAGGAGCAAATGTCCAGGTAGGTCTGTATGTGAAAAACAAAATTCTGGAAATTAAGAACCTGAAACGAGTACATTCTTATGTATTAACATACACACATTATGTGTGTTTGTGTGTGTCATTTGTAGATCTCACTACTTGAGGAGAAAGGGAGTGTCCATACTGTTAATGGCCATGTTTGTGATAGCTGTGTTCTACAATGGTCGACAGGTACGGTGGTTTAAGGTTTCAGTGCAGACACGCATGCTTATTCACACTGTTATGCTGTCCTGTGCAAAAGTTTGGACAACACTTGTCAAATATTGGCTTTCTAAGTGAAAATAATAATTAATAAATAAAATTCTTATGAATTAGAATATATCTTTACCATTCTGTTATAGTTGGCAAACAAATAGTGAATAAGGATTTGAATGTGTGTGGATTAGTGTGTTTTCTCACTTACTTTCACATCGAACAACAACAAGACGTGTAATTTGATGGGGGGCACTTTTGCATATGACTATAAACATATGTTATGATCTGTTCACTTGAACAATCAAAAGGAATTGCTCAGACATTCCTTCAAAGTCTACCTACCCCGGATTAGTTAATCAGACAAAACAATGCTAATGTAGCTAATAAGTCATAGGAGATTATATATACACCGCAATTAGCACTGAGCAAACTGTATGCCTACATCATCACATACTCACCTCAGTTATTCAGTCCAGTAGATCTCCAATAGACCTTCAGATAATAGACAAAAGTAGAAGTTTGAACATCAACTACTATTGGTATGAAATATATATATATATATATATATATATATATATATATATATATATATATATATATATATATATATATATATATATATATATATATATATATATATATATATATATACACGTTTTTCCCTAAATTGAACATATGATACAATTTCTTACCTGCCTCTACTTGGTCCTGTCTACTGTTGGGTCAGTGGGAGGCCACAGCCAGACTGGACTTCTTGTGGCGTCTGCAAGCTCAGCAGGAAGTGGAGGACATGCGGGAGTTGAGGGAGCACAATGAGTGTCTGCTGCACAACATTCTGCCCGCACATGTGGCTCGCCACTTTTTGGACAGGAACAAGAACGATGATGTAAGTGACACCACAACATATAAAAACAACAACCGTATATTACCATCCGTTTATAGTGATGATGGTCGTGATGATGAACGTGAGCAGTGGTCACCAACTCTGCTCTACTGTCCTATAGACTTCAGCTCCAATCCTAAAAGACCCCAGCGGATCACTGGTATGTTAGATATGGGTTGTAGGTGAAACCTCCAGCAGAAGTTTGTGACCACTGCTCTACTCCAGACTAGATTGTTCAGTTTCTGAGCTGCTGTTGACCTCATATTATTTGGATGGTGGTCTATTCTCAGCACAGGAGTCAGACTGACATGGTGTCAGCTGAGTAGTGTGTTACTGGAGTTTAAACACTCAGCAGTGTCACCGCTGGGTTCGGAATGCTTTCCAAAAATATCCAATCAAGAGCGGCTCTGCTGTCAGAACCTGACCACCGACGATGGACTAGAGGATGTGTAAATCCAATTGCGCATCATAAGATGGATAACAGCCTCTGACTGTGCTAATAAAGTGGTGTGTAGATACCCAGACAGTGTGAGAAATACGGTATGGTTTTTAGGGAGTCTCATTTTGGCTCTCCTCTCTGGCAGTGGTACTTTGCTAACTGAGTGGTCTGGAGGTTTGGTAGTTTGTTCTAGTTCTAGTTTGGTAATGAGCTCTTCCACACATGAACTGAGATCCTACATGTTTACTCCTCTGTCTTAGTAATAACTCACTCTTACCACTAAAGTTTTGGGAAAGTCTGAATAATAATAATAACATTTTATTTGAAAAGTGCCTTCAAAACACCAAAAGGACACTGTACAATAAGTAAAGATATACAAAGTATAAGAGCAAAAAGAAATACATTTAAAATTAAATAAAAAAAATCATCTCATCCATATACTAGTTTAAAAAGATGAGTTTTAAGTCATCTACAGACAAACAAGTTCGCAGTTCATCAGGAAGCCTATGATGAATGTAGACTGGACCCACCACACAGAATGCTCTTTTTTTTCAGTAGTGCTTAACTTAAACGGTGGAACCACAAGCAAGTGTCAGCTTGAGGATCGAAGAGTATGTACTGAAGAGTATGACTGAAGTACACTACTTAGATAAGAAGGGACGAGGTCATGCAGGGATTTAAAAACCAACACAAGCCATTCGTACTGGATACGATACTGCACTGGGAGCCAGTGAAGGTGATATAGTTTAGTTGTGGCATATACAGCTGAATAAGGCAGACCAGTGCCACATCTCTAGTCACCTACAATAGAAGCTCACTGTTTATGGGAGAAGCAGGCTAAACAATGAAACTTCACTGAATTTGTATGTGCGTTTTATGTATTCAGAGGGTCGAATAGGTTAAGAGCACTAAATGAATCTTATTAATTATATTATGAGAGGAACTTTTTTGTTATTTGACCAGCAAAATCCATAAATCCATAAGGTCCAAGAGTTTGGACTGATTTGACTGCAGAATAATACAATTAAGTTCTCCTAAGTTGATGCCCATCACTGAGGAAACGTTTGTAACCCTCACATCACTGTATCTCTTTACACAGGAGCTGTATGCCCAGTCATATAATGAAGTAGGGGTGATGTTTGCCACCATCGCTGGTTTCAATGACTACTATGAGCAGAAAGAGATTAAACAAGAGGGGGTGGAATCTCTCAGGCTTCTCAATGACATCATTGCTGACTTTGATGAGGTGAGTTTAGCTGGTCTTTATGGAGTTTGAGGACCAACAAGGTGTAAGGGCTTCCACAGCTCAGTCTGGTAGAAGAAGTAACAGAGAAGGTGGTGAGATATCAGTTTTTATTCACTTTCTCTTTCTTTTCCTCTCACTTTACCGGCTCGTTCTCTGAGCCAGCTGCTGGAAGAGACCTATTTTTTGGATATTGAGAAAATCAAAACCATTGGAAGCTGCTACATGGCAGCGTCTGGCTTATCACCCGATAAACAGGTTGGTCATTCTAATTCAAACTTTCTTCAAAATAGCCTAATGTTAGCAAGAGCTGCTGATAAACATGACTTATTCATTATTCTCTGACTTTGTGGGAGACAATGAAGGACACACCCGACATCTTTAGGACAATATTTTATTGGTTTGTTACATCATAAATGCCATCTGGAGGTCATTAATTAGCCTGCTTGACAATTTGATGTGATCATTTTTCTTTTGAATACTATAAACTATAGCCAAAAGTTTTTGGACGCCCCTTATTATTAAATTCAGGTGTTTTAAGGCACATCCTTTGCTAACAGGTGGATACATTAAACACACAGCCGAGCAATCTCCACAGACAGACCTAAAACAGGGCACTATCATACGATGCCACCTTTGTCACATGTCCGTTTGTTAGATCTGCCTGTCTTGCTAGATCAGCCCCATTAGCTGTAAATGCTAATATTGTGAAACGGTAGTGTCTGGGAGCAACAACAATGTGGGGCCGCTATTGGAAAGTGTGTGCTCCCACAGGTCTTTGTTATCGTCAACATTATCTTAACTAATTAGTCTTAAAGGGCACATCTAAGTCATGAAAACAGCCTGTATAATTCTAACAAATGGTTGGTCATGGTCAAATAAATTATATTATTATTTATTCATAGTTTATTATTTTAAATGCATGAGAAATGCAGAATGTGAGAACTTTGTGTTCACTGATATACACGTTAACAAACTGGACTTTCAGACTCATGGTGGAAGTAACTGGCATCACCTGAGTGAGCTGGTGCTTTTCGCAATGGCAATGCAGGAGACCCTAAGAAGAATCAACAAACACACCTCCAACAACTTCCAGCTCCGTGTCGGTGAGGCCTCAGGCATTACTCCTCTGGTTTCTTATTTTATTAACAACATCTAAAGATACAGCACCACAGATATAACCTCTGCTCGCTCAGTAGGTGTGAACATTACTGTTTATAGGACTGTAGGCCAGTGGTTCCCAACCTTCGTGCTAGAGGACCTTTTGCCCTGCACGTTTTTGTGTTTGCCCTGATCCAGCACACATGATCCTACCAGTGCACTAACTAACAAGCCCTGTCTGTTGAGGTGGGTGAGTTTTGTTAGGAAAACACAACAATGCTCAAGGTCTGGGTCCTCCAGGACCTGGATGGAGAAGAACCACTATTATGGGGTCCTGAGTGAAGCAGCCATCCACATTTAAATCCAGCTTGAATCCAGTCATCATATCTAATGTTTATCAGATTGAGAAATTGTTAAGATTATTTAATTTAGTACCAAAATGACTCTATTCAGGCAGTAATTATATGTAAGAGAAGTAAATATTAACTTATAATAGTTGTTTAACACTACACTACACCACACAGCATTACACTACACTACACTACACTACACCACACTACATTACACTACACTACACTACACTACACTACACTACACCACACATCACACTACACTACACTACACCACACAACATTACACTACACTACACTACACTACACCACACTACACTACACCACACATCACACTACACTACACTACACTACACTACACCACACGTCACACTACACTACACTACACTACACTACACTACACCACACAACATTACACTACACTACACTACACCACACTACATTACACTACACTACACTACACTACATTACACTACACTACACTACACTACACTATACAACATTACACTACACTACACTACACTACACTACACTACACCACACTACATTACACTACACTACACTACACTACACTACACTACACTACACCACACATCACACTACACTACACTACACTACACTACACCACACGTCACACTACACTACACTACACTACACTACACCACACTACATTACACTACACTACACTACACTACATTACACTACACTACACTACACTACACTACACTATACAACATTACACTACACTACACTACACTACACTACACTACACCACACTACATTACACTACACTACACTACACTACACTACACTACACTACACCACACATCACACTACACTACACTACACTACACCACACATCACACTACACTACACTACACTACACTACACTACACCACACATCACACTACACTACACTACACCACACAACATTACACTACACTACACTACACTACACCACACTACACTACACCACACATCACACTACACTACACTACACTACACTACACCACACGTCACACTACACTACACTACACTACACTACACTACACTACACCACACAACATTACACTACACTACACTACACTACACTACACCACACTACACTACACTACACTACACTACACTACACTACACTACACCACACATCACACTACACTACACTACACTACACTACACTACACCACACTACACAACATTACACTACACTACACTACACTACACTACATTACACTACACCACACATCACACTACACTACACTACACTACACTACACCACACAACATTACACTACACTACACTACACTACACTACACTACACTACATTACACTACACTACACTACACTACACTACACTACATTACACTACACTACACCACACTACACTACACTACACTACACTACACTACACCACACATCACACTACACTACACTACACTACACAACATTACACTACACTACACTACATTACACTACACTACACTACACTACACCACACTACACTACACTACACAACACTACATTACACTACACTACACTACATTACACTACACTACACTACACTACACTACACTACATTACACTACACTACACTACATTACACTACACTACATTACACTACACTACACTACACTACACTACACTACACTACACTACATTACACTACACTACACTACACTACACCACACTACACTACACTACACAACACTACATTACACTACACTACACTACATTACACTACACTACACTACACTACACTACACTACATTACACTACACTACACTACATTACACTACACTACATTACACTACACTACACTACACTACATTACACTACACTACACTACATTACACTACACTACACTACACTACACAACATTACACTACACTACACTACATTACACTACACTACACTACACTACACTACACTACACTACACTACATTACACTACACAACATTACACTACACTACACTACATTACACTACACTACACTACACTACACTACACTACACTACATTACACTACACTACACTACACTACACTACACTACACTACACTAGACCTCCTCTAAACCTGGCCTACTTATTATCATATGTTGATATCTCCCCTACCTCTCTGTCTGATGCTCATCTCTCTTAACATGCACAGGAATCGCGCACGGTCCTGTAGTTGCTGGTGTGATTGGTGCCGCTAAGCCACAGTACGATATCTGGGGGATGACGGTGAACCTGGCGAGCCGCATGGACAGCACAGGTGTCAGTGGGAGGATCCAGGTACCCGAGCCCACCCAGAAAATCCTGGCAAACTGGGGCTTTGTGCTGGAGCTGCGCGGCGAGATCTTCATTAAGGGCGTGAGTGAGCGACAGGGACGCTTACGGACCTACTTCATCAGCAATAACAGGGGCCAAAGGACCAGAAACGGGCCTGCGGGAGGCGGAGGGACGGCCAGCCACAGCGGGGGCAGGAACACGCTGGCCTGTGTGGTGTTCAGTCTTCTCAGGGCCATTCAAAAGGAGAAGCAAAGAGGCACCACTGGACGATTCACCCTGCCCACTAGCAGCGTGCAGTGTTGACATAAATCCTCAAGCCTTGGCACACGTTACCTCTGAAATGGACCGATGTGGACACATTGCCTTCATAGTCTTATAAAGGGACATTTCATCAGCGGGCAGTTCTGTGTAAAAGTCGGAAAGCACTCCTTTATTTATTGTATTTCCAGTCAAAGCAGCTGTTATGGACAAGATATGCATTTTTCAGAGCAGAAAATTGCACAGACGCCTCAGCAATTCATTATGGGATCACATTCTTTTCAGTGTTTAGTGTGTCCACTTCTTTAATACTTCCATTCTTTTCAGTGTTTAGTGTGTCCACTTCTTTAATACCTCCATTCTTTTCAGTGTTTAGTGTGTCCACTTCTTTAATACTTCCATTCTTTTCAGTGTTTAGTGTGTCCACTTCTTTAATACCTCCATTCTTTTCAGTGTTTAGTGTGTCCACTTCTTTAATACTTCCATTCTTTTCAGTGTTTAGTGTGTCCACTTCTTTAATACTTCCATTCTTTTCAGTGTTTAGTTTGTCCACTTCTTTAATACTTCCATTCTTTTCAGTGTTTAGTGTGTCCACTTCTTTAATACTTCCATTCTTTTCAGTGTTTAGTGTGTCCACTTCTTTAATACTTCCATTCTTTTCAGTGTTTAGTGTGTCCACTTCTTTAATACTTCCATTCTTTTCAGTGTTTAGTGTGTCCACTTCTTTAATACCTCCATTCTGTTCAGTGGTATTGCTGTCATGGATAGATACGGCAGCATGGTGGTGTAGTGGTCAGCACTGTCGCCTCACAGCAAGATGATCTGGGTTGGATTCCCGGTCCGGGCCGTTCTGTGTGGAGTGTGTATGTTCTCCACGTGCTTGAGTGGGTTTCCTCCGGGTACTCCGGTTTCCTCCCACAGTCCAAACACATGCATGTTAGGTTGATCAGTCACTCCAAACTGCCCGTAGGTGTGAGTGTGTGTTGGCCATGTGAAGGACTGGTGACCTGTCCATAGTGTAACTCAATGAGACTAGTGGAATATGGCAGAAGATGATAGATGGATGGACGGAGAGATATATTTTCTATAGCTCCAAAGTTCAGTCCTGAAAGTTGGTTGTATTTTCTGTTTCTTACATTACAAACAACCACTATATTTTGATTACCTCTCCAGCTTTCCCAGTCTCCACTTGCTTTTCTCCTCTTCCTGAAAGATTCAAGCTTTAAATGTGGTTTATCTGGTAGGGACACACTTTTGGTGGTCTACCAGGTCTTGTATGGTTGTTAGGTCGTCATTTTCTTTGTATTTTTTAATCATTCTTTGAATCCCTGGTTCACAAACACTTATTTCCTGATATTTGGCAAGTGTACTATCTTAGACCTACTCTGCTGTTGTGAATCCTCATTGAAGGGTTAAATAATGTCAGTGACACAGTTGAGAACAGCTGTTGTTGAAAGGATTAAATGGCTGTGGGGTGGACAAAAGTAAAGAGAGTACAAATAAAATACTGATAGGTTTTATATTGTTTTATGTCATTTTCTTTTAATAAAATTTTTTCTGCTTTTTTTTTCAGACACCAAACAATTTAGCTCTTGTACTTAACAGCTGTTGTGACTGGAAATGAAATAAATGATGGTTTCTTTCTGACTTTTGCATTACTGTATATGTACCTCTTTGTATGCATGTACATGTAAAAATTCTGGTTACATTGACTTACATTACACATGTTTAAATGTATTATCTATTTTTTATAGATACAAATTTTTATTTTATTTGGAGAGTTTATATATATATATATATATAATGCAGTCCTGCTGTATTATTGCATTATACTTAACGTAATAGTGACTTGATTTTCATGCTGCAGTATAAGTGAGACATTTTATATATAACATCAAAAGCAGCAACATTAAATGTTTTGTCCGCCAGCCGGTTTCTTTTAAAATGTTAAAGCGCCATCTTGTGATATTACAGCGTAAAGGAACATCACCGAGGCTACAAGAAATCAAGCACCCATTCATTTTATGGACATGAAATGATTCTTTTGAAATCAATAGCATTAATAGGCAAAAGCAAGTCCCTGGTTACTGCTTTTCTGAGTAGGCTTTACCTTAAATGGTAAAACATTGCTATGAGGATTTGAATGTATATGGCCCCTTCCATGTAGCTGCAGTCGGTCACCGCTGTAGGCCAAAATAACATGAGAAGCATTTAAATCCTAAAGATGAGGAAGACTTCTGGACTTGTTTTTTATTACACGTAAGGCTGAATTGTGTCTCTTTGCCATGCCTGAAAAACAGCAGCTGTTTAGACTGTAGAGTCAGAGTTAGGGTTAATGGATACAGAGGGTCTTATACACAGTTATCTGTGCAAGCAATGCCAACGGAGTCTCTGACGATTATGTGTCAAACTTTAGAGAATACTCAGCTGCAGGCCAAGGCCATCTGAAAATACCTCACACAAGGAAACACGCTGTATAGAGTTTGATGAAATTCTATTCATTACATATTTTATATGTGACACATTCAGCTTATACTAAAAAACCTTTTTACCTGTTTGAGCAGGTACAGGGTGTTTTCTGCTCACTAGTTTGGGGTACCTGGTTTTGTTTATGCTGCTCTATGAGACTCTATTATTTGTGCAAAATAATTTTTTTCTTTAAAGTTATTTATTATTATATTTCAACAGATAAAAGAATGCACTTCTGTTCGCAGTAGTTACGACTGCGCTTGCAGTGAACACATCTTCAGCCTGTAATGAATCTGTATAATTGAATGACACTATATGCGCTGATGCCCTTGTACATTGTTTTAGAAGGAGAATGTTAGGCATTATATTTCATGTCATTCATTAATACCTCTGTGGACTGATGAGTGATGTTATAGGAAACCTTAACATAACCTTTACTGTACAGTTTGCAACCGAATAAGAACACAAAGAAGGTACATAGTTTTAATTCACTTGGAAATACTGGACAGAGAGATTCTAAAGCTGGTTAATATGTACACACGGGATAACCTTATTTCTTTATACGCTGTTTGTGACGTTCAATGCAGTTTTGTGATTCTTTGTCATCACCTCTGTGTCAAATTGTAACAGCCATGCTCATCTTGCCTTTGGAACAGTAACTGAACGGATTGTTTTCAACCCTGTAGCGTTACCTCAACCCTTCAGCCACATCCAGCGTTAGCAGGACTGCACGCCTTTCAGTACAGCGGCCAGGAAACAACGTTGCGTGTAACACGTTCGCACAGAATACTGTAATTGGAGGATTATGTACTCACTGTCACGCAGAAAGTCAACCAGCACCAGATGTTTGGCTGTGTTTCCTGAGCAACAAGACACTGTTTATGCTCATGTACAGTCTGTAAATTGTTGTAAAAGCATTTGTTTAGGGAAACAGCAGGTCTTCAGATAAGCACCAATAAAAGTCTGTTACTGTGAATGATGTAGGTGGTCTTTCTGCTGATGCTGTGTTACTGATGCACCATTCACTGTTCTGACTGTGTTTCTCTGTGTATGGGGCAGTCGTGGGCTGGAGGTTGGGGAACCAGCCTTGGGACCAGAAGGTTGCTGGTTTGAACCCGTGAACTGACAGGACACGACTGAAGTGCCCTTGAGCAAGGCACTTAACCCCTCACTGCTTCCTGTGGGCCCTGCCCACCGCTCCAGGCAAATGTGGTCACTGCCCCCTAGTGTGTCTGTTCACTAGTGTGTGCATATGTGAGTGTTGCACTGCATGGATGGGTTAAATGCAGAGATATTGAATTTCACTCTGGGATCAATAAAGTATCGATCTATATATCTATCTACTTACATGATCAAGCTGTTGTAACATAGCTATAACTCTTCATAGATGTTTCGTCCTTCCAGCCTTTGTTGGAAATGTTAAAACACTATCGTGTGATATTATATTGTAAAGGAAGACCACCGAGGCTACAAGAAATCAAGCACTCATTCATTTTATGGACAGGAAATAAATTGATAGCATTAATAGGCAACAGGACTGCTTTTCTGAGAAAGCTTTACCCTAGATGTTGGGACATTGCTATGAGGATTTGATTGCATGTGAGCCCTTCAAGGAGACTTCAGTCATTAGGAAAGGTGTTTGGACGTACCGCATTAGGAGATACTGTAGAGTCTTTTGGGAGGCCAAAAAAACTTGAGAAACATTTAAACCCTAGAGATAAACGAGACTTTGGTTTTTTTTTTATTTCACATAAGGCTGAATTATGAGGGTGCTGTTGGAGAAAAGCATTTGTTTACAGAAACAGCAGATTATTTAAATAAGCTAAAAATCTGTTACTTTAAATGGTGTATTGGTCCCATTGTCCCGCTGCCTGAGGAACATCCAGAAGATCATGTTAGAGAGCGGCCACTCAGCACACTGCCCGTTCATATATATATATATATATATATATATATATATATATATATATATATATATATATATATATATATATATATATAAAATGCTGCCCTGTTATGGAGTAATTATCTGAGCCTCACTCCAAGCACTTCAATTCATGTATGTCTTGACATGATGTGCAAATGACAATAAAATTTAAAACCTGAAACTTGTAGGTGTTCTTTCTGCTTTATTACTGCTTCATCTTTCACTGTTCTGACTGTGTATAACTTTATTACTTACATGATCAAGCTGTTGTAACATTTATATTATTGTTATAACTTTTCATGCTGTGGCATCAGTACACAGCGGGGTTTAGTTCAGGAAATGTTTTATTTCCTGTTCTAAAATAGTCTAACGGTAGGATTCATTTGGCTTAGAAGCCCCCTTGTTTGTGTTCTTCTGTAGGGACTTGTATTCTGAAGGTCAGGGGCTAGAATTCTCAATGAGGTGCTGTTGCAGGTTCAGTAGGCTAGTTTTTCTTTGTAAACTGTACCTTTGACTTGAGTTAAGGTTGCATTGTGGACTATAACCTCTTTTTAGTTTCTTAACCCTTTGATAAAAAAGCTGAGCAAACCCTGTTTAATGCACAACATGGCTCAAACTTGACTCGTATTAAATTCTGATGTTATTGTATGTATTGTTGAGTGTGTCTTTGTTAGTTCTATTGAAATCAGTTTATTTCATTACTTAATGTTCCAGGTGTTCATTAGAAATCTTATTTATTTACTTCATGAACAAAGATAAAATAAGAGATAGCACTTTATTAATCCCCATAGGGGAACTGGTTTGTTCCAGTAGTTTATATACACCCAAGTACAAGTGGAATTAATATATAAATATATAAATATATATTAAAGGTGTGAAAGAACAGTTTCTGAATGCAAATGCAAATGTTTACAAATGTCAACAGTTCCTTAAATTCCATAGTAACATATTAATTTTGTGTGCTATCATACAAAATATATTTTATTAAAAAATAAAAATAAAGTTGAAATGAGGATTTGTGATGATCAAAAACAAGTAAATTGAGGAATCCATAGAAGCTTGAATGATGAAATTAATTAAATGCAAACATATAGAAAATAAAATCTCAGTCGGGTCACTTTTGACCTAGATTATGCATCAGAGGGTTAAGCGAACTCCTGCCACTACAATGGTGTCAGAAGTGGGGTGACAATTTTTTTTGGTCAATAAAACTGTCGTTTACATTGCGTGATAATTTTATGATGAATAGACCAATAGAAATGCTCCAAGATCACTTGAAAATATTTCTGGTTTCATTGACCTACATTTTAAGGTTTTTTTACACATAGAATTTAAATAGGCTTTTACTGAGCCTTTAAGATTATATGTAAATGAGGTCTGCTCTGGTTGGCTGTCCTGGTTTGTACCTCTAACAACAGTAACAGAATGAATGGGTGGAGCTAAGCTGTTGCAGGCTGATTAGGTGAATGCATGAAAATTACATTATTTAAAAAAAACTGCTGCCCCTTATATTGTGCAAAGATCTCATGATGAATGGACCAATAGAAATGCTCCAAATTCACTTGACAAATTTCTGGTTCCATTGTCTGACACTGAGAGTAAAGAAGGTTTTTGTCATCTCATGTAAAGTTGCTATTTTGGAGATACATCACAAAATCAGGTCGTATTTGCAGCATATTTTATATTTAATATAAAATATAATAGTATATTAATAGTATATTTAATAAATAGTATGTAAAAAAAGCTACGTTGTTTATATTGTGTAAAAAATGGACCAATAGAAACGCACATTTCCCACAATCACCTGAAAAAAACCTAGTTCCACTGATTCACAGTAAAATCTAAGAATGTTTTTTGGACGGAGACGATATTTAGATTAAAAGCTGAAACTGATTCACAAACTTTTTTTAGAGGGACGACGGGGTTGAGGCGATGTGGAGATCGCTGGGCTCGACTAGCTCTGTCTGACTGGAGGAGTTACTCGTGCCGGCTCGATTAGTGCGGTCTGTTATTCTGCGCGGGCTGGGGATTGTTCACTGTTCACTCCGCCAACTAAGATTTGTTTCCTCTGAGCTCTCTAAACATGGCAGATACGCAGGACGACAAGCTTTACAAGGCTGAGTATGCGAAAAGCGGCCGCGCGTCGTGTAAGAAGTGTAAGGAGAACATCGCTAAGGACTCTCTGAGGATGGCGATCATGGTGCAGGTACAGTCTGCGCTGCAGCCGCTGCACGCCGTGGAGCTCCACACAGAAAGCCGCGCTCGTCTAGCACGCAAACTCCGGAAATCCACGTGGAATAAATCTTAACAAGTGCTGTTTTCGCGTCGTTTGGTGGCTAAGCGTGTGTTCCTCGTGTGCTCAGGCCTCAGGCCCGATTCCAGCTTCTTAATGCTTTTAAATGGCTGCTGATCTGCTGAATGGAGGGCTGTTTATAGCAGCACTAGCTGATTGTACACAGCATAAAACATTACAGATCTTAAAAAGCATAGAAATCTAGAATTCTGTGTCACTCAGGCCAAGTTAGACATGCAAATAGCATCAGAGCGTGTTTTGATGTCTAGGAATGCAGCTCTGCTGGTGAAGAAGGCCAGTGTTGCAGCTTGTGGGCTTCAGTGTCTTTGTTTAAAGGGCCCATATCCCAAACTTCTCTTGCACTTATTTATATATTTATTTATTTTGACCCTGAGGTCCACTTTATCATGTCATTTTTCATTATGTAAAAATGGTCAATTTATTTAAAATGCCTGTTTTTTTTTATCTTAGATTTGAAGTTGGCTCTTACTGTACCTTTTAGGACGTATATGTAAATGAGGGCTGCTCTGATTGGCTGTCCTGGCTTGTGCCTCCAGAAAGGCCTCCTTAGAACAACAGTACGAATGGGTGGAGCTAAGCGGTTGTAAGCTGAACATGTGAATGTGTTTACAGGGGTTGGTTTCTGTGACATCACAAAAGCAGTGAATTAAAAACAGGCTGTTTATTTACAGCATATTTTATGTTTCATGAATGGCATGTTTTGAAACTTTAAGAGTGTTACTCTCTTATTTAAAAGGGATCGAGAGAGTTTTATGGTGCTATGGGCTGTTTTGTGGTAATAACAGAGCGATGCAAGTGAAAGAAAACATGAAGTATATGTACAGATTTATTAAGGGCTGCTGGCCTCCCCGTGGTGAGGGAAATGAGGGAAGGATGAGTGAAGTGAGGGAAGGATGAGTGAAGTGAGGGAAGGATGAGTGAAGTGAGGGACGGTGGAGATTTGGGATTTTTTTCACAGAGCTGGAATGTTAAATGACTTCCAGACCTGGAGGTTTATGGTAGAGAGAACTCCTAGGGGAACACAGCAGACACTCCCTTGTGCTTTGCAGATCACAGTGTGTGGTGTCCTTTTCTCTCATACATTAAGTGACCCCTAGTGGGGAAAAAAGTATTTGGACAAAGTCTTGGAAGGATGTGTTTTTTTTTTTTTTGGTTTTTTTTAATGAGAATATGGCAAGAAGATCTGCTTACACTCCATGTACACGCCTGTGATGTTGTCTATTTTCCTCATGTCCAGATTTTGTGACCATGCTTTTTGCAGATTGGACAGTTTTACTTTCACTTTGCATGTTTAGTTTCATTGCCGTTTCACGTTCTTTGCTGGTCAATTGTTAATATTTATATGGAGCTTTATTTTAGTTTATAATGATTTGATTTTGTCGTTTTTTTATTAATTAATTAATTAATTTATTTATTTATTTATTTATTTATTTTGCTGTGTATTTTAAAGGAATTCTTACTGTGCCGCATAGGTCTAACTCTGTGTTTTCCTCCCCAGTCACCCATGTTTGATGGGAAAGTGCCGCACTGGCATCACTTCTCCTGCTTCTGGCTCCGGGCAGCGGTCCAGTCCACCTCAGACATATCTGGCTTCACTGACCTCCGCTGGGAAGACCAGGAGAAAGTGAAGAAAGCCATTGAAAGTGGAGGTGCTGCTGGAGGTGGGTTTGTTTGACTGTGAAATGTATGGTCTTGTATATGTAAACAGTATACGAACAGCAGTTTGTGCAGAATTAGTTAAATTTACTAGAGGACATCTGTCTTCAGTGTTTGAGATTGATTCGTATTGGATGAGGAAGCCCCATTTGAAGTCCATTCCAGCAGTCCATTTGGCTGCTCACCAGTAGACCACACACTTACTTGTAATAAGTAATATTGATGATTTCCCCCATTAAAGTAATTATTTCTGTGTAGTACTAATACAGTCTGCTCATTCTCTTTGTCCACAGAGAAGTTCAGCACTTAAGTAAGAATAGAATTTAATCTCAGTGGTTAACTTTAAGTTACTAACAATAATAGTAGAAAACAAGAGGATCTTCACAGCTAAATATTCTGGATGTTAACTTTTTTGGCACTCTGGGTGTAAAAAATTAATCGATCTTTATTGATGTATCACCCAAATTTGGAGGCATTGAATGTAGGGCTGCACTTAAGAATCAATTTCTTAATTGATTAATCTAACAGTTATTTTTTGTCGATTAGTCGGTTAATCTAATGACTAAATTTTAGATTACTCTAATGTGAGTGTGTTAGAAATTAAAAATTGCATTATTTTGTTATGGATTTGTAACCAATGGATAATTTTGTGTGTATGTATATATATATATATATATATATATATATATATATATATATATGCATTCTGGATAAATCCACGCTTTCAGTAGGCGCGGCCATCTTTGTGATGTATCAATGCACGGTATGCTAATGAACGTAATTTCATAATTGATTATGTCGACGTGTCGCCCCAGCCCTAGTTGAAAGTGATCGGATTGTTGGCTATGAGAACTGATGTAGGATCACTTGGATGTGATGAAACCTACGATTTACACCCTGAATCTCTATTATCCATAGTCACAGTTCCACTTCATCACTTTATTATTATTGTTGTTGTTATTATTATTATTATTATTATTATTATTATTATTATTAGGTGTGCAGTAGAACATAACACTGTGTCAGTACATAATCACTCCGGCCTGTTCTATCAGGAAAAGGTGACCCCAAAGGAGCAGCTAAAGGGGAGAAGACGCTGAATGACTTTGCAGTGGAGTACGCCAAATCTAACAGAAGCACCTGTAAGGGCTGTGATCAGAAAATTGAGAAGGTATGTTTATATATATATATATATATATATATATATATATATATATATATATATATATATATATATATATATATATATATATATATATATATATATATATTTATTTTTTTTTTTAAAAAGTTTTTTGGGGAGATATTAGCTTGGCAAGTATCCTTGACTGTAATTGGTTGAATGAGTGCACACTGTGAAGTTTTTCCTCACACTTTCAGGACCAGATCCGTGTATCCAAGAAGACAGTGGACCCTGAGAAGCCTCAGCTGGGTCTCATCGACCGCTGGTACCACACAGGCTGCTTTGTGAGCAAACGTGAGGAGCTGGCTTTTAAACCAGAGTACAACGCAGCTCAGCTTAAAGGCTTCGCCGCCCTGCGAGCTGAGGACAAGGACGAGCTGAAGAAGAGACTACCTGCAGTGAAGACTGAAGGGTGAGTGGTTTTACACACTGATGATAACTGGTCAGATTTTCCATTCATGTACAATTAAGTATATATACATACATACATTTTTTATATATATATACACACACACGCACACACACACACACACACATTCATGTGTGTGTATATATATGTGTGTGTGTATATTTATTTATTTATTTATTTATATATATATATATATATATATATATATATATATATATATATATATATATATATATATATATATATATATATATATATATATAATAATTATTTTTTTTAATATAAGGTGTGAGTAACAAAACACACAGTTTACATTGCTTTGAACACCTCATTCCTTACTCGATTGTTTATACAAAATATAGCTTATGAATTATTAAAAAAGGTGCTTTTTACATTATTATAGTCATTACAATGCAGACATTCAGAGTTCAACTTGTAGCAGAGGTGTTTGTGGGTGGGTTCCTGGTAGGAGGTCAGACTATAAGGTGAACTATGTATTGATATATACTACACTGTATATATCATTACAGTATAACAACAAGTCAGTTAAACTTGAGGGATATTAATCTGTCCAGTTAGGAGGTATAAGAGTCAGTTTGACCTGTTTTGGTGCAAATGAAAGTGGCAACTACAAAACAACCTCCTAAAGCCAGCAGTACCCAGACCACTGTTAGTTACCAGGAGGGCCGATTTTAGTCCTCTGCCTCACCCACGCCTCTGCAGCACAGGAAGATTCCCTTAAAGGCTTCTCTGAAGCTTTTCATCTTGTAGGCATAGAGGAAAGGGTTGACAGCAGAGTTGGCATGCGAGAGAATGATTGCGGTGAGCAGGAGGGGCAGGGGCACGGGGCAGGACGGACACAGCAGCAGGAAGCAGTTGATTATGTGCAGCGGCATCCAGCAGGCGGTGAAGAGGAAGAGGACGAGGAAGAGCGAGGTGGCCGTCTTCATCTCCTTCTTAATTTTGGCTGCCCCGTCGGCGCCGCCAGCCACCCCACCTCGCTCCGCCGCGATCCTCCTGACCTGCCGCTTGACGGTGACGAAAATCTGAGCGTAGATGAGGAACATGATCACTAGGGGCGTCAGCACGCAGACGAAGAAGTTGAAGTACACCATGTAGGTCATGTCCACCACCAGCACGAAGAAGCAGTAGCCGGACGTGGGTGGGGTTTTGTGCCAGCCCATCAGTGGCACCAGGCCGATGAGGAAGGCCAGAACCCAGGTGCAAAGGATGGTCAGCAGTGCGTTGCGTGGCGTCATCAGGCTGTGGTAGCGGAAAGGCATGAAGATGGCCACGTAGCGCTCCACGGCCACGGCCAGCAGACTGAAGATGGAGCTTTGGGTCAGCATGATGAGCACGGACAGCATGAGCAGGCACAGGTACAGGTTGTTGCGCGGGATGCCAGTGTCTGTCAGAATGGCGCAGGGAATGGCCAAGGCACCCACGCAAACGTCCGCCACTGCCAGAGACACCAAGAAGTAGTTGGTGACCGTGTGGAGCTTCCGGTTTAGTCCAACCGCCGCACACACCAAAAGATTCCCAACTGTGGACAGGAAGGCGATGACCAGCTCGGCCACCATGTAGGGCACATTCACAGAAACCACCACGTCCGCGGGAGTTGTAGACACAGTCGTGAGTGTGCCGTTAGTTTGTGGACGCGTCTGAGTGATGGCTGATTTTGTGATTGCCATGGTTGTGCCGTAGGTGACGGCAAGTAAGCTGCTGTTCTGATAGGAAGTGATGTTTGTGATGTTTGTGATGTTCAGAATGGTGACGTTTGCATAAAGAATGGCTGGAGAAAGAGTGAAATTGGTGACCGTCTCATTCATTATGTGATGTTAGAGTGAGGTGAAGATGGTTAAGTGCTGTTATTGCAGACTCCAGAAGAGCCTTAATGAGTCCTGCAGGGAAAAGAGGAGCAGAAACCAGTGTGGAGTGAAATGTTAGTAGTTAAACAGGTTCAAGTAGGAGGTCTTTGCGTCTTTTCCTAGTTTTCCCACGTCATCTGCAAAATGTTCTAGAAGTGTTTTAGATTATCTAAAGTGTTTGGTTGGTAGTGTATCTAAAACCTTTGACTGGTAGTGTATCTAAAACCTTTGGCTGGTAGTGTATCTAAAACCTTTGGCTGGTAGTGTATCTAAAACGTTTGGCTGGTAGTGTATCTAAAACGTTTGACTGGTAGTGTATCTAAAACGTTTGACTGGTAGTGTATCTAAAACGTTTGACTGGTAGTGTACTAAAACGTTTGACTGGTAGTGTACTAAAACGTTTGACTGGTAGTGTATCTAAAACGTTTGACTGGTAGTGTATCTAAAACGTTTGACTGGTAGTGTATCTAAAACGTTTGACTGGTAGTGTACTAAAACGTTTGACTGGTAGTGTACTAAAATGTTTGGCTGGTAGTGTATCTAAAACGTTTGACTGGTAGTGTATCTAAAACGTTTGACTGGTAGTGTACTAAAACGTTTGACTGGTAGTGTATCTAAAACGTTTGGCTGGTAGTGTATCTAAAACGTTTGACTGGTAGTGTACTAAAACGTTTGGCTGGTAGTGTATCTAAAACGTTTGACTGGTAGTGTACTAAAACGTTTGACTGGTAGTGTATCTAAAACCTTTGGCTGGTAGTGTATCTAAAACGTTTGACTGGTAGTGTACTAAAACGTTTGACTGGTAGTGTATCTAAAACGTTTGGCTGGTAGTGTACTAAAACGTTTGACTGGTAGTGTATCTAAAACGTTAGGCTGGTAGTGTATCTAAAACGTTTGACTGGTAGTGTATCTAAAACGTTTGACTGGTAGTGTATCTAAAACGTTCGGCTGGTAGTGTATCTAAAACGTTTGACTAGTAGTGTATCTAAAACGTTTGACTAGTAGTGTATCTAAAACGTTTGGCTGGTAGTGTATCTAAAACGTTTTTCTGGTAGTGTATCTAAAACGTTTGGCTGGTAGTGTATCTAAAACGTTTGACTGGTAGTGTATCTAAAACGTTTGGCTGGTAGTGTATCTAAAACGTTTGACTAGTAGTGTATCTAAAACGTTTGGCTGGTAGTGTATCTAAAACGTTTGGCTGGTAGTGTATCTAAAACGTTTGACTAGTAGTGTATCTAAAACGTTTGGCTGGTAGTGTACTAAAACGTTTGACTGGTAGTAAATCTAAAACGTTTGGCTGGTAGTGTATCTAAAACGTTTGACTGGTAGTGTATCTAAAACGTTTGACTGGTAGTGTATCTAAAACCTTTGGCTGGTAGTGTATCTAAAACGTTTGGCTGGTAGTGTATCTAAAACGTTTGGCTGGTAGTGTATCTAAAACGATTGACTGGTAGTGTACTAAAACGTTTGACTGGTAGTGTACTAAAACGTTTGACTGGTAGTGTATCTAAAACGTTTGGCTGGTAGTGTATCTAAAACGTTTGGCTGGTAGTGTATCTAAAACGTTTGACTGGTAGTGTACTAAAACGTTTGACTGGTAGTGTATCTAAAACGTTTGACTGGTAGTGTACTAAAACGTTTGACTGGTAGTGTACTAAAACGTTTGACTGGTAGTGATCTAAAACGTTTGTCTGGTAGTGTACTAAAACGTTTGGCTGGTAGTGTACTAAAACGTTTGACTGGTAGTGTACTAAAACGTTTGGCTGGTAGTGTATCTAAAACGTTTGACTGGTAGTGTATCTAAAACGTTTGACTGGTAGTGTACTAAAACGTTTGACTGGTAGTGTACTAAAACGTTTGACTGGTAGTGATCTAAAACGTTTG
Organism: Megaleporinus macrocephalus; assembly: GCA_021613375.1. Classification (NCBI taxonomy): domain Eukaryota; kingdom Metazoa; phylum Chordata; class Actinopteri; order Characiformes; family Anostomidae; genus Megaleporinus; species Megaleporinus macrocephalus. The sequence goes on along the minus strand of CM038707.1, from coordinate 39,504,543 downwards.
GCTGGTAGTGTACTAAAACGTTTGACTGGTAGTGATCTAAAACGTTTGTCTGGTAGTGTACTAAAACGTTTGGCTGGTAGTGTACTAAAACGTTTGACTGGTAGTGTACTAAAACGTTTGGCTGGTAGTGTATCTAAAACGTTTGGCTGGTAGTGTACTAAAACGTTTGACTGGTAGTGTATCTAAAACGTTTGACTGGTAGTGTACTAAAACGTTTGGCTGGTAGTGTATCTAAAACGTTTGGCTGGTAGTGTATCTAAAACGTTTGACTGGTAGTGTACTAAAACGTTTGGCTGGTAGTGTATCTAAAACGTTTGACTGGTAGTGTATCTAAAACGTTTGACTGGTAGTGTATCTAAAACGTTTGACTGGTAGTGATCTAAAACGTTTGTCTGGTAGTGTACTAAAATGTTTGACTGGTAGTGTATCTAAAACGTTTGACTGGTAGTGTACTAAAACGTTTGACTGGTAGTGTACTAAAACGTTTGACTGGTAGTGATCTAAAACGTTTGTCTGGTAGTGTACTAAAACGTTTGGCTGGTAGTGTACTAAAACGTTTGACTGGTAGTGTATCTAAAACGTTTGACTGGTAGTGTACTAAAACGTTTGGCTGGTAGTGTATCTAAAACGTTTGGCTGGTAGTGTACTAAAACGTTTGACTGGTAGTATACTAAAACGTTTGACTGGTAGTGATCTAAAACGTTTGTCTGGTAGTGTACTAAAACGTTTGGCTGGTAGTGTACTAAAACGTTTGACTGGTAGTGATCTAAAACGTTTGTCTGGTAGTGTACTAAAATGTTTGGTAGTGTATCTAAAATGTTTGACTGGTAGTGTATCTAAAACGTTTGACTGGTAGTGTACTAAAATGTTTGACTGGTAGTGTATCTAAAACGTTTGTCTGGTAGTGTACTAAAACGTTTGACTGGTAGTGTACTAAAACGTTTGACTGGTAGTGATCTAAAACGTTTGTCTGGTAGTGTACTAAAACGTTTGGCTGGTAGTGTACTAAAACGTTTGACTGGTAGTGTATCTAAAACGTTTGGCTGGTAGTGTACTAAAACGTTTGGCTGGTAGTGTATCTAAAACGTTTGGCTGGTAGTGATCTAAAACGTTTGACTGGTAGTATACTAAAACGTTTGGCTGGTAGTGTATCTAAAACGTTTGGCTGGTAGTGTATCTAAAACGTTTGACTGGTAGTGTATCTAAAACGTTTGACTAGTAGTGTATCTAAAACGTTTGACTGGTAGTGTATCTAAAACGTTTGACTGGTAGTGATCTAAAACCTTTGGCTGGTAATGTACTAAAACGTTTGACTGGTAGTAAATCTAAAACGTTTGGCTGGTAGTGTATCTAAAACGTTTGACTGGTAGTAAATCTAAAACGTTTGGCTGGTAGTGTATCTAAAACGTTTGACTGGTAGTGTATCTAAAACCTTTGGCTGGTAGTGTATCTAAAACGTTTGGCTGGTAGTGTATCTAAAACGTTTGGCTGGTAGTGTATCTAAAACGATTGACTGGTAGTGTACTAAAACGTTTGACTGGTAGTGTACTAAAACGTTTGGCTGGTAATGTATCTAAAACGTTTGACTGGTAGTGTATCTAAAACGTTTGTCTGGTAGTGTATCTAAAAGGTTTGACTGGTAGTGTACTAAAACGTTTGACTGGTAGTGTATCTAAAACGTTTGGCTGGTAATGTATCTAAAACGTTTGACTGGTAGTGTATCTAAAACGTTTGTCTGGTAGTGTATCTAAAAGGTTTGACTGGTAGTGTACTAAAACGTTTGACTGGTAGTGTATCTAAAACGTTTGGCTGGTAGTGTACTAAAACGTTTGACTGGTAGTGTATCTAAAACGTTTGACTGGTAGTGTACTAAAACGTTTGACTGGTAGTGTACTAAAACGTTTGACTGGTAGTGATCTAAAACGTTTGTCTGGTAGTGATCTAAAACGTTTGACTGGTAGTGTACTAAAACGTTTGGCTGGTAGTGTACTAAAACGTTTGGCTGGTAGTGTACTAAAACGTTTGGCTGGTAGTGTACTAAAACGTTTGACTGGTAGTGATCTAAAACGTTTGTCTGGTAGTGTACTAAAACGTTTGTCTGGTAGTGTACTAAAACGTTTGGCTGGTAGTGTACTAAAACGTTTGTCTGGTAGTGTACTAAAACGTTTGTCTGGTAGTGTATCTAAAACGTTTGACTGGTAGTGTATCTAAAACGATTGACTGGTAGTGTATCTAAAACGTTTGACTGGTAGTGTATTAAAACGTTTGACTGGTAGTGTACTAAAACGTTTGACTGGTAGTGTACTAAAACGTTTGACTGGTAGTGTACTAAAACGTTTGGCTGGTAGTGTACTAAAACGTTTGTCTGGTAGTGTACTAAAACGTTTGTCTGGTAGTGTATCTAAAACGATTGACTGGTAGTGTATCTAAAACGATTGACTGGTAGTGTATCTAAAACGATTGACTGGTAGTGTACTAAAACGTTTGACTGGTAGTGTATTTAAAACATTTGTCTGGTAGTGTATCTAAAACGTTTGACTGGTAGTGTACTAAAACGTTTGACTGGTAGTGTATCTAAAACGATTGACTGGTAGTGATCTAAAACGTTTGGCTGGTAGTGTATCTAAAACGATTGACTGGTAGTGATCTAAAACGTTTGACTGGTAGTGTACTAAAACGATTGACTGGTAGTGATCTAAAACGTTTGACTGGTAGTGATCTAAAACGATTGACTGGTAGTGATCTAAAACGATTGACTGGTAGTGATCTAAAACGTTTGGCTGGTAGTGTATCTAAAACGATTGACTGGTAGTGATCTAAAACGTTTGACTGGTAGTGTACTAAAACGTTTTGGCTGAAGTAACTGCAAGTAATCGCAGGTACAAACCAATTCCACCAATAAGTTCATCTATAGATCTACATGCGTACAGCTTTAGGTGATAGCAGTTCTCAAAGAAATATTGTTTTATATGAAGCTCAGGTTTTCCTAGTCCTAAGAGAATAAAACACTTGGGATGCCTAATGACTTCTCATAAACACTCTTCAGGAAAAGGTTAAAAGAAATATTTCATTGTAAGAAGGTCTGGAGATGTAAGGAATGAAAGATCTCCTGCGCTGATAGGTGCTGTAAGATTTCTGACAAGTGGAGGAGCTACACATATAGAAAATTTCATGGCTGACAGTTTGGCTTTTTCCTGAGAAGCTATCGTTAAATGGCAAACAGCAAAACAGAGCATTTTATTTTTGTTACCAGTGACCTGTTACCTCTGATAGATCGCCAACTCATACATGTTTGAGAGCCAGTTGTTTTTTTTTAGCTTGCTAATAAACATCTTAATTACAGCAAGTATTCTATATTCAGTGATACAGGTCTGCAGAGTAAACAATAAGAGAGAAGAGAGGGTATTGATGAGAGTATTGATGAGAGTATTGATGAGAGTATTGATGAGAGTATTGATGAGTATGGCATTTTAGCCTGAACTGTGCTTGAGAAAGTGTTTTGTGCTTTTAAATCATTGAGCAAATTACTTTTACATCACTGTCAGCATTTAGTTTTTTATATAAACATAATTTTATATTACATAATTATGCATGACTCATTGCACTGAATTGTGTATATGTGTATGTGTATGAGAGAGAGCGCGAGAGAAATGTTATACACAGTCTAAGCTCTAAACATACAGAAAAAGGCATTTGGCCATAAAACGCATGACCAGTGCGCCCCTAGTTTTGTGTCTGAGGGGTCAAAGCTTTCTTTTTCCTTAGTCCAATGGCTCATTTCTGCATTATTCATTCAAACCAGCAGCTGATATTTACAGAGAGTGAAATGTTTAATATTAATTGGCTCTGAACTCTGAACAAAACCTCCTGAAAAGATTCTTGTTCTTTGGACAGCGACAATATCTAGAATAATTAAAATTTTCTCTCAGAATAATAAAAAGCCCAAGAACAGCAATGACTTATTATCCATCTCTAAAACGATCATAGGTTTCTTTACAATAGCTTTCAAGGTTTTATTTCTACATATGATTTAATACACACATATATTAAAGAAACGTTACATGTACAGCTGATAAAGACATAGGTTGTTGATTTTAGTTCTTTATTTGTAATTTCTGTTTATTTACAGAGATTAACAAATTAGAAAAATTAAAATCTGCATTGTCAACGTTGTAGCATTTTTTTTTTTCTTACACGCCAATCAGTCAAGCAGCCTTTAGACTTGGAGCATATTGAGGGTGACCCTCATGTACAATGCAGCCGAGATGATACATAGAATTTTGATTGATAAGCAAAGGAGACATTTTTAAAAGGCAAATGTGATATAAAACATGTAAGACCATAATATTAATTAAATCCAAGAATAAAAATCTAATTTATGTTAAAGCAAAAGCTAAGAAATAAGTAAAAATAATAAGAACAAAAAAAAAAGTATTAAAAGTTCATAAACAAAATGTAAGAAGTAACTGAAAACTAGTAAGAATAAATAAAAAGGTTGTAAAAGTTCAAACAAGATCAGAAAAAATGTAAACAAACCAAAATTATATAAATATTAACTATCGATTGAGGTGTGGAGGTGGTTAGAAACTATTAATTTAAAGTTCCCTCATTAAGGGACACCAGCGAGTGGAGCTTTAGTGTTTCCTGTAGTGAAGTCCAGCTCGCTGGAGCTGCTGGAGCTAAAAGCTGATTTTCTCAGTTAAGTAAAGGTAGCTGAAGTCTGATCCCACCTCTGAAGCGAGTCTGATAAGTTGTTATTTTTAGCGAGCATTGTTGTGATATATGGTGGCATATGACCAGCAAGTCCTTTAAAAATAAAAAAGTCAGTGTGTTTTTCAACGCACAGCACGAGAAGACCACCCAACCTTTTCAAACAGCCAACAGAGATGTGTGCTGTAGGGTCTCCGGTGATCGGTAAATCATAAAGCGGAGTGATTTACAGAGTCTAAGGGTTTAAGTGGTTGGTGCTGCATATCTGTATATCACTGTAATCTAGAAAACACAACAGTTTTGCTTCTACTATCCTTTTTCTCGCATGTACAGGGAAACACATTGTGTTTCAGTACAGGAAGCAGAGTTTTTGCCTGTAAATTTTTGATAATATGATACTTAAAAGTGCAGGATCTCAAGCTTACACACTTATTTTAAAGAGATAAACAGTAATTGTGCTGTAAAGTGTACAGAAATGTTCTCTATAGAGGAGGCGTACACTTATTTACACTTAAAAATTAAACAAAGCGTTTGACTGGGACACCCAAGCCTTTCCATATGACTGTAATAAAGACGTCTTGGTTATACTTACTTTATGCTGGCGTGCTGTTACAGAGACCCTTTCCCCCCTCAAATGAAATGCATGCACTGTTTGCTGTGATGTCCTGAAGTTGTGTGAGAACAACTATGCATTTCTTTATTAACACTGTTCTCCATTAAGCAAAGACAGCTTTTCTTACAAGTGTCTTCCTCTCCTCGTCCCCCACACTGCACAGCTAGCTTAAATAACCAGCATGTGTCACGTGAGTTGAGCCATAAGTGGCCGTATGGCCTCTCCTAATTTGGGAGTGTCTTTTACATTGTTTGCTTTATTTCCACCATGGGCTGTTCTCTTGTCCTTTGGTGTCTATCTGTTTACCTATATTCACTAATTACGTCCGTGAAAGGCAATAGGGAGCCAGATTGATGGTGTGGTACTTCCCACAGGAGGCCTGTCCATAGAATTGTGATTGAATTAATGACCTTCATCATCAAACCCCTTGGGTTGGAGAGCATGTGCCAGCATGACCATGCCTCATGCCACTCACAAGCTCCTAATGAGCTCCGCTGATAAATGCCCACTGTGTTTATCTGCATGACCCCTAGTGGTGCCACAGTTTTCAAGTTCAAGTTGGATATTAGATTTAAACGGCTCATTCCAGCATCACTTGACCTACAAAAACATGCTTTTAATAACCTGACCTGCTAACCTACTTGATACTGCCTACATAAAGCTGGAAGATTATTCCGAACACAGTACGATGCAGATATTGGACCATCTGCTTCTGCAGAACAATTATGGATGAATGATTGGTGGTTTGTCTTGTGTCATTGCTCCAGACTGATTGTTCTTTCTTTCTTTCTTTCTTTCTTTCTTTCTTTCTCAGAAAGAGGAAGGCCGACAATGTTGATGGACAAGGAGTCTCCAAGAAGCAGAAGAAAGAGCAAGAGGAGGAGCAGAAGCAACTGGAGATGCAGATGAAGGTTAGTTCTGTGGAAACCCTGGAGTCCCTGGCTCTGTAGGAATTGGTTAAACTCATCGTTTTATGTTTTAAAGTCTTATAGAGATTTATATTGTAACAGCCCTTAAAAGAAATACTCACTTTCACACAGTGGGGCCACCACTAACAACAATCTTTCATCCTACTGGTGAGCCCCACCACCGACCCCATCCGCCAGAAGGTCGTCACAACATACACATGACTTAAACTAACAAGAACACACCAATAAACAGTACCTCCGTTTCTGGGAGGTGCCCCCCCCTATAAGCCATTACCTGTATGCCAGCTCCTGGTGGGTCCCATGGCTGCTGCCACATTATCTAGTGATGTTGTACACTGTCTGTGTTGTGCAATGAACGTTTCTAATTAATTTTAATAATTCTATCTCTGCTTTTAATTACAGGAACAGAGCCAGTTGATTTGGGGGATTAAAGACAAGCTGAAGAAATACTGTTCCACTAACGATATGAAGGAGCTGCTCATTGCTAACAACCAGGAGGTTCCTTCAGGAGAATCCAATGTAAGGACTCATGCTCATGTGGTTCAGTGTTGAGCCATAGTGAACACACACACAGTTTTCCAGATTTACTGAATTTTCAGTTCTAATGTGAGTGTTGGATTCCCAACAAACTAGTTTAATATTACTACATTGTTAGAGTTTAGAGATTCTATTAATTAGTATCCAAATGTAATGAATCTGTGTGATTTCCAGGTATTGGACCGTTTGTCAGACTGCATGGCTTTTGGAGCCTTGAAGCCTTGTGAAACTTGCCAAGGTCAGCTTGTGTTTAAGAGCGATGCCTACTACTGCACAGGAGACATCTCGGCCTGGACTAAATGTGTGTTCAAGACTCGGACACCAAATCGCAAAGACTGGGTCACCCCTAAGGTTTGTCACATGTTTAAGAACAGGGCCATTGTTAACAGGCCGTGTCTAGTGGGCTGGGCCTACAAACACAAATGCAGTTTGGTGGACCAACGATGCATCAATTACTCAGATCAAATCAAAAATGTGTTTTTGTTCATAGTTTATCTTATAGGTACTTGAACTAATGAACAAACTGATCAATCAAATATCACCTACTGGACAGAGTAGATGGTCAGACTAAAGGTAGTGTAGCGTTGCTGCCAGTATTTAGTCTTTTAGGAAACGTTAAAGAATAAAACGGCATGCAAGCATACAAGTGAGTTAAGATTGAGTGGGTGATGAAGGTGAGATGCTAAGAACTTGGCTAGAAAAAGAGTTTCACATTGTTCTCACAAGTTCTTTTTTAATTATTAAGCATTGTTGCTGTTATGAATGTTAGCACATACATTAACCTAGATTAAGTTTACTGCCACAGTTGTCCTCACTGTGCGGTGGGGAGTATATGGTACACGTTAGTAGAAGCTGTCTGTCATCATTCCATTATTATGGCTCTGTAACATAAACAATAAGTACTGATTTACTTTAACTTCAGTTACTCATAGTTAGGGCTGAGTATCACTGCTGATTTCCCAGATCAATTCAATCCTGATTCACAAGGTCCCAATTCAGTTTGATTTCCGTTTTGATTCAATTCAATATCGAAACATTTAGGGATATTTCAGTTACAATAATATGTTTTGTTTAAATATGAAAAGAGATTTTCAGAGAACTATTGTGGTAAATGTACAAGGAACACTCAACCTACCATTACTAAAAACATTAGTGTTTATATGTTTATATTTACCGTATTTCTTCACACCCACTTTCAAACGTGTTTCTTCAGCCTTTGTGTTAGAACTTCCGCTCAGCTAACCAAAATGAATACAGTTACATGCGAGGAGACCAGAGCGGGGGCATGGGGGGCTGGAATGCTAATTTTAAAGATCGATCTCGGGTTTATATTAATCAATATTATTCAATATTATTCGGATTATTCAAATGAAGATCGATTTGAATCACACCCCTACTCATAGTAAAGATGTGTAGGCCAGGCAGAAATAATAATATTAATATTAATAATTTATATATATATATATATATATATATATATATATATATATATATATATATATATATATATATATATATATATATATATATAATGTGTGTGTGTGTGTGTGTGTGTGTGTGTGTATGTATGTATGTATGTATATGTATTGCTCTGATCATGTCTGCTCTCCTGTAGGAGTTTCAAGAGATTCCCTTCCTGAAGAAGTTTAAGTTTAAGCGTCAGGATCGTGTGTTCCCCAAGGAGGCTCCAGCGCCCCCTGCAGTGCCTACCTCCACTACTGCTGCTACTGCTTCTACTGCTGCGGCTTCCAGCACCTCCAGCACTCACTTGGAGACCCTCAAGGAAGTGCCTGCAGGTTGGTTTCACATCAACACACCACCACATTCAGGCCAAAGCCCTACAGTGAGCTTACAGTTTACTTAAAGCTAGTGAGGATGACGTGGGATTCTGTCCTATCTCTTCCGGTTTCAGTAGCAAGTAGCATTCTCTGCTGAAAGCAGCAAAGTGACCTCAGAAGATCTCTATAAATGCTTAAATGTGATTGGTTCTCAAGTGTTTAGAATTAGTTGTATTATTTAGATTAATTTTGACGCAAGGCCAGGTAGGAATTTATACTGGACCATCAATACAAACTCTTACAAATGTTGAAATATTGCATTGTCTAAGTAAAGGATTTTGTTCCAAAATAGAACTTTTCTTGAAAGTTCAAGAGCGGGAGTGAACTAAAAGGAGACTTCTTATGCTTATTTTCAGTGTTCATGTTACTAGAATAGATGCTGCAGTTTTCCAGAACACAGTATTTTTCTCATGTTGTACATGAGGCTCTGTTAGAGCGTCTGTGTCTTTAAGCTCTGTCTCCCAATAAACCCAGTGTGCTCTGATTGGTCAGCTCACACACTCTATTCTTATTTGTCAACTGCCGGAGCACCATCCAGCTACAAGTTGTGACCCCACAAGTGTTCTTACAAAAGCGTGAGGTAGAGTCTGATTCTGAAAGTCAGGTAGAACAAGTTGGGCTGTAAAGAGTATGTTACACGATGATGTCACTATGTAACGTGGCTTCTCTGGGAGAAAGTTTCTTTCACCCAAAGTGTGTACTTTGGGTTTCATGACTTTGCACAAAATGTACTTATATGCACAGAAATCTATGACACACTAAACGAAAGGGGGAACTCTTAAATGCCTAATAGGACCCCATTAATGCTGCTTAATAATTACAGTCAATACCGCATTTATTACAGAAATAGAAGTGTGTTTTTTGTTATGTGTCAGATGTTATTCTTTTTAAAAATGTGTTACAAATGAATATATATATATATATATATATATATATATATATATATAATATAAAATCTTAGAATTAAACTCCTCTTTACATTGGATTGTTCTGTTGACTAAGCTGTGCTGTACCTGCAGATAAGCCTCTGACTGGGATGAAGGTGCTGGCTGTGGGGAAGCTGAGTAAGAATAAGGATGAGCTGAAGGCTGCAGTGGAGGAGCTGGGAGGGAAGATCACTGGCACTGTCAATAAAGCTGCTTTCTGTCTCAGCTCCAGGAGTGAGTGTGTTTGGATGCCTTTGTGGTCAGGACCACCACAGAGCAGGGATTATATGGGTGGTGGATCATTCTCAGCACTGCAGGGACACTGACTTGGTGGTGGTGGTGTGTGGTGCTGGTACGTGTGGATCAGACACAGCCGTGCTGCTGGAGTTTTTAAACACAGTGTCCCTCACTGTACACTCTATTGGTCACTCCTACCTTGTTGATCCACCTTGAAGTCAGAGATGATAGCTCATCTGTTGCTGCATAGTATTTGGTGTTGGTCATCCTTCAGTACTTCATCAGTGGTCACTGGATGCTCTTGCTGGAATGGTTCTGGTTGGTGGACTGTCTTAGTCCAGTAGCACTGCTGTGTCTGATCCACTCATACTAGCACAACACACACACTAACACACAAATGATCCACCACTCAAATAATACCTGATCTCTTTTGAAAAATTAAATATGATAGTTTTCATATCGGAAAATGTCTTAGAATAACAATATACTGTATTTTTGCCATGTCTCCCACCCCTACACCCACACAGTCATCTTAACTGGGTGCCAGGAGAAACAATCAGTTATGAGATTAGATATGTTATGGTTGATTAAGAGCGCTCTGAGAACTCTGATATACTTATATAATCATTAGTGTCGAATTATATGGAAGGTGTATATGGAAATAACACCCAGACCAGTACATCTATGTGCCTGCATGTCTTTGTGGACCAGTGAAGCCCTATGAGTGTATTAATGAGGGTTCTCCCGGGACAGAGTGGACAGACGCGGTCTGATTAGTCATCCTGTTTGTTTACGTCTGTCTTGTTTGGAGCTTCCCTAATTCTCTCCGTCCCTGCGCTGTTTCAGAGGAGGTTGAGAAGATGAGTAAGAAGATGGAGGAGGTGAGAGACGCGGGGGTTCGTGTTGTTGCTGAAGATTTCCTCACTGATATTAAGTCCTCAGGCAAGGCCCTGCAGGAGCTTATCTCTCTGCACGGCATCTCACCCTGGGGGGCCGAGGTTAAAATGGAGGCTCAGGCCCAAACAGGAGCCTCCAAATCAACAGGAGGCATGTCTTCAAAGAGCGCAGGGAGGAGCAAAGAGGAGGAAGGTCAGATTGCTTTATTATTCCTTACACAAGTTGTATTCCATATTGTAGCTGTGTGATAATAAACAAGTATCTGCAAATATATATATAAGGAAATAAACATATGTACATATATAAAGAAATAAGGATATAAAGAACAGGTGTCGTGTTTAATTTTTAGTAATTTTTTGTATGCATTTTTTGAGTGTGTGTGTTCTCTGGGCTATTTTCATATATATATATATATATATATATATATATATATATATATATATATATATATATATATGAAATGTATTTATTTATATATATATATATATGTATATATATGAAATTTATTTATTTATAATTTCCGCTCATTCATAATTTATTTATTTGATAAATATAATTTTTATTATAAATGTTTATATTTGATTCCATGTAGTAGTTTTACTATATATATATATATATATATATATATAATGAAATTTATTTATTTATTTATAATTTCCGCTCATTCATAATTTATTTATTGACAAAGTATACTTGTCAGCTTTGTGCTAGCTTAATAAATAATAAATAAATAAATAAAATAACTCTGATCTGCTTTCACAGGTAGCAGCAAGTCAAAGACAATGAAGTTGACGGTTAAAGGTGGAGCAGCAGTGGACCCAGACTCAGGTTAGAGCCAGTGGTCACCAACCCACCTCCTGTACACCTGCTTCTCTGTGGAGTTTAGTTTCAACCTGTATGTAGCCCTTATCTAACATTTATGTATGAGGATGGAGGCTCGAGGGCTGTGTTTCAAATGGCCAGATGCGTACTACTTACTACTTTTGGACAGAATCAGTACACGGTCAGAAGGCTAACACTCTTTTCCCCCGTAGGCCAAAGATAGCCAGATGAAGTGCTGCTCTAGCTAAATATTTCAGTTTGTGGGCAGAGCTATCTTTGCTATATACTGTATCTTAAAATATGCAACGCAGCTGTTTCTTATTGGTTTTAAGCACATCCGTTGATGTGTATTTGTGTAACGAGCGATGGTGTGGCCTAAGAACATCAACACCCTATATTAAGGTGTGCATAATTATTAGGCAGCTTCTTCAAAATAAGCCAAAAAGAGATTTAACTGATGCATCACTCTTGGAATTGCTAAAATATTGGGGTGTGATCACAGAACCATCAAACGTTTTGTTGCAAACAGTCAACAGAGTCGCAAGAAACATGTTAAGATAAAAAGATGCAATGTAAAAGCCAAAGGTTTGAGAAGAATCAAATGTGGAGCAACCGGATCATGGTTGGAGCTAGACTCTGCAGGAAGGTCAACCTCGAAGGCCAGTTTTTTTTATTAAATTGTTTTTGTGTAGTTTGAACATTTGGTTGTTCTTTTGCTGCCATACTGCATGTGGAGTGATGGAACCTAACTAGCTTTAATGGTGCGTTCTATCTTGGTCAGGTTTGGAGAACTGTGCTCATGTGTTGGATCAGAACGGTAAGATCTACAGCGCTACTCTGGGTCTGGTGGACATTGTCAGAGGAACCAACTCCTACTACAAACTCCAGCTGCTGGAGGATGATGTTCAGAAGCGGTGAGAAGTCATGTGATTTATATGACTCATCTTTCTCTAATATGCTTTTTAACAATAAGAAAAGGTTCATTCGGGGGTTTTGTTTTTGTTTTTTGTCCTGAGTAGGTACTGGGTGTTCAGGTCATGGGGGCGAGTGGGCACCACCATAGGAGGAAACAAACTGGACAAGTTTTATGATAAGAACTCAGCTATGGACAACTTCCGAAGTGTGTATGAGGAAAAAACAGGCAATTCTTGGACCTCAAGCAGCTTCACTAAATACCCCAACAAGTTTTACCCTCTTGAGATTGACTATGGGCAGGTACGTACTTGACATTTATTTATTTATCTATTTATTTTTAATTATTTGTTTTTTTTGCCCAAGACTCTGAATTCAAGTCTGAATTCAAAGGCGTAAGTGGTCAGAGTTGGTCCAGGATTCCATTCTTCACTCCTGTCTGTATATACACTACTGTGCAAAGGTCTAGTTTATTGTTTAAAAGCCTTTATCTTAGCAATAATCTTTAGACACACCAGATATTATTAGAACAGATGTAAATAAGCTTAAATACAACACAAAGTAGCGTAAATATCTTATTCTGAAAGAAGTAGATCATATCTTGAGCTCCAGTTTGAGGAACAAAGTGTAGTTCCAGATTTCTCCTGGATGCCCCAGAGGGAGGGAGGGAGGGAGGGAGGGAGGGTGCATACATACATACATGCATACATGCAAACAATATTGTCATTGCTCAGTACAAGGCAAAGAAATGCAGTTAGCATCTACCAGAAGTGCAAATGTGCAATATGTAGACATACATATGACAATATAAACAGTATATACACAAGTACAATATATAACTTAAATATATATACACATTAAAATATGAGTAGAAATATAAATATACAACTGTAAGATAATGAATGTTAATTAGATTGTTATGAGTAAAAATACTCTTATGAGTGTGGACAGCATGTTATCTATCAGTAAATAATACCAAGAGGCTGTCAGGTGAGGGCAGTATGAATGGCAGAGTTAGCAGTGAGGTGTAGAGTTCAGTGGAGTGATGGTGGAGAGAAAGAAGCTGGACCTGATGCTCCTGTACCTCCTCCCGGATGGATGAGAACTGTAAATAACACTGGGTTGTTTCCACAAGAAGAAGTTGAGAAAGGGTTAAATAAACACACTGACATATAACACCAATACTTACAGTATTTAATACTATTTAAATATTATATAAACTAAAGTAAAAGCTTCCTGTCTGTAAATATAGCTTTTTAAATATAACGTCTCCACTTTTGAACAGTACGGTATGAAAATGAATTTAAAGTCTGTCTGCGTGATTCTTTAGGACGAAGAGGCTGTAAAAAAACTGACCGCCAGCTCGGGTACCAAGTCTCTTCTACCCAAGCAAGTCCAAGAGCTTATCCGCATGATCTTTGATGTGGAGAGCATGAAGAAAGCCATGGTGGAGTTTGAGGTTTGTTCACTATCGTGATGATAGTTCACTTCACTCTAGACTATTTGGGCTTGGTTTACATTTAATCAGTCATTTTAAAATATACTGAACTCACCACATGACTGGAGCAGCTAGTCAAATACAAACCATATGTTTGATGCTTTTTATGTTTGCTAAAAAAAGTCATTTATTTGGCCCAAAATAAGGAATATAGAGTTTATTGAAAGTGTTTAGATTGGAAGCTGATGGCAACATTCAGAGTGATTGTTTTTTTTGCACTCCTCGTGTTTATGCTTGGTGCTCCAGACTGCTGCTTTCTAGTGTTGGATAAACAGAAAGCAATGTATCGCTGGATCATTGGATCTGCGAACTGACTAATTGTGTATCTCTTCGAACAGATTGACCTGCAGAAGATGCCGCTGGGGAAGCTGAGTAAGAGGCAGATCCAGAGTGCCTATTCTCTCCTGAGTGAAGTTCAGCAGGTCAGCGTGACTGCACTGTTGCTGTAAACTGGAATATGACTAAGCTGTCTTCATTATCAGTTTATTTACTGGAAACAGGTTTACCCTGTACTCACTGTAATTTGGAGGGTTAGCCCTGAGGTCCTCTATGATTACTGAAGTGCATTACATTAAAATAGAAGGGTGTGTAAACTCACCTACAGGAGCTTATACTTTCTGTTTTAGAGCTGGTTTTAATCTTTGTCTTTCGCTGTCTGTCTGTCTGTGGCTTTTATCTATCTTTTTCTTTCTGTCTTTCTTTGTCTATCTGTCTATCTGTCTATCTGTCTATCTTTGTCTTTCGCTGTCTGTGGCTTTTATCTATCTTTTTCTTTCTGTCTTTCTTTGTCTATCTGTCTATCTGTCTATCTATCTATCTATCTATCTATCTATCTATCTATCTTTGTCTTTCGCTGTCTGTCTGTGGCTTTTATCTATCTTTTTCTTTCTGTCTTTCTTTATCTATCTATCTATCTATCTATCTATCTATCTTTGTCTTTCGCTGTCTGTCTGTGGCTTTTATCTATCTTTTTCTTTCTGTCTTTCTTTGTCTATCTATCTATCTATCTATCTTTGTCTTTTGCTGTCTGTCTGTGGCTTTTATCTATCTTTTTCTTTCTGTCTTTCTTTATCTATCTATCTATCTTTGTCTTTCGCTGTCTGTGGCTTTTATCTATATTTTTCTTTCTGTCTTTCTTTATCTATCTATCTATCTATCTATCTATCTATCTATCTATCTATCTTTGTCTTTCGCTGTCTGTCTGTGGCTTTTATCTATCTTTTTCTTTCTGTCTTTCTTTGTCTATCTATCTATCTATCTATCTATCTATCTATCTATCTATCTTTGTCTTTCGCTGTCTGTCTGTGGCTTTTATCTATCTTTTTCTTTCTGTCTTTCTTTGTCTATCTATCTATCTATCTATCTATCTTTCTTTGTCTATCTATCTATCTATCTATCTATCTATCTATCTATCTTTTTCTTTCTGTCTTTCTTTGTCTATCTATCTATCTATCTATCTATCTTTGTCTTTCGCTGTCTGTCTGTGGCTTTTATCTATCTTTTTCTTTCTGTCTTTCTTTATCTATCTATCTATCTATCTATCTATCTATCTATCTATCTATCTATCTTTGTCTTTCGCTGTCTGTGGCTTTTATCTGTCTTTTTCTTTGTCTTTCTTTATCTATCTATCTATCTATCTATCTATCTTTGTCTTTCGCTGTCTGTGGCTTTTATCTGTCTTTTTCTTTCTGTCTTTCTTTATCTATCTATCTATCTATCTATCTATCTATCTTTTGTCTTTCGCTGTCTGTCTGTGGCTTTTATCTATCTTTTTCTTTCTGTCTTTCTTTATCTATCTATCTATCTATCTATCTATCTATCTATCTATCTATCTATCTTTGTCTTTCGCTGTCTGTGGCTTTTATCTGTCTTTTTCTTTGTCTTTCTTTATCTATCTATCTATCTATCTTTGTCTTTCGCTGTCTGTCTGTGGCTTTTATCTATCTTTTTCTTTCTGTCTTTCTTTGTCTATCTGTCTGTCTATCTGTCTATCTATCTATCTATCTATCTATCTATCTTTGTCTTTCGCTGTCTGTCTGTGGCTTTTATCTATCTTTTTCTTTCTGTCTTTCTTTATCTATCTATCTATCTATCTATCTATCTATCTATCTTTGTCTTTCGCTGTCTGTCTGTGGCTTTTATCTATCTTTTTCTTTCTGTCTTTCTTTGTCTATCTATCTATCTATCTATCTTTGTCTTTTGCTGTCTGTCTGTGGCTTTTATCTATCTTTTTCTTTCTGTCTTTCTTTATCTATCTATCTATCTTTGTCTTTCGCTGTCTGTCTGTGGCTTTTATCTATCTTTTTCTTTCTGTCTTTCTTTATCTATCTATCTATCTATCTATCTATCTATCTATCTATCTTTGTCTTTCGCTGTCTGTCTGTGGCTTTTATCTATCTTTTTCTTTCTGTCTTTCTTTGTCTATCTATCTATCTATCTATCTATCTATCTATCTATCTATCTATCTATCTATCTATCTATCTTTGTCTTTCGCTGTCTGTCTGTGGCTTTTATCTATCTTTTTCTTTCTGTCTTTCTTTGTCTATCTATCTATCTATCTATCTATCTTTCTTTGTCTATCTATCTATCTATCTATCTATCTATCTATCTATCTATCTATCTATCTTTTTCTTTCTGTCTTTCTTTGTCTATCTATCTATCTATCTATCTATCTTTGTCTTTCGCTGTCTGTCTGTGGCTTTTATCTATCTTTTTCTTTCTGTCTTTCTTTATCTATCTATCTATCTATCTATCTATCTATCTATCTATCTATCTATCTATCTATCTATCTTTGTCTTTCGCTGTCTGTGGCTTTTATCTGTCTTTTTCTTTGTCTTTCTTTATCTATCTATCTATCTATCTATCTATCTTTGTCTTTCGCTGTCTGTGGCTTTTATCTGTCTTTTTCTTTCTGTCTTTCTTTATCTATCTATCTATCTATCTATCTATCTTTTGTCTTTCGCTGTCTGTCTGTGGCTTTTATCTATCTTTTTCTTTCTGTCTTTCTTTATCTATCTATCTATCTATCTATCTATCTATCTATCTATCTATCTATCTTTGTCTTTCGCTGTCTGTGGCTTTTATCTGTCTTTTTCTTTGTCTTTCTTTATCTATCTATCTATCTATCTTTGTCTTTCGCTGTCTGTCTGTGGCTTTTATCTATCTTTTTCTTTCTGTCTTTCTCTGTCTATCTATCTATCTATCTTTTGTCTTTCGCTGTCTGTCTGTGGCTTTTATCTATCTTTTTCTTTCTGTCTTTCTTTATCTATCTATCTATCTATCTATCTATCTATCTTTGTCTTTCGCTGTCTGTGGCTTTTATCTGTCTTTTTCTTTCTGTCTTTCTTTATCTATCTATCTATCTATCTATCTATCTATCTATCAATCTATCAGTGTGTGTTAAAAAGGGGTCAGAACTGGTCAGTATTATAAATGACAGTAAGCAGGCTGCTACACGTTAAAGTGGTCATAAAACAGTAATAATGTTTGTCGGTAGCTAAATTAAATGGGGGTCCTTTTTCTGTCTTGAAACAATTCTATATGAAATCCAGCTTTTACTGATTTGTTAAACTGACATTGTGGTTGTGTTTATGCCAGGCTGTGTCTGACAACGCTTCAGAGTCTCTGATCCTGGACCTGTCCAATCGATTCTACACTCTGATACCACACGATTTTGGCATGAAGAAACCTCCCCTGTTGAGTAATCTGGACTACATCCAGGTGAGACAGGGACACTAGGCTGCACTTCTTAGTGTTGTGGTGTGATGGTGGTTTAGGGTTTCTGTGGTGCTTGTTTGGGAATATTTACACATTTTTATGATTGTAAGGAGGGTAAAAAATACATTCAAGTATTTAAAGTACTGGAGAACCACCCAAATTCATATAATTACACACACAATAAACCTGTACTTTTTTTTGAAAACAACAAAAGAACTGCAATAAAAAAAACATTAAAATATAAAACATCCACCAAGGAAAGTTTGTAAACGTGTTTTTAAGTGATGTGTATAATACATACATTAAAGTGATGCACCAAACTGAAAAATATATATATATTTTTTTTCTTTTTGTTGGTGAACTATTAGAAAAAACATTTAATCTCTTATAAGCTGTGATGTTATTACAATTGACAATAACTGTAGCTTTGTTGCATTAGAAATAAATTTTATATAGTTTTTTTTAAATATAGTTTTATTTGTAAGTGCATGAGGCAGATGCTACAGATGGATAGCTGTGAATCTGTTATATTAACATAATTTTGATTCATGTAAACAATCTGTTGTTTCCTATTTACGCCAGGCTAAAGTCCAGATGCTGGACAATCTACTGGACATTGAGGTAGCCTACAGCCTCCTGCGCGGAGGAGCAGAGGATAACAAAAAAGATCCTATTGACATCAACTATGAGAAACTCAAAACTAAGATTGAGGTTTGTTTCCTTATTTATGTCATTTATGCATGAGGATTGTGTGGATTTTGTGTGTAAGCTCATATAATTTATAATTTCATTGCAGGTTGTTGATAAGTCATCCGAAGAGGCTCAGCTTATCCATCAATATGTAAAGAACACGCACGCTGCAACTCATAATACCTACACACTTGAAATTGATGAGGTAAGTAAAAAAAACATGACTTTCTTAACCCTTTGACACAACCTGAGTGATTCAAATAATAATTTTTTCTTTGCATCTTTGCAATAAATTAATTTCATCGTTTAAGCTTCCATGAATTCCTTAATTTACCTGTTTCTGACCTGTTTTATTTTTATTTTATTATAGATCATGTTTTTATCACTGCCCTTCTAACACATATGGGTCAAAATGAACCCTTATATAGCCGCTATGGAATTTGATAGGAACTGTTGGCATTTGTAAACATTTGCAGTAAGGAACATATTTACAACAACTATTTTTGTTCAGGACGTAAATAAATAATAATTTAAAGATTTCAATGAACACATGGAACATTAAATAATAAAATAAACTTATTTTAATACATTTACCAAAGAGATACTCAGCAGTACATAAAATAACATAGAAAATTAATTTAGGTCAAGTTTGACCCATGTTGTTCATTAGATCGGGTTTGCTTGACTTGTGCATCAAAGGGTTAACAGTTATTGAGAAGTAACAAATCACTAAACCTTCAGTATAATCTGCTCATTTCTTCACTTACAAGGACTAAAAGGCCCCCAGAGCCTACATGCATGTCCCTAATACCTAATGATATGCCCTAAAATTCTAATGTACGTATAAGTTTTTTTTTACTGTTGTTTTAGATCTTTAAGATCGATAGAGAGGGTGAGTACCAGCGTTATCGTCCCTTCAAAGATTTGCCCAACCGCCAGCTGCTGTGGCACGGCTCCCGGACCACCAACTACGCGGGTATCCTGTCTCAGGGTCTGCGCATTGCTCCACCTGAAGCTCCAGTGGTATGTACTAATGTCATTACAGCGACACCTGCTGCTCTTAAACAATAACTGCAATTACAAATAACCGCTTAGTGCTTTAACCTTTTGATCCCTGCAGGAGTGCAGACATCCCTGCAGCACACACTTAATTTGAATTATTTTCCAAAGCTTGATCTTTTTGTTCTATAAATTGTTACATTTTTATTAAATAGTAAGTGTTTAAATATATACACAAATAACTAATCCAGGGTTCAAAGGGTTATAGATATAATAATATAGTATTAGTATAATTAGTATAATTCTAAAATGATTATTAATTAAAAAACTAAGAGATATTGCAGGAAATACTCTGATACTCTCCTGTACAGTAGTAGAAGAGGGATTTGCTGTGTGTCTGATATTTGCGCTGTACTCTACAGACAGGTTATATGTTCGGTAAAGGTGTATACTTTGCTGACATGGTATCCAAGAGCGCCAACTACTGCCACACCTCTCAGGCGGACCCTGTAGGCCTCATTCTGCTTGGAGAGGTTGCTCTGGGCAACATGTAAGTGCTTTTGGTTGTTATTAATATGAACTGTGTTTTGTCAGTTTATCTGCTTTATTACAATGTGTCCTGTTTCGTTTAATTCATAGGCATGAACTGAAAAAGGCCTCCCACATCACAAAGCTGCCGAAGGGCAAGCACAGCGTGAAAGGTAAAGCCTTTCAAACCACAGAGACACAGTGTTTCACTCAGAGCTGAACGAGTCGCACTGCTCACATTATTACGTGTAAGAAGCTCTCCAGCTTATACTGAAGGAACTTGCTTTCACTTGAATGTCGCAGGTTTGGGCAGAACGGCTCCAGATCCGGGTGCCACTGTCTCTATGAAAGGAGTGGACATCCCGCTGGGTAAAGGAGTCAACACGAACATAGATGACACAAGTCTGCTGTACAACGAGTATCCTTTTCATCATCACTTCTGGGGTTCTTGTTATATATATATATAGATAGATATATAGATATATAGATAGATAGATAGATCTATATATATAGATATATAGATATATAGATATATATATAGATATATATAGATAGAGAGAGAGAGAGAGAGAGAGATATATAGATAGATAGATAGATCTATATATATAGATATATATATAGATAGATAGATCTATAGATCTATAAATAGATAGATAGATATAGTATGTGTGTGTATATATCTTAATTAATGTAGTATTGCAATTATTTTAGTAATGATAAATTGTATCATTTATTACTTATCACTATCATTGTTGGTATTATTCTTTTTATAACAACAACAATAATAATAATAATAATATGAATAATGGTGAAACATGCATTGTTAATGAAAACAGTAACTTGTGTAGTTACATTTTGGGTTATTATTATTATGTATTCATTTTATAATTAAATCATATACATTAATATTTGCAATATAGTGTTATAAAATATTAATACTAAAATATGTATTATAACATTATATGTATGTTTATATTTATGTTGAATTACAATTAATGATTATTTACAGTAAACATATGTATTTTTATTGATCAATAGTAATACATTGTATAGTTCATTAGTAATATTTGTTATAGTCATTATAAAAGAATAATAATAATAATAAAGTATTGGGAGTTGTTGTAGTATTAGTACAAAGAGATGTGGGGTTAATTAGAATATAACTGTTTTCCAATGTTTGCCAGGTTGTTTTTCCTTAACTTCACTTCTTTCAGGTATATCGTGTACGATGTTGCTCAGGTGAATCTGAAATACCTTCTGAAGATTCGCTTTAATTACCAAACTTCTCTCTGGTGAGAGGGCTGGTGAGGCTGCTTCCTGACACCACTGTTCGCTAACGCAGCACAACACACTAGACCGAGAAGCCACAGAAAGTTCCCACCATTAAACCAGTTCTATAGTTCATTTAGGAGCGCTCTCTTCCTGCTTTAGCGCCGTAGCTTGGAGTAAATAACAGGATCTGTCCTGCGCTGTAAACGTCCAGATACAGTAATACGCTGTAAAAGACTTGTCATTTCTGTTGACAAGATGTAACATTGTGAGATTTGTTGGAATCCAAGTATTTCAGGAGCCTTGTTCAACTTTCCAGTGGAGCTCTTCCTCAGACTCTACCAGAAGTGTTAGATAAAACAGTCTTCCGTTGGTTTTATATACCCTTTTGTTTGATTTCTATTAGCCTTTGTTTAAATTGGCTTTGCATCTTTCGTCGTTGCAGTCTGATACGCGTCGACTTGTTTTCTTTACTGAAAACAGACACAAGAAAAAACACTGTACAGTTTTAGAAATGAATGTGTAAGCTAGTGTTGGCTGTTCATAAGCAGAATACATGTACTAGGATCTCTAGTATTAGGACTGATAGAGTTAAAGGATGTTTTCTTTGTACTTTCTGTTTTTGTTTGTGATTATTTTTTTTGTCTCTCATACTTTGTTACATCCTAAACAAAAAAAGCATCAACGTCTTCAAACCGAGCCTTTCAAAAAAAGGAAATAAAAAAGGACCATACGAGGCTGAGCACAGTCCTTTCAGCTATCCCGTCTCAGAATGGTCGCTGTGAGATGGTTAGTTTCCCTGAGCTCTCAATATTGGGCAAAAACAAAGTAGCTGATTTTGTCTCTTACTTGTTTTTTTCTTTTGTACCATGTTAAACCCTGAATAAAAATCAGAGCTTTGGCCTAATCTACGGCTCTATACTCATTATTTACTGTTGTAATGTTTCAGTTGCAGATCATTGAAGAAATAAAGTGTTTGTAGTTGTCGTCGCTGTCCAATGAAAAACAAGTATCTCTAAAATAGCAACTTTACAGGACAAGCCAAAAACATTCTTCAGTTACAATGTAAGTCTATGGAACCAGATTTTTTCCAAGCGATTTTAAAGCATTTCTATTGGTCCATTCATCATGAAAATCTCCCACAGTGTAAATGGTAACTGCTGCGCTTAACTGATGTTGAAAAATAGAAATCAACAAAAGTGGAGCTACATGTTATCCATTGGACAACGACCATATGTGTCATATAGGAGCACTTTGTAATTTAACAAATACAGACTGTAGTTTTAGCCCTTATATAACCTGTTCCTTAATGGTCAGGACCCCCACATTAACACCACAGAGCAGGATCCTTCTCAGCACTGTAGTGGCACTGATGTGGTGGTGGTGTTAGCGTTTGTTGTGCTGGTGTGAGTGGATCAGACACAGCAATGCTGCTGGTTTTTTGAAACACCTCAGTGTTGCTGCTGGATTGAGAGAAGTCCATTAAATAAAACTATTCAACCGACAGTGTTCTGTGGGTTGTGTCTTAGAGTGTAGAACTACAATGTGCTCCTATATGGTAAACAGAGAAACAAAGAGGTGTAGCTAACACAGTGATGTATATGAATTCTGGTTCCATTGACTTACATTGAAAGTAAAGAATGTTTTTGGTATCTCCTGTAAAGTTGCAATTTTGGACCGCTCAAAAGTTTAGGATCACTTTAGAATTTCAATTCACAAACAATATTGTCCATTTCACAATTAATGTAAGTGTATCAGATGATTTTTAAAGAATAAAAATGTTTGTATTAAAGTCTATTTTTGTATAGAGGCTTATTTTGCATATAGTCCTATTATCAGTAATTCTCAGTCCTCTGTCTAAATCTCCTGGTACGGCCGCCAATCCAAGTTAAGGATGTTATTGGACTAATTGGTTGTTAGGACATAAAAGTGAGTATAAAAGGGAGAACAACATTGTAGGTTAGTTTAGTATCTGAAGCATCAGCAGTTGATGACTTGCTGACCGACTCAAAATAGCCAGAAAGAAACAACTTTCTTTAGAGACCCGTCAGTCCATTGTTGTGTTAAAGAAGGAAGACTACTTCATTGAAAACAAGAACATTTCACTGTGATCCCAAACTTTTGAGCGGTAGTGTATATATATATATATATGTCAACAGTGCTGAACTAAAGGAAGACCAAAAGATGAGCTATGATCTCTGGCTTAACAAGGTAGGAGTGTTTAAAGTGGATCAGACAATGTCATTTGTACCAGCACAACACACAAACATACCACCACCACAGCAGTGTCTAACTAATGATTAAATTAATGTCTGATGGAGAAATACAGTTCTAATATAGAATAATGCTCTTGGATAAAGTTACAGTAGTATGGTGATAAATTCCAGCTACAGTGGGCTTATTGTAAGAAAGCTCTAACGCACCACCAGCATGTCAGCGTCACTGCAATGCTGAGACTGAACCACCACCCACATAATACCTGCTCTGGTGGTCATGTGGGGGGTCCTGACCAATAAAGAACAGGGTAATGAGAGCTTACAAAAGATACAGAGAAACAGATGGACTTCAGTATGTAATATGCTGTTGCTCTCTCTCTCTCTCTCTCGCTCCCTGTCTCTGTCTGTTTCTCTCTCTAGCTCTCTTTCTCGCTCTCCCTCTCTCACCCTTTTGTTGCTGTCCAATGAAAAACAAATATCAATCAATCAATCACCTTTATTTCCACTTGGAAGTACATTGAGGGAGACCCTCATTTGCAATGTAGCCAAGCATTACAATTTCTCAAAGGGATTGAAAAAAAAAAATACAAATAAATAATTATATTTATTTAAATTTAAATAATAATAATAAAATAAAATAAAAAAAAAGTAATATAGGAACATTAGAAAAGTAAAAAAAATACGTAAACAGAGTGACAAGAAAACCATGATAAATCATAAAAGAAGATGGCAACAAAATAAGAGAATAAAATAAAGAATAAGACAGGAATAAATAAATAAATAACTAAACAGGACATATATATAAAAATAAAGTACGTATAAATAAAGTACAACCAGACAGAACCAAAAGTAAGATTTTAATAAAAAAGAGCGATAAATAAAAAAAGACAAACTAAAAAAACAAGGGTAATAACTCTAAAATAGTAAAAGAAATAATCTAAATGCAAAACAAAGAATGGTAAAATAAGAATACAAATAAATAATAATAATAATAATAATAATAATAATAATAATAATAATAAATCAAATATCTCCAACAAAAAACTTCACAGGAGAGGACAACAACTGTCTTTAATTTCAATGTAAGTCAATGGAACAAGAGTATTTTAAGTGATTTTAAAGCACTACTATTGTTCCATTCATCATGAAATCGAATACTGCATGCATACTTTGTTAGCCCCCTTTCACCCTGCTCTTCATTCTCAGCACGGCAGTGACACTGATGGGATGTGCTAGTGTGTGTTGTGCTGGTAGAAGTGGATCAGACACAGCAGTGCTCCTTGTCCACTTTATTAGACATGCTTACCTTGCAGGTCTACCGTGTTAATGTTAAGTTGGGGATGATAGCTGATCTGTTGCTGCACAGTTTTTGTTGGTCATTCTCTAGTCCTTCATCGGGACACCAGTCTCGGGACTCTGTTGTCTGGAAGTTGCTAGCTGGTGGACTATTCTCAGTCCAGCAGTGACACTGTGGTGTTTAAATGTACAGCAGCCCCACCATGTTAGTGCCACTGAAGGGCTGAGAACGATCCACCTCCTTAATAGTACCTGTGGAGGTGATAAAGGAGATAAACGATGTAAGCAGTGAATTATATGGAGTACAGTCTGTAAGTTAAGAACTACAACAGGTTCCTGTATTGTAAGTGGAGCTGATAAAATGGACAACATGTGTAGATATAAGGAGGTGGTTTTAATGTGTTTGATTGTATTTGTACACATACAAATAATGTAGAATGTGGCCCCTTTCGTAAGAAACCTAAAAAATAAAGTTAGCTGAGTAACTGTAAAGATAAATCAGCTAACAGAGAGTGATATTACTTGATCTGTAGAGTTAAAAGTATAACAATACAGTGGCTGTTTGTGTATAATCGTGAGTTTATTCGTGTTTAAGACTCTCCGTGTTGTTTGAACGGCCCTCGCTGTGTCTCTGTCCCAGAATGCTTCGCGGTTCTCGGGCTTTGAAAAGCGGCGCGGCTCCTTCAAGATGGCGGAGCTCGAGCAGCTGCTGGACGAGAGTAAGTAATAAACTAATCCGGGTTTCGTCTCGAAACAGCTTCGTACTCTCCCCCTGCGCTCCCTGCAGCTTCGCAGGCGGTCGTGTGCGCTCTGTCGCTTGTGACGACTTTCAAATCCCTGTTTGTATGTGTTGTATTTGCGCTTTTCGGACGCGAACTTAATCTGACTGCTAGCTGTGTTGCTAACCAGTTAGCGGTTAGCCTGCGCTAGCCCGGCTAGCCTGCTATAAATAAGCTGTTCAGCTGGACTTTCTGTGTTTTGTCGTGCAGCTGAATTATTGTGTAATTGCTTTATCTGTGAAACTAACTACGTGTACGCGACACAGTGGACTCGTGTTAACGGCGGTCTGTGGAGGTGTACGTTCACGTTTGTGCGCTCGGGCTCTGTTGTATCTCCGTGTTTGTCTGACAGCTGCTGGTTTGTGTTTTTCTTGTTAGACGAGAAAACCTCTTTATCAGGCTGATCGTAAACACGGAGCTACAGCACTAAAGATAATAAGGACACGAGTCTGCGGTTATACTGGTTAGACTGTCGAGTAGCTGCTTTCGTGTATTGTTTTGATTAATCCACAGCCCGGCTTCTCGCTAGTGTTGTGTCTGTAAACAAGTCACTTGTCTGGTCTGCGTTTATTGCTGCCTTTTAACCTAAAGGGGAATTCCACCCATTTGTCAGTATTTTTGTGTAATTCCGTCGATGTTAACAAACTCTTTTGGGGTGGTTTGATGTGAAATGCTGCACTCTAGAGAAAAAATACTGCTTTAGATTTGTTTATAGTGGTGGTGAAGGGAACCAGGGGTCAGCATGACTACAACGCAAACACTGCTATTGGATTTACAGTCCAGATTCACCAGTGAGCCTGCACATGTCTAATGAGGATTTATTTGATTTTCTGATATTTGCTGTTCTGAGATTAATTCTGAGGAAAAACAGTCCCCTGAGTAAGAGATGGGCAATACAAGGAAAATTAAATTTTGTGAAGGAATTTTATATATATATATAATGTCACAAAATGTATTTTTCAGTCATCTAATCAGTTTTTACTGAGGGGGAGCCAGTGTTGCTACATTAGAAATAATATATTACAGTAAATACAGTAATTTTTTTTAATGTATTTATTTTTATTCAGTGTTTGTATATACTGTGTGGCACATCCAGTTAACAGGACTAATTCTGCTAATTTTATACTGAAGCATGCAGTTGATAAGTGTTCTGCAAGTACTGCTATTCTTACAACAGCATATTTTATTGTTTTGTAGCATAGTTTGTTGCAATAACAATATAAATTGTCATAAAGGCCAGCCCTTAGATCAAGATAAATGTAGTACCAAGATGTTTTAGGGCACATTGCATCACAGGGCTGTTGTTGTAACAGTGTTTCAGATGTCAGGCAGCATATTTATGATTTTTTTTGTGTGTGTTCTATGGTGGAGCCTTTAGGGGAATTAAGCATTTTAGATGTTTGGTTCCCATCACTGCCGCTGTGAGCAGTGACTCAGTATGTTTCTCTAGAACAGAGCGTTTCATGCCATCTCAGCCTTTTAATTTACTTATGCAGAAATTAAAAGTTCCCCTTTTAAATGTGTTCCGGTTGTAGATGGCGTTAATTTTAAAACTTGCTTGCACATTTACAAAAAGGAGATTTGCTATTTATTTGGAACTGGTCTCTCAAAACGACAAACTTCCAGTGGAATAGAACCATTTTGGAAGCAAAGTGCTTAATCAGTAGGCTGTTCATATTTCCATTGATAGCAACATGGACCTTAGTTTGCCTAGTAGGCTGTAATATGATAAGCTAATGGCATGCCTGCTTGTGAGTATACCAATGGTGTTGTTACTCTCAGTGATTATTGAATAAACCCAGCTTACTCACACTTAAAGAATGCAATATTGATTTGTGGTGTCACTGAACATGTAAATGTATTGTAATGTAATGGATGTAATGACATTTTGTAAATATTTTCTTTAAATTAATTATCTTGGCTGATGAACATGTGGTGGTAATTATATCTGGTCAGTTTGACAATATGAATCATTATTATGATAAATCTTTTGAGAGCGTATTATGAATGTCGTCAGTACCTAAATATAACTGGGAAGCAAACAGGGCTATTTTGCTCCAGCAGTTCAGTTAAGAGGCTGTGACTTTTATTTTATTTATTATTGTAACATTAAGTTTTAGTACAGAATCTCTGAGAGTTTCACAAGTCGAACTACAAGATTCTGAGGAAGTAGGATTTATACTGTGAGTTAGAAACTACCAGGTAACTGCTCACAGGTGTGTTGCTTATTGATTTGTTTTTGTCTGTACACTTGGATATGATACAAATAATTCAGGGTCGGTGAGCTATAAACACCTGTTTTTGATCCCTAGTGCTAGTTAGAGTTTGCTGTTTGGTTTTGATGCTGTCATTAGACCAGGTGTGGTTAAATGTTAAGTAATGGCATTGTTTTGTTTTTTTTTGTATTTTTTATTTGCATATATTTTCACACGGATTTGCATATATAAGTAGGTTCATGCAGAGTATTTAAGGTTTTTTTAAGCATCTTAATGCTCCCACTAAGAAAATCAACATACATATAATTTGTCAGAATATGATGTGTCCAAACTTTTCTGAAATGATTCCTCGAGGAACTCGAGCAACTCGATTACAAAAAATCATTGAAGCAAATTCTTTGCCTCAAAGATTCAAATAGTTCATTTAAACATATACAGCGCACTGTTTTGCATGGATGGCATTTACTGTTGCACAGCACACGCTTACGGTGTTGCCAAGTGACACGAAGATGATGTGGTTTGATGGCACGGATTGCAAAATAGAGAAAGAGAGAGAGAGAGAGTAAGGAGAGAACAGAAGAGAGGGGTCAGAGAAAACCATACACAGTGTCCAACGTGTATGAGCGTAAACCTGAAGAAAGCTTCAGCTTAGTAACTGAGTGTACAGTAGCAAGTATTGTGAACTTTTAGTATGATATATAGGTCGAGTAATACATTTCAATAATAGTAATTATTAAAACTGTACTATATGCAATTTAAGCCATAAAATGTTAAGAAACCGGTCTAATTTTATCTTATATATTTACTATTGCTCTGTAATTAAAATAATAATAATAATAATAAAAAAAAAATATATATATATAAAATAAATATATATACAAATATATATATATATATATAAAATAAATATTATCCGATTAATCGAAGGAATGATCGATAGAATACTAATTAGCTGCAGCCCTAATTACTATGTTACATGTGTTTTTGTTCTGCTGACTGATAACCTAACTGTATTTTCTCTTTTCATTTTCAGGCTCTTCAGCTAAAGCTCTTGTCAGTCTTAAAGGTAATTCTTCAGTTTAGTCTTGGAGCTTTTTCTCAGATCTGACCACGCTCAGTATTGAATTTCATATTAGTTATTTAGATCTAGTTCAAAGTTTCTTATGCTTGACATTTAAGGAATTTTATATTTGTCTTCTTGTTGATGAAGCAGACTTTAGGGCATTTGTCAGCTATCAGCTATGGCTAAACATCTCAAAAACAGACACAAAGTGTCATGGTCAAGCTGACATGATTTAAATGAAGATTCTGCTTAGCCCCTCTGTTTGTGTTTATAGAAGGAAGTTTGTCAAACACTTTAAATGAGAAGAACAACCTGCCAAAATCCCAAAACACCAGGGGAAGGAGCAGCTACATGTCTATGGAAACGGTGAGAAGCACATTTTAGTTGTTTGTTTCTATTAAAGTAAAGAATACATAATAAGGCTCTTCATTTCTGACAGCTTTTTGTGATTATGTCTGTGATTATTTTATAGAAATGGTGTTTGCTTGACATTTTGTTGTCCTGCAGTGTGCTGTTTTCTTTCTGCATGTTGGTGTTTTTTTATGTTTACTTGCACTGGCTTTTGTGGCCCGAATTAAGAAATTGTGGTCAGAATTGGAGAAAGAAACCTGTAAAAGATGTTTGTGTTATCTGGTAACAAGCGTGCTTCATTGCCAAAAGTCCCCCATATCCACTCCATTCGCATTATACGGGACATATGTTATTTTGTATTTATAATTTTTTAATTATTTATTTATTTAAAAGCAAAGACCATGCTTTAACAATGAAAGTATGGTGTCGGTCTGTCATGGAAACTAGAAATGGATTAGCGGTTTTGAAGCCGATTCCTATTGCCGATCATGTTTCAGCGCGATCGGCAGATAGCTGATACCGATTGAGGGCGGGGCTATATGCAATTATTAGCGCAAGCTAATATGAGTTTTTTTTGGCTGTTGCGGCTGCTGCTGTACTGTTCTGTTCGTACTGGTCAGATCTGGTCTGTATGGTGTTCTGGGTTATTTGTTTTGTGCTAGCTGCGCATGCTAGCTCTGCTGTTTGCTGATACTCACTGTATTCAGCCACGTGGTGTACTCTTATGTGCCGTGTCAGATTAGTAGTGTTAAATGTCTTTGTCTTGGTTTCTCTCGAGACACGTTGATTTTACAGAACGTCCTGGATGAATCTGTGTCACATACAGTAAAACACTGTCAGACGGACGACTTGTTTTCTATCAGCACATGTAGTGAACACCATAAACTGTTTTTGCGAGGCAGCTGCTTTAGTTAGTTTGTCTAAAATGAAATGGTGTGTATTCCCACCTAGTGGTTCAGATAGGAATTTCAGGGAGCTGGCTGGAGGGGGTTCATGGAGAGCTCCTCTTCCTGTGGTTTATTTGTTTAACGGCATCAATCGGCTTTCGGGATCGGCTAAATTGGAGAAATATCGACCGATTTTTAATCAAAATATGCGATCAGACGATATTTCTACAATTTGGCCGATCCCGAGAGCCGAACCGATACAAAGCCAGCCGATCCTTCCATCTGTAATAGAAACTGACCACATGCTTATCAGAGCATCATATTGTATTCAAAATCGTACTTCCACTCAAATATGAATTGTGTAATGTTGCAGTAACCATCGTTATCGGGTGTCTTTGTCAGCAATGCATCTGGTAGTAAAGTTGTATTTTAATAGCCCAACCATGGCAACAGGCTGTGAAGAAGCCAGTTGCCTTAATTTCTGAAGTGTTTTTCTTTTGCAAGTATTTCTCATGATAGCGACCTCAGGTTATGGACCTTGCGTGGGCAGGTGTAAAGTAATTGTTCTGGAATTCATGGTGGACAGTTTGTGAAAGTGTGAAAATTCATCCAGTCTGTTGGTTGATGTAAAAAAGGAAAGCAGACAGAGAAACAGTACATGGGTCTCCCTGTGGAATCAGACTGGACAGTTTCTGTTAAATCGGAATGTGGATTAATCTGGATTAACTTTGTGTCAGAATGATAGCACATACATTGGTAATCTTACAATTGTTTTGTTTTTTTTTTGTTTATTGATGGTTTATATCCTGTTTGCTTGAACTTGTAGCCGACGAGAAGCTCAAAGAGGAGTCGTTTTTCCTCTGAGGAGGAAGAGAGGCCGCTCACCTCCAGATCCCCCAGAAGAAGCCAGAGGGTCACCACT